>CM076579.1:567686280-568012172 GCA_034641835.2 Pinus albicaulis
ATGGTGAAAATCAACTAGAAGATTCAATAGAAAACTTACGCAAGTCAAGGTCTCAAGTAACAACTGAAAATCAACTGAAAAAACTCGGTACTACTGGCCCTAAACCCTAAACCCTACTTACGCAAGTCAAGGTCTCACTCGAAGTAGTATGGGAGGGTGCTGGAACTAGGTTTCTGCACCCTGAGAGAGAGAAAGTTAATTAAAGTGGGTCCCTTAAGCTCTAACAAACATGTGCTGGAGAAGACCTAACACATAAACCTTTAACAATATATCAACAGAGTAACTTAAGCGAAGCTCATCAACCATCAGATAATAGGTTAACAGAAGAAACATGACTAATTATAACCAGATCTATGCATTCATTCCTTCTTATAGTATTACATCCACGTGCGCATTCATAAATCAACGGTAATCATATATAATACCATAAAGAAAAACCAATAACCATAGCCCAGAGACACTCAAATATGATAAAACAATATTCTCATTCATTCATATTCAGATCCAACTTACAAACTCTATTTACTAGCTCGCGCACACAGCCAATGGGGTCCACACACAACAAGTCTCAGGGTCTCCGCGCACACAGCCAGTAGGAGCCCTTACCCAGAAAATTCACACAATAGATCCACAGATTCATATCCTAGCTTACTAAAAAAATTAGCCTACATCTAGACTCGATTTATCCATATATTTATATCATATTAGCCTGTGCTACTCTATGGTCCGCAAACTGTGGTTTGCAAAAAATTGGTCTACCCTTTGACCCATTACAATTTATTAGGGGCTTTGACCCACCCCAAAGCCCCTGCGCTAGACTAATTATTACAAAATGTTACAAAAATGTACTAAAATTTCGGTTAGGGGATCGCACTCCAATAGGCCCTGAACACAATCTTGTGACTCATCCTGAGTCACAGTGGTAGTGGAGTCTTCATATTAGCTTGGAGTTGTTCGACAACAACGACAAAAGAGGTAAGGAAGCCTTCACTCTACGCGGCTACATTCTACGTGATGTCAAACAAACTTTGTGAAGTCAGTCCTTCAGTAGCTACAATGACGCTCTCCAGGGTCTGGCTCAATTGCTTTACTGCCACCTCTAAATCCTGCGAAAGTTTTAGAGCATCATTAGCCCATGTATTTAGGTGGTCACTGAGGACCTGTTTCTTGTGGTGGATCTCTTCGATTTCATCTCTTAGAGTGTGGATGGTCTGAAGATGCGTTAGGAGTTTCGCTGCGACGAGGGTGGGCATGGTAGCTTCCATTTGTTTAAAATATTGCTCCTTCTGGTGCATCTCCTGATTGAATTGGTGGAGGATGGGATCATGTTGCACCATGGACCATAAACCCATAACAGTGTCTAACAATTTTGCACCCTTGGTGATCTGTGCTGTAATGTTGCTGGTGGCTTCCTTGACCAGTGCGGCTCACTGGGCGCGCACCTCAGGAGGGGTCTCAGGCTGCGGTTTGGCTTGTAGTGCAACTATTTGTTGCTACAGATATACTTTAATAGCATATACTTCAGTCCTGGATGCCTTCAATGCGGATATGAAGCCTTCAACCTTGGCTTGCGGTGTAGCGGAGGCAGGAATCACTTCTGGAATATCCTCACAGAGCCGGTCTATCAAATGTTCTAACTCAGCCTACTGCACAACTGCTGTGATGTGTGCTACTTGAGCTTGGGAATTTTCAATAGCTTTGACCACAATGGTTTTCTCGGCCTCACTTAATTGCTGTTGCACCCGCAATTATCTGTGTTGGAGCTCGCGGGATATGAATACATAGAGAGCGTGTAGCTTCTCACCTATTAATATTTCCATGTCGAGAGCGACCGCAGAACATGCGCAGACTTGCTCGTAGAGGATTGGAGGTACTACAGTGAATGTTGCGCCCAGGAAGGGGAAAATTTGACTCTCTATCACTGTGGCCAAGGATGCAACTGTGGCTGGCTGGCTCGCTTGATTCTGCCTCTCCTGGTTCATGCTCTCCTAAAGTGTATCAGATTTTAACTTAAGGACCTACAACCCAGACTACAAGGCTTCTACTGCGGCCTTATGCTGATCTTCAAGGGCAGCCCATCGGTCTTCGGAGGCAATAGTGACAATGTCCATGATCTTCTCCAAGTGTTCCTCTATTAAGGTGACCTCCACTTCCCCATCGGTCTTAGTGGCCTTATGATTCCTCCCCTTCCCTTTGGGAGGCTCGCCTGTGCACTTTGTTCCGCGTGGGGACTCCGCACCCTCCCCACCAAGCCCTTTGGCCTCCGCGTCCTGTTGAGATTCTTGCTCCGCGCCCTTGGTGGCATCCTTGGGGGTTTCCTTGGTCGTGGTTTTCTCTGTGAAGTGCACCTCTGTTTCTTTGGATGTGCTAGGCGGGACCATATCTTTCGGGGCTATGTATTTCCCCGAGGTGCCTGCGGTGACCGGGGTAGATGGTTTGAAGCTAAGCTTCCATGTCGGTGGCCAAGTTGCGACGAGTTGATCAATATCCGCCTTCGAGGCCATACACGAAAGGTTGTACCATGCTTGATCCTTGTGGGTCCTGATCTGCACATTGTGCATGGTGATGTGGAATTCAACGATGCCTTTGTATTTTTCATAGACCATGGGCGACAAGCATGGCCTGGAATCAATTGTTATTGCTAGCGCATGGTCGAAAAATACCGAGAACACCTTGTTCTCCTCAGTGCACTATAAATCCTTCGAATCCCAAAGGTTCGCATACCATGCACCTTCACAAACATCCGTCTCGAGCTCAGGGAGCACCGCATCATCAGGTGTCTCCCACACGATCAAGATGATCAACATTAAAATCCAGGAATAGAAAAATTCCTTTCCCTGGTCCTGCGCCTCGTGCACATTGTCTAAAAACTCTTCGTAGAGGTACTGCCACCAGTTGTAGTAGACCCCTTTCTCGCACATTCCGGCTAGCTGAATCACATAGGTAGGGATGGCCGATGCCCAACACTTGCGCATCATTTTACAGGCGAGTAGTAGAGTACCCATGCGAACTCCTGGGTCAACGATGGTTTCTACAATGAACCCCCTCTTATCACGATCAACTTTATATTTCTCCCATACTTCATTGGCGACCTTCTGCTCATATTTCTTGCCGAAGCCCTTCATGGGACAGGGCCCTTGCATGGGTAGGCCGGTGATTCGGTGAATTAACGTGGCATCGACTGGGATGTGGCCTTAGATCCACAAGCATTGATCATGGATCAACGCCAACTATTGGCACACAACCAGGCTAGTGATGTAATATCGACCAAAGTGGGGGATGCGCAACAAATTGAATATCCCTGAGGTATCTAACTCGCATGCCCACGAAATCAGTTCTACCTTCGACACATTATCATACAACACCCTCTTAAGATACAATTCCAGGGCTAGGTCTGGGAAGGCATCTGCATTTGCTAGATTGTGATCATAAAATTTAATTGAGGGGAGGCTCCCGAACATATCACCAATCAAGGGGACTTCCTCCAGGACCAACGACATTTGCAGATATTCTCGGACAACATTAACATTTCTTGGGGTTTTCACCATTGGTTTTCTTGGCTTAACATATTATAGCAGCCCGGAGAGTGGGGCCACTAGTAGAGCTTCCTCCTAGGCTGTCATGGGGCACTTCGATGGATTGGGCAAGCGTGCCTGAGGCACCTGCCGAGGGGAATGAACAATCCGAGGAGATGTGTGCGACTTCACCAAAACCCTCTTCGTGTATTTCCCTTTCCATTTCTCCTTTCCTAGCTCCTTTCCCTTGGCCAGCATAGACATGACCTCTGTAACGTCGGGGTTACCTAAAACACATCTTCAGACCCAATTTCAATGGAGGCCATAACAGAAGATGACTTGGTGGGGTTAGAAGCAGTCATTATTTCTTGGAAGATAAATTTAGGGTTGCTGCTGTCAGAGGGGGTAGCTCACCCAGACATATAGATGGCGAAGTCACACAACACACCAAATTCATAATAAATCACATGGCGTAAGTGTTTTGGAAAGCAAAGGAACCGATTGTGACTTGCACCCTACTTTTTATAGCCCCCAAAGGGTAAAAATGGTTGGATTAGTCTTAAATGTGACTTACCATCAAGGAAACGGTAAAAAATCCTCTCATATCGCTACATTAATTGGTAAAATCCCACTCCACTCAACGGTAAAATCAAATTTTTTATCCAATTTTACTATTCCAATGACTATTTTTTCCAGTTGTGCATTACCCCTACGCCTCTATCGCACCCTTCCGCACCTCCTTACCTGCACACTACCCTTGCGTGCATGTCGAACCTTCCTTCACCTTTTCCTCCTTGTGCACACAGTACTCCTGAGACAGATACTCTGACCATATAGTCATTTGGTAGGTGCTGGGTTGTCCATATAAGGTTTGAGCGGGTTTCCGTTAACATACACGGGAAGGTAGTCTCCGAGCAGTGTAGCCAACCTGACTACACCACCATCTGTAATTTCTTTCACTATGTATGGGTCTAACCAGTGCTTACGGAATTTTCCTGGATGGCGTGCAAACAGGATGTCATAAAGTAGCACCAAATCGTCTTCCTTCAATACCTTCTACCGAATATGTCGATAATGCCAAGCTTTTTCTCGAGCCTTCTGAACCTGCTGGTGAAAATTAGCAATGAAACGATCCTCCTCCAAGGAAACTAGCTGCGCCAAGTGTTCCTCCATGATGTCAGGCTCTGACATGTTTGTAAAAGAGGGAACGCGTAGGCTGGGGACAATATACTCCATGGGCATGATGGCCTCCTTCCCATAGACCATCCTGAAAGGAGTTTTCCTGGTCAGTTTCTTGCAGGTGGTCCTGTAGGCCTAAAGAAATGAGAGGATGCGTACGTCCCAATCACTTCGATCGACATTACAGACCTTCGTTGGTGCATGTTCCAAAATTTTATTAAAGGCCTCTACTGCCCCATTTTCCTGTGGGTGATATGGGGTACTCTTCGCATGGTGGATCTGAAATTCTTCAGTCAAAGCTTCAATAGTTTCATTAACAAAATGTGTACCTCTATCACTCATTAGATCTTTTGGCAGCCAAACCTAGTCATAATATGCTTAAAGATGAAGTGCGCAGCGGTATATGTAGTGAAATCATTTACAACCTTTTCTTCTGCCCATCTGGTGACATATCAATTGCAGTAATGATGTAACATGCACCCATTTTCTTTCCTGAGGGATTGATGGGTCCTACAGAGTCTATGGCCCATTTGTCGAATGCCTTCAAATCCATAATGATGTAACAGGCACCCATTTTATTTCCTAAGGGATTGATGGGTCCTACAGAATCTATGACCCATTTTTCGAATGCCTTCAAATCCATCTGCGGTTGCAAGGGCATCTCATCTCTATGCGAATGTTTCCCTGTCCATTGGCATGTGTCGCAAGCACAACAATATGCATGGGCATCGCTATGCAATGTCAGCCACCACAACCCAACCCTCAACACCTTTTGTGCAGTTTCTTTTCCTGCATATTGACCTCCTGCCACCCCTCCACGGGCCTTAGCTAAGATAGCTTGTCTTTCATGTTCTAATACATACCTCCGCAACACCTCATCTACTCCTAGCTTGTATAATTGACTAGAAATTATGGTGAAATCAGTTGCGCGGGCCACCAATTCCTTTTTTTGTTGTACTGAATAGTTTGCAGGTGCCATTCCCGTGGTTAAGAAATGAATAATGTCTACAAAGTTCTCGTCAACCACCTTGATAAAAAAAATATGCGCACTGGGTAATCCTTCTTCTAGATTAGTTGGCTATTCTCCACTCTCAATCTAAGACAAGTGGTCAGGTCCAACATTTAGTCTTCCGGGCTTCACAATTATTTCAAAATCATACTCTTGGAATAGCAGTAACCATCTACAAATATTCCTCCCCAACACAGGCTTGTTGACTAGGTATTTTAAGGCTGAATTATCAGTGAACATATTGAAGTATCCACCCAATAGATAGTGCTTGTATTTCTGTAGGGCATAAACCATTTCCAATCCCTCTCACTCAGTAGTAGAATAGTTGCACTCTATGCTAGAGAGTTTCCTGCTAGCAAATGCAACCGTGTGATAAATGCCTCCTTCTCCTGGATGCGCTAAGACAACTCCCACGGCTATCCCTGATGCATCCACATGTACATGAGAGGCCTTCACCCAATCTGGAAATATGATTATAGGCGCAGTAACCATCTTCTCCTTTATTAGCTCAAAACTCTTTTGAAATTCCTCATCCCAAAAAAAGGATACATCCTTCTTGAGCAGATTCTCCATTGACACAGTGATCAGCGCGTACCCTTGAATAAAATTCCTGTAGTAACTAGTGTGCCCTAAGATGGGGCACAACTATTTATCAGTGGCGGGGACTGCTAAATTTATGATAATTGCAATCTTGGATCGGTCAACCATCAATCCCTGCTGACATACAACGTGCCCCAAAAATATCCCAAATGGTACGCCAAATATGCACTTCTTGATGTTTAGCGAAATCTGATGTTTCCTGCAGGCATCCAATATCATGCGCAGGTTTGACACATGCTTATTTACTAATCCAAAAACTTTCCAATCATCAACATAAACCTCTAGAAACTTATGAATGAATTATTTCAATACTACTATGACTACGCACGAGAAAATGTCAGGGGAATTCTTCAGCCCAAAAGGCATAACAGTGTGCTGGAAATATCCACACTCAGTCGTGAAGGTTGTCTTGCTACGATCCTCCGGTGCAATCCTAATTTGATGGTATCCTAAAAACCCGTTGGTGAATGAGTAGGCTTCCTCACCTCCTACGTTATCTAGAATTTCATTAGAGAATGGTGCAGGGAAAGGATCTTGTATGTAGGCATCATTAAACTTGTGCAGGTCTACGCAGATCCTTATCTCTCCTTTAGTCTTATTTTATTGGACCACCACAGGGCTTACCCAATCTGACTGTTCAACTGATTCAATGATACTTGCGGCCACCATATTATCTATTTCCTCCTTGAATTTTTGTTTATATTTAGGGTTCAACCGATAGGGTCACTGTTTGACAGGGCATGCATCCAGATTTAAGGTGATCATCATAAAACCCATATCCCCGATGATCCATTTTAGCTCAGAGAACTTTGTAGGGAACAGGTCTTGATATTCGGTCAGCAGCTCCGTGATCTTTCCAACCGTATCGTCATCCTAGTAATCCCCAATTTTCACCATCTTGGGTTGCTCTTCCGTGCCAATTTTGAATTCCTTAAGGTTTAACGATTTGGTCACATCCACCGCCTGCAATTGCACGCTCTCCTTCTGACTTTGGGATAGTGATATTTATGGGGTCCTGATCATAGTCTTCTACTGAATAATTTTGGTAGTTGACAATATTATGCATCTGTGCATCCCAATATGGCGCATCACATTCTCTCCTAGATAAGGACTCATAAAAGACAACAACGTCTATATCTTGCAGGGTTTCATCCATTTTCTCCGTCGCTCCTACTAACCCAAACATCACCATGAAATCCTTTGTCATTGTAACCCAGTGGCGTGTGCGCTGGTGTAGCTCTGCATTTAAATACCAGGTGGAGGGGATTGGTCCTAAGGCATGAATAAACATATGGACCCATTCCTTCCAAGTCCTTTCATTCCATACTTCCATCCACATAGCCAAGTTCTTGCGCGGGCCCCCATGACCAGAGAAGAGTTCCATGGGTGGGTTGACTAGAGGTTCAAATCATAGGATCATAATTTTTTGGCATTCGTTCCAGTCTTGGAAAGCCTCCTTATGGGTTTCCCACCACCGCATAGGGGTAATGCACATAGCCAAGTCAAGTGCCCAAAATATTCGTTCTTCAGGGACATCTACTTCGAATGCTTGAAGAAATTCCTTAACACTATTAGATCCATCAAAGTAGGGCATTTCCCTTACATTTGAGGAGATACATCAAAATCTCTTCGTGATCTTAAGGCACTGCAGCATAGATACATCATGCAACCGATTCTGCCAATTTTCTATCTCACCATTTGAGTCTGAGAGACATTCACTATCTTTATCCCAACACAACATGCCATAAGTCGTGCGATTGATCCATTCATCATCCCGGGCAGTCAGTTTTTAAATGTGATCAACATCATCCTCCTCGTGCATCGGATTTGTATATCATTCACCTTCTACTAGATATAGGGCGACTATTACCCACATACCCTCATTCTAAAAGACCATACTTATTCTTTTCAGATTGATGATACCCCCCATGTCAATAGAACAGTCTAGAACTAAGAGCGCAGGATAAGGGTCCACATCATCCACAATCTGGATTAATTCAAAATCGGCATAGACTTTAACCCCCGCGATGTCTACCACAACCTTCAGCAACCTGCCTAGTGGAATGATCTTTTCCTAGTTAGCCATTTGTAACTGAATAGTGGACCAATCTAGTTTAGGTTCTCCCATCCTTTTCCAGGTTTTCTTGGGTAGGAAATTGGCATTTAACCCTAAGTCGAGGATGACTTGATCCATTTCATAATCTCCAATTTGTGTAGTCATACACATCTCCCGACAAGTCCTTGTTTTGTTATTATAAATATTTTTCAGGGTTTTAAACTCTGTTTGTGGGGAAACCTTCTCTGCGCAACTGTCTATTAATGCTTGGAGATTCTCCACCACCTTATTATTGCACAGTAGATTCATACAGGCCTGAAGGAATGGATTAATCGCTTCATCTTCTTCCAGATCTACCGAAGTCCTCGAGGCAGATGACTCATCCTTGGCCAATGCCTTCCGAGCTTCTATGAAGTCTTCTTTCTCCCTTTTTCAGATCTAGGCTATCCTTTTTATCAACAACTTTCCCGATCAGTGGTTCAACCCATTAGGGTCCTATAATAATAGGGTTCATAATTTTTGAATTGACTTTGATAAGTCTTGTAAATATGTACATAACTTGCTTTCTGCAAGTTGTTTTCCCATACTTGAAAATAATAAAAAATGAAAAGAGGGTAAAAGTCCTAAAAGAAATATCAAAGGACTTAAAAAGAAAAAGATCAAAAAGAATAAAAAATGGACCCCAAATAAAAAAGAAAAAAGAAAAAGGATAAGAATAAAACATGAAAGTGATGCAAGTCAAAATGCCACTACTTTTTACTTTTACTGCAAAAATAATGATTATGTGCAGCTTGTTCAAAATGCCATAATCCATGATGAGTTAAATAGTTTAATCTTAACTTTTTCATGCTTTAAATTTCATGTTTATAGATAGAGAATAAATATCTATCAAACAGTTTGAACTTGACAAATCAATAGATAGTTAGAGAATAAATGAGGAGCTCAACAGTTTAACCTGAGCCCTCGGATGAAATAAGGTTATAATTAGATAGTTTATGCTTTAAAAAGAAAAATGGATTTAGGGTTGCAAGCTCAAATTCACCCATTAAAATAAAGAAAAAAATGGTAGAATAAATGATGGGTAGGTAGAAAGCAGTTACTCAAGGAATGAATAAAACATCAGCTGGTAAATTACTAATTTCCCTTCCCTCAAAGTATTCCAGTATTCAAAACCTTCAGTTATAAAGGCTCAGAGCATTTCTATGACTTTTGTTGGGACCAGACCCAAGGCTTACTGACTGATTGGCACTAAGTATTGGATTCCCTTCATAAAAACCCTTTTCCTCAACATTATCACCCTTTTCCTAAGATAAAATCCCTTTTCCTAAGTTAAAGCACCTTTTTCTTAGGGAAAGTAAAAACCCCCTTAACTAATTTCATTTCATACAAAAATATTCAAAAAACCCACAAAATGCATTTATTAAGTGTAATGGGCCACAACTATGAAAAATATGCCCAAATGCTTAAATTACACTTTATAAATGGTATTTGTATATTTTCCACTCATTCATTTTCATATTAACATTTAACCTATTTTATTAATTCCACTATAAATACCCTACCCCATAGCTATATTAATTCACTTTACTAAAATACCCCAAACCCACTATATTAATGTTTACCCTATGGTTTTAATTCCCCATGTGACATATATTCCACTCCCCCATAGATTAAAATATATGTTTTACATTAATAACCCGCTCTAAGGTTACATTACACCTGTAAATAAGCTATTTTCTATGTAAAACCATATCTTGCCTATCCTGTTAATACAAAATATTTTACGTTTAAAAGTATGTTTTAACGTAAAAACATTAACCCCGCCGCATAAAAGCTCCCGAGCCCCACGCCCATCTGCCCAACAACTTCACAAATCTATCTGGACCGTTCGCACTCTCTCCGCCCGATCCGATGAACCATAACCCATATCGCAGTTTCAATAATGCGACGATTAATCATTTTTGGATTTGCGATATGGGTGGTATTGCCCTCCCCTCTCTCCTCCATGCATCGTCTTTCCACTAGATCGAATTCATTTCCGAATTACCATAAACCACCCTCAAACGATTCGATAACTGCTTGGCAGTATTCAAACTCATCACACCAAACAACTTCTCATTTGAAATGACCGACATTGATTGCAAACACTGTTTCAACTAAATTTCTATAAAACAGTAGATGCACACGTTCAAACCCTTTTTCTGCACTTTCTGCTCATTTGACTATTTCCGGCTAAAGAAAGGATGATGCCGCCCCGTTTTTAGGCACAAACAACAGAATTTGGTCCAAATCACTTCTGCGACCACTCAAACCTTCCAGATTTTGTTTAAATGATCTCAGCCAAGCTTCTGAAAGCTCCCAAACGTCCCAGAAACCCCTTTTCAAGTCAAAATACCTCCAATAACAGGTATTTTTCAAGAAAATACCTATCTTACACATGAAAAGAGCTATATTTGTGAAATTAGCCTTCTTGAAGCCTATTAGCCTAATGAAATACCTTAATTTCCTTCAAAAGTCATACTTGCTTTAAAAACCCTGATAAATTCATAGTTTCTGAAGACTGTAAGCCTATTTTTAAGAAAATTAAAAAGGTTTAGCTATTCACAGACCCCTAGAGACCCTCATATTGATTCAAAATCTTTTGCAAATATTTAGAATTCTTCTGTGCATAAAATTAAACTATTTTAGGTCTGTTTTATCCAAGAAAAGAACATAAAATCCCTTGTTATACCTTTATGAGTCTGTTAGAAGGTTTGAAGATTAATTCTGGAGCAGAATTGAAGGTTTAAAGCATAAAAATTCAAAATTTACTTGTCAAACTCCAAAAAGAAACCTCTGTCATATTAAAATAACTTCTGTAAACAATCCGAGCTTACAGAAGAGTATAAAAACCTAAAAAATAGAGTTTCTAAGATCCAGATGGCTAAATTGTCAAAAAATAAACCCAGAAATGTCTTCTAAAAGCACCATTGTCATCAGTCCCCTACAACCTCCTATTGTAGATGTTGAGCATACCCATTTAGTTGATGTAGATTATAAGATAACTGATCCAGTAATTGAATTCAATATTCTTGATCTCTACTGCTAGAGTCTAGAAAAATCTTTGGATCAGGGAGATGAATTTCAAATTTGGGAGTCCAATTTACCCAAATATGTAGTTCCCCATACCCATTAGTGTCCAGAGATCATTATATTGTGTCAAGCTCACTATTCCCCTAACCAAAGAGCTATTGTTAATGCTGAGAAAGAAGTATTATTCACTATCACTGCAGAATCCATAAATCAAATGCTTCAGTTACAACCAGAGCCAAATGTTGTCCCTTTGTCTATAGAAGCTCTTACAAATATTTATATGGAGTTATATTTTCCTAAAATATTTCGGATCTTCCAAGTATTCATGCCCACATATGTTGAAATCCCAAAGATTAACCCTCCATATTCATCCTCCAAATTCACTGAAGGATCAAGACATGTTATTTAAATGTTGTATTTTATCCTTGGTTACTTTATTGATGAGTAGACATATGAGTCTATACTTGGTTTTATATCTACCTTTGTGCTTGGTCAACCTCCTTCAGTCATTTATAACTATGTTGAGTATATAGCTGATAATATCCATGATTAGCCTGTAAAACTTCCCACTGAAGGTGTTTTCAGATATAACTCCTCCCTCTTTCATATGTTCCTTTACTTCCAAGCAGATAAATTCCCAATAGCCCTTTAGAAGTTGGATGTAGAAGGTAATCCACTGTCAGTCATTTTCTGGACTTATTTAATCAGAAAAGAGTCAATTGAGTTCACTTATGTGGATTTCATAGACTGTTTTATTCACGCATTGATAAACATGCTTACAAACAGTGTACAACCAATGATAAGTGATGAGATTAAGAACGTTTGACAGCTATCAGAGAAGAGCGGAACTGGTGATTGGTACCTTTACCAAAATCATACAGATATTAGAGTCTATGGGTCAAACCTCTTGCCCTATAAATTGCCAAAATACTTGCCAATGAGAGTGTTTACCTTAGAGTATATAAGACAAATTCTAAACTCATATTCTATAAAATTTTTGGCTGCTAAAAAGAAGACTCAATTCAAATTGAAAAACCAGGTAGGTCCTTTCATATGAAATCACAGGGAAGCAGGTGTAGAGGCAGCAAAACAATTGCTAGAGTATAATTTTGATGAAATTTTCTTGTAGAACTTTGATCCTTATGGAATAATCAGTAAGATGAGGGTGAAATGAAAATTAACCCCTTATATCCATGATAAGAATCCTGAGGTTGAAAAGTTTGCAAACCAAATTGAATGGTTTGACAATACATTGATAGAAACAATCAAACACGGTGATACTAGTCACACTTTGAAGACTGTAAATCAAGAAGATAGAACCACAGAGAGAATTAGAGAAGAAGGAACATATACAGCTGAAACAAAAATAGAAACTAGATTCAAGCTGAGGTACAATAAGAAACCTAAATTTAATCCAACAGACAAAGAAAAGGAAACAAATGAGGTTTTAGATGAAGAAAACCCAGAGAAGGATACTGTGACTCACACAATAATTGAAAATGAGCAGGAAACTACTACTTCTAACACCCAGATGATTGAAAAAAGCAAGGCATCGGAGCATCTTCATCACAACAGGCAGAAGATAAGACTTGGATATCAAAGAAAAATACAAACAGATCAAAGCCAAAAATGAAGAGATAAAAAATGAGATCTATTCACAATACATAAAGCAGACTCCAAGGATTCAAAATAGGTTGCTTTCAGCCTTTGATTATACAAATAAAAAGTTTCTAATGATAGTGCTACAACCAACAGTGCCTAAAAATACAACAACATCATATTACAAGAGAGCTAATATTGAAATTCCAATAGAGAACATCCATCCCTTGGATCAAATTGAGTTTCACAAGCAAAGCTCATAAATGCTTTATTCTACCATGACCACAAAAGCAATGAGTGCCCAGAAACTCCAGAACACTTTTACAAATATAAGAGATCAACTTAGGGTTGAAAAGGCCTCTTAATATGCTAAAGACACTAGAATCAAGTCTTTAGAGGAATTGGTGATTGAAGTAGGGTATGACCCTGCTAATGTGAAAGTTGCAGAAGAATTGATAAAGAAGAAAAATGCTAATATTGCAACACTCATAAAGCAACTGAAACTACCTCGAACAGAACATCCATAGGCTAAAGATATTGTGTAGGAGGCAAACCAAAAATATGAGATGATGAGTCTCATACTAAAAATGATAGCTCAAATAAAGGAGACGGAAATTGAGATGGACAAGTGTTACACCATTTTTTGGTCATCTAACCTACTATCATTAGATGGACCCAAGTACACCATGTAAGACCAATTTTACCCTAAGTAAAATTGCTTTTACTATGTAAAATAACTTAATAAAACACATTTATTAGGTTGTTTATGGTCTAAACAAGAAACCCCAAAAGGAAATATTAAACAATCCTATATTTGTTTGATTTTCCTCAAGGAATAATTAATTAAAAAATAATTTAATTATTATTCTTGGTCATGTTTAACCCAAAACAAAGAAATTAATTAGATAAATCTTTATTTATCTTATTATTTTCTAGGAATAATTATTTAAATCTTATTTAAATAATATTCATTGTTAAATATGACTAAATCACCCATAAATAATTAAATAAATCATTATTTATTTGATTATCCTTCAACCACTTCCTTAAAATGATAAATAAATCATTTATTTATTTATTATTCACAAATAAAGGGATTTGACGCAAGTCAAATACCTTTTCCTCCAACAAATATAATAAAATATTCCATAAAAGGTGGATCTAGATTTGGTTAATGTTATTTTAATCATGCACCAAGATCTAGAATGACCCAATATTTTGTTATAAATAGGAGGGTTTTTCCTACCATTCTTCACCTTTTGTTGCCTATCAGATCACTCTGGATCTATACTCTTGGTCTGACTTTGATCCATTATCATTGTCAAATTTTCCATTATTTGTTGTGTGAGCTCCCTTTGAGTTCTATCTTTGTCTGGGTTTTCTACACCAACAAGAGAGAGAAATACTAGATCTGAAGTGCTGAGGACTTCCAAGAACCCATCCTATTGAGGAGAATTGGAAACACCTTCTTGTTTTCCTCCCAGGTGCCCTTAATACAAAAATTCTTTCAAAAATATTGTTCTTGTCTTGTCTATTGGATGTATGGAGCAAAACCTTACTTTTACTGCTTAATGTCTCTTTATGCATAGATATGGATTTTTGCAGCGTTTGTCTTGATCAACTAACTGTAGATCTGAAGATATTGGCATTCATATTTGATGTTAGGGCTATAAGTTATGTGTAGCTAAAGTGGTATTTTTTCGTACACTTCGACAAAAGATTCATAATAACAACTGGCGACTCCACATGGGTTTTCAATTACGACCGCTGTCATTTTTCATATTCCTGCATATCTAGACACTTCAGACCCTAGGGTTTCTTTTCAACTTCTTTTTTTTCCTATTTTTACGTTGTTTTTCACCTACAAAACCCTAAGACATTAAAATTTCTAACTTCCGTGTGTTTCTGGCCCTATTGCGCAGGTGACAGACATCAGCCGCAACTGAGACGGCAACTTTTTCGGAAATCTGCCGCCGGGACACCCGGAGCTTCAGGTCGCACTTTTCAGCCCAGAAACTGCGACCTGGACTCTAGGTCACACTTTTCAAATTTCATTATCTCCGCGACTTGCATAGAAAATAGGTCGAACTTGCGACCCCGCCTAGCCTCTGCCCTCTCCGCGTATTTTTTTGCAAGTTTTCCGGGTTTCTTCTCGCTCAGCCAGGCTTCACCGTCTCACCGTTTGCACTGCTTCGATCCGGCTCGCTCATCTAAGTGGGGAACATAGCCCCAGGGGCTTCGGGGGCATCTCCGTGGAAGAGTCGAATCGTTTCAGGTGTCTGTTTTTTCAGAGTTTCAGCCACCCCTTTTTCAGATCTGATACCTCCTTTTCAGATCCCTTTTAATCAGCTCTTCTCCCTTTCAAATCACCTCCTGAATTTTTTTTTGGATCTACCTTTAGGGCCTCCTCATTGTCCCTTCTGCTTTTTGCTGATTTCCTTCTTTTTTCCAGCCACCTTGCCTCTGCCTCTTGGCTGTGTTCTGTACCTCTTTTCAACAGATTTCTCCTTTAGATCCCTGTCCGTCTCGACCCTAGATCTATTGGCCTCTTTTTAGTGTGTTTTGACTAGATATTTTCCCTCTGTTAGACTAGTTTTGAGATACCCGCCTTTTTGGGTTAGATCGATGCATTGTTAGCTGTTAATTTTCTGTTATTTCAGCATTATATACTGTTCTCTGCAGATTTATTTTCAGTTACACAGCACACTTTTTATTTTTCTCTCAAAACGTCAGGGTTTAAAAATTAAAATTAACGCACGCCACACACTCACCCTAAGCGAAGAAGAGCCTGGTCACCACCGCCAGGCAAAGAATTTAAAACATTGTAAAATCAATTGACACTGCACCTTTCTGCCCTTGTTTCGACATTGTAATCACTTGTTTCTACACCTCCCTGTCTTTGTTGGTCGTTCTTCTTCCCCTTGTGCCGTGTTTGTGTTGTCACCATTGCGCCCTCAAGGCATACATCCAGGAGACTTCTTGGCCTTCACCCTCAGTTTCCGGTCGGTCAACCTACTCCTTCCCGTCGTCATCGAGTTAGTCCTCCTCCGAGTCCGCACTCTGACTCCTCTTCTGATTCATTGGGTTCTCCTTTTACTTCTGTTTCTCCCCCTGTCACCTTCACTATGTCTGGTCCAGGGCCTAACGCTAGTGGTAATCCCAGCCCTAATGTCGGGACTACTACTAGAGGACCGCCATAGGAACTACCTCGGCTGCACCTTTGCTCCCTTACATGGCAGGCCTCAGCCTCCCCGATTTCAATCAGTTGACCAATGACCCTATCCGCCACGATGTTGGTTGGCCTGCTATGCCAACCAAGCTCCCCTCCGACATCCCTAAGTTCAAAGGCCTTGCTGGAGAAGATCCAACCAACCATGTCCAATCTTTCCACATGTGGTGTTCCTCCAATTCCCTTACCGATGATTCCATCCGTCTTCGGTTGTTCCAACGCACGCTTACGGGCGAAGCTTCTAAATGGTATGTTGACCAGGCCACCTCTTCCCATACCACCTTCGCGACCATTGCCCAAGCCTTTTTATCTTATTTCCAGCTCCCTCTCCGATACGACATTGGTATATAGATTTTTACTTCTTTCTGCCAAACCTCTTCAACTCGCCTTTCCACTCGTGTCCAGGAATGGCGGAGAAGAAGGAGCTTATGTCGAGCTCCCACCTTCGAGGATCGGGTTTATATGGACTGGTTCCTTCACACTCTCTTACCTCCTTTTGGCAAAGATGTCGCTTCCCATTTCCCTCAAACCGAAGAAGTCGCCCTCCAAATAGCCTTGAAGTATGACCTGATCTACGCTCAGTCTGGTTATGTTTATACCGTCCTTCCTGACCTCCCCAGGCCCGGTGGTGCTAACGCCCTGGGGGAATCTCATTCCGCTGATGGTATCGTTGGAGCCCTTTCTCATCCGTATGCTCAACCTCCTATGGGCTATGGTCTCCCTCCGGGAGGGGCCAGCACCTCTAGCACTTTCCCCCCTCCAGGTAGCATGTATCCAGGATACGGCATGCCTCATCCTTTTGCCCAACCTCCTGCTTACCCCAATGTTGCCCACCCTAACAATTATCCTTATTCGTAGCCTGGTGCTCCAGCTCATCCAGCATATGCACTTCCACCTCCCTTGCCTTCTCAACCCCAGCAACAACACCTACAGCCCCCTCCAGGGCAAGTATTTGCACAGCAGGGCGCGACTAATCCCCCTTCCTCTCAAAGAAGGCGGAGAGGAAATCAAAATCAATCTGCCCCTGGTCCTCGTGGAACCAATTCCCAAGGTACTGACCCTAACACCGCTAACCAGCAACAGGGCACTCAGCCCAAGCTGGACCGGCCTATTCGCACAAATAAGCCTTGTTCGTGTTGCGATGTTTACGGTCATTACACTCACGATTATCCCCTTCTACCACAGATGTGGGAGTCTCAAGCCACATTGCGAGGACAACATGCCTCCCCTCATGCTCCCCCTAATGTGGCCACTACTCAACCGGCTGTGTTTACCGGTCCTTTCCCCCAGCAAGGATTCGTGGCTACCCAACCACCTGACGGACAGGTCGCCACTAAACCTTCCCCTTCTGGTTCCTTCGATTACCAGATCCTCATGATGAACTCTGATCCATCCCCAACCGTCGACCTTAACCTTCAAACTCGGTCTCGCCAGTACCCCAAGCCTCCCGCTCAGTCTGCCTCCGAGTCCCCTTCTTCAGGTTCTACTGAGCCTCTTTCGACATCCAATGGTCCCTTACATATCCCTCAACCGAAAGTTGAGGTTCATACCAATATTCCTAAAGGACCATTACGCTGAAATGCTGCTCCTGGTCGAGCTGCTCATTCGTATAGCATAATAGATGATTTGGCGCAGTCTCCTGCTACCATGTCCACATTGGAACTCCTCCAATCGTGCCCTTCCCAAAAGAAGGCTCTACTATCTGCCATGGGTGTTGTGGATCCTGCTGATGACCAAATGATTGTTTTCAACGCCCATCAATCAGAACATCCTCCCCTTCCTGCTTCCGTAGCCTTCCAAATCCCAGTCAAAATCCAGAACGCTAACGTTTCTCGGTGTATAATTGATGAGGGGGCATCCACCTATGTGATGTCCGCTTCGGTTTGGAAGCAACTCGGATCTCCTGAGTTGGCCCCTTCCACGATCACCCTTCGAGCGTGGGATGGCCACGCCTCCCAGCCCATTGGCCTCTTCCGCAATTGTCCTATCACTCTTGCGGGCAAGACTGTTTGCGTTGACGTCGAAGTCATCGACGCCCCTCTAGATTACAACATTCTCTTGGGGCGAAGCTACACCTATGCCATGTCTGCTTTCCCATCTGCGATTTTTTGCAAGATGTATTTTCCTCACAATGGAAAGATAGTCACCATCGAACAGTTGACTTATCATGAGCCAAAGTCTCAGACCTCCCTTGATATGACCATATCTTCTGTAGCCAATAAGAAAATCATCGATTCCTTAACCAATGTCTCTCCCGGTGTCTACAAAGACTCCTCTTTGCTTGGAACTTTCCCTGGTCTCCCTCCTCCTCCTATCTCTGATCCCAGCTTATCAAATGTTTGCATGATGCAATCGTCTCGGGCTGCCCTTAAGCGACCCGCTTCGGCTAGTCAGCAACCTCAGACTCAACCTCGCCCACCGCAACCCACTCCTAGCCATTCATCTCTACCAGCCGGACCTCCTCCTTCTGGCCCTTCTCCTACTACTGGTATTTCTGAACCCCTCTATCCTCCTGGGTCGGTTCCCCCAGGCCTCAACCATCTCGGAGCCGTCCCCCTTGGTCTTTATCCCACTGGTCAGATAACTTTCCTGGCTCCCCCTCCCAGAGTCTATACGGTCCCTGCCATGGCCACCCTCTCCCTCCCCAACCTGACCCTGGGCATCCTCGTCTGGTACCTTGACCCTCCAGCCGCTACCCCACCTGGTCACCCCAAACCTTATCTTGCTTTGACACCGGTTCAACTGGTCCCCCTCGCTTCCTTTGTTGCAACCATGCCCCCCACACCCCCACTAGGACCCTGCACCTGTGGTGACAGCTCCAGGAAAGAAAGGCAAAGCTCGCAAGGGGGTAGCCAAATACAAGGCCACCCCGACTGACCCGGCTCCTCCTCCGCCTGCAAAGCCTTGCGCCTTGTGTGATGTCGTCGGTCACGCCACCCATACTTGTCCTGAACTGCCCTGTATTCAACCCATGGTTAAAGTCGCGTTCCCTAATTCTACGGTCCCTGACCCCTCTATTCCGTCCTCGTCTGTAACCAAGAACCCAAAGATTATTTGCACCAACAAACCCTGTGCTTTATGCAGTGTCCATGGCCATTACTCCCACCATTTTCCTCACCTAACACATTATTGTGCCTCTTTAGAGGTAGTTCGAGAGTATGAGGTTGAACAAAATCAGTCCGCCTCTCCCATACTTGCGCAGTATGCTTCAGGTCAGCTTGAGGATTCCCCCGCTCCCATTAACATCCCCCCCCTGATGTCCAAATGACAGAGTCTACTACCACCATTCTCTACCTATCATCCTTTGAGAGACCTTTGGAGACCATTCCCTTTGAATCCTCCCCTGTTGTTTCTCTCGATCCCCCTTCAGCGACCACCCTGGGCTTAACATCATTTGACCATCTGTTTATATGTTCCTCTGTCATCCCCCGTGACGATCCATATGTTAGCCTTTCTTCCTATAAAGATGATCTAGGTAGCTTTGCCGCGTCATGTGGTTTCCCTTCCTCTCGTCATCCCCTATTTTCCCGTCAGGATGCCCTCTTGGAAGCCTTCTCCACCCATAACCTCATCCTTCCCGCCCATAAATGGGATAACACCACCCCTATCTATATTGACCTCCGCAGCCCGAGTCCCAGCCATACCTCCTATAGCCCTCATATACCACCATCTAGTTCGTATATGAGTCATATCCATCCTCCCCATTGCACTCCCTCTCGCAGTTGCCGCTCGATGTCTACTATACAGTCACGCTGCCGTCATTGTCCCTCCTCCTCCCATTTTTTGTCTTGTAACACCATTCCGCAAGACCTCCCATCCACATCCTATATCGGTTATGCCGATGGTGCAAGTCTTTACTCCCGGAATCTAGCCTCGGCAAGTTGGGCCATTTTCACCCCCTTGCATGCCCTTGTTCTCTCGAACGGGGTCTGCATTGGTCCTGCCACCAATAATCAGGCCAAATATGATGCAGTGCGTGGTCTTTTAGTCGATGCCCTCTCTCGTCGCATCCTCCATCTGCATGTTCGTTTAGATTCCCTACTTCTTGTCATGCAACTAAATGGTGTCTATCGTGTGCATAATCCTGTGCTGTTTAGACGATATTTACGAGTGAAAATCTTGATACGTGAGTTTGAAACTATAACTTTCAACCATATACCTCGAGAACAACATCACTATGTAGATAGCATTGCAAACCATGTTCTAGATTGGCATTTATCACACACATTTTATACAAGCCAATAACATTCATAATCATTAAAAAATATGCATATCCATCATATGTGTCGCAAAACATGTGTTTAGATTCCATCTACTCTGATACATATGACATGCCCATAGCATGTTACAAAAAACTCAAAACTGGGGGTCACCACCTGTCCCACACCTAATCACTATCTGGCGGATCCCGAGCCATTGGCTCTGCTCCTGCAGCTCGTAGATCACGTATCCCCTGACCGTCCATCGCCATGCGCCGCATGACACCTCACCATTCCGAGGGTAGACCAATACATGGCTCTATGTACTGGTCGTCTAAGTCTTGCCACCCGTGCTCTGAAACACCGGTCAACAACCTCTCACATCTACAGCGGATGTCCTCTAAGAGGGCGACCGCATACTCATTATGCGCCGCTCTCGATCCACTTGGGCCTGCAGCTCCTGCTGCTGTCGGTCGTCCCATATATCCGGATGGTTTTACCGGAGCTATATTTGCATACCAAAAGTACATGAATCAATACCCTATCTACTGTTCAAAAAACTTTAACATGCCCAAAAAAGAGTAGTCACTTGTCACTTACCATCGGGTCCCCATACTTGACCAGGCAGAAGTGGTAGGTCCAGATCCCCACAATAACTCATCCCACTATAGGGATAGTCATCTATGTATAACGACATCTGATCCCAATGGGCAAAGAACTCAGGTCGAAACACTCGTCCGACCACCCCTCCTCCTCCTCTGCACAGTAGCCGCCCCCACCGGCGCATCCTGGGCTCTCTCGGGCCCCCATCTGGGAGCTGTATACGAGGTCGTAAGGTCGGGAACTTCTCAAAAAAGAAGGAGCACAATAAAGTCCCATACGAGCAATCGTGGTTCACTTGCTGCTTGTAAAGCGACAGCTGTTGTTTTAACAACACCAACATCATTTGGGCCCACCCATAGTAGGTCCTACTCAACACACTCTCCACAATCATCATCTGCCCCCCAGTGATGTGATGGAGCGCCTGGTTGCCTAGGATCTGCAGCACCGCTGTGGCCACTGCACGGGTCTCTAATATCTCTAGGTCCTCGATTGGTATCCAAGTCCCTTTGACTTGGAGACCAGGTCGACAATGTCGCTCCACAAACTCCATGATGTTCCGCCCCCGTGGTAACACTGGCTGCGTATTTCCCACCATCCCAAGTGGCAGGAGACCAGTCAAGAAATATAGATCCTGGACTGTCAATTCGATCCTATGCCCCTGCACTACAAAGACCTCATGATCTGGATCCCAATAACTGACAATCCGGGCCAACAAGGGCTCCCCTGCTCTCATCAACGGGTTCTCCAAAAAATTCAGAACCCCAAATCTGGCCAATACACGATGGACACCCTGATCTGCCTGGATCTCTGACCGTAATGTACCCAGGTCTCTCTCTCTCTAGTTGACCCGTATATCTGCCATATCTGCACAAACACATCATCTTTGTCAGTATACAGATAGGAAACACTGTAAACAATCACAAAAACTCACATCTCAGCCCTAAAACAGCACTCAAATCTCATTCACCCTCCAGGTCACACTTTTCTACCCATTCCTAGGACAGGTCACAGTTTTTGGCTCAAAACTTGCTTCCCAGGTTGCATTTTTTGGCCCAAAAAGTGCGACCCGGCCGTAGAGGTGAAAGAGGTTCTGTTCTTGAGATTCTGGGCCCTAATCTGAACTTTCAATCCATCAAAATGAAAGAGTAAGGTTAGGCCTCTTACCTGCAACTGACGGATCTCGATTCCAACAGTCGGTTTTTCCGCTACGCTCGCCGCAAGATTTAGGGCCTTCCCTCCTCTCTACATTCACCACAGCAACACTAGAAAATGAGTGAATTTGGAGGGAAAACTGCCTTATTAAATGAGAACCCTTGTTTTTTCTTTCGGCTGCTGTGACCACACCGTAGCTCCGTTTGACAAACCATCTGCACCGTTGGAAAGCTCTCACCGGGCCCTCAAATGGGTATCTATTAGTTTCTCGTGATTTGATACTTCACCAGGACACATTTTGTCCAAGATGGGTCACTTCACCTCCCCCCAAAATCGAATTTCCTCACTTACAACACTTGTACTTGGGGCACCACTTTGCCTCCATACTTGTCTTTGTTCGTGTCGAATTTCATCATGAGATACCATCTTGTACTCATGTTTTCATGGTCCCCCATGGGACCTTTTCTGCGTGGCAGCACCATCGAGTCGCCCTTGTTTAGAGCATCCAAGTTGAGTCATCATCGCATTCATGGAGTCTATCCCAAGTCCCTTTGTAGCCCGCTATAGTCCTCCCTCCTTCATTGCTTGGTCTCTCTCTTGTGTCGCACATTATGGCCTTCAGTCCCACTGTCCCTATCCCTTATGATACTGTGTCAGTCACTGCCATGTCATTCATGCCCTTTATGCTCTAGCAAGGGAAGTCGTCCATTCGCTACTCAGTCCCCTTCATTCCATCATCATCATTAGTATTAGTCTGTCCGCCGCGCTACTATTTTCTCTCGTGCCTTAGTTGAGGATCTCTCATTACCTCACCTATGGCGGACCTCCTTCTGTTGACATTAGCTCCTTCATTCCAGAAGACAGGTCTAGAGGGTGGTGTACCTTGGTTCTAGCTTCCACTCTTGTTCGGTGCCTCGGATCAGGCAAAGCGATCTCTCATTTCCCTTTGACTTGATTGTTTCTCCACTCCAGCTCCTTTCAGCATGATCGAGATCCGTATGCTTGATGGTCCAGCGATGCAGCAGCAGCTATTGGTGATGCCCGGGTGTGTGTGAGATGTCTCAGCCTTCATGAGGGGGTGGCCCTGCAGGTAGCCCCCCACATACCCGGATGACCTCTTCATTGGAGCCTTTGATGCAGCTCCATATATTTGATGATGTCGGCCTTAGCCGCTTGCAACGCCTCTTTGATTTGCATGTATCAGTCAGATTTTTTGAGCCCTTCCCCGCTCATTGGGGGCATTTGGGTTGTATTTGTATCTCATGTACTCAGATATTATTGTATAAGTCCTGGCTGTTATCCCAGGCACAACATGTATGTGAGATCCCTCATTGTATTTTTATCCGGCTCATGTTTATGCCGGTTGTACTTTATGGTTCGGTCCCTTGTTTACTGGACACACTATTCTTTTGTACTTTGTCTCGGCGGGCATAGGTATGCCTCCCCCACCGCCTTTAGCACAAGTACCCTCTCATAAAAAGAGACTTGTTGCACCTGTAAGTCTCGTCTCCTCAGGGTCTAGTTCTTCAACACATTAGTCTACCTCACATTTCTCTCTCTGACTTCCCTTTTGATGTCTGGTGATTGAGTTCTTACAACGTACTTCGGTCATACGATTTTCTCCTAACACTCGCACGCTGGGGGGCAATCTGTTACACCATTTTTTGGTCATCTAACCTACTATCATTAGATGGACCCAAGTACACTATGTAAGACCAATTTTACCCTAAGTAAAATTGCCTTCACTATGTAAAATAACTTAATAAAACACATTTATTAGGTTGTTTATGGTCTAAACAGGAAACCCCAAAAGGAAATATTAAACAAACCTATATTTGTTTGATTTTCCTCAAGGAATAATCAATTAAACAATAATTTAATTATTATTCCTGGTCATGTTTAACCCAAAACAAAGAAATTAATTAGACAAATCTTTATTTGTCTTATTATTTTCTAGGAATAATTATTTAAATCTTATTTAAATAATATTCCTTGTTAAATATGACTAAATCACCCATAAATAATTAAATAAATCATTATTTATTTGATTATCTTTCAACCACTTCCTTAAAATGATAAATAAATCATTTATTTATTTATTATTTACAAATAAAGGGATTTGACCTAAGTCAAATACTTTTTCCCTCCAACAAATATAATAAAATATTCCATAAAAGGTGGATCTAGATTTGGTTAATATTATTTTAATCATGCACCAAGATCTAGAATGACCCATTATTTTGTTATAAATAGGAGGGTTTTTCCTACCATTCTTCACCTTTTTTTGCCTATTAGATCACTCTGGATCTATACTCTTGGTCTGACTTTGATCCATTATCATTGTCAAATTTTCCATTATTTGCTGTGTGAACTCCCTCTGAGTTCTATCTTTGTCTGGGTTTTCTACACCAACAAGAGAGAGAAATACTAGATCTGAAGTGCTGAGGACTTCCAAGAACCCATCCCATTGAGAAGAATTGGAAACACCTTCTTGTTTTCCTCCCAGGTGCCCTTAATACAAAAATTATTTCAAAAATATTGTTCTTGTCTTGTATATTGGATGTATGGAGCAAAAACTTACTTTTACTGCTTAATGTCTCTTTATGCATAGATCTGGATTTTTGCAGCGTTTGTCTTGATCAACTAACTGCGGATCTGAAGATATTGGCAGTCATATTTGATGTTAGGGCTATAAGTTATGCGTAGCTAAAGTGGTCTTTTTTCGTACACTTCGACAAAAGATTCATACTAACAACAAGCTTGTCCAAGAAAAAGAAGCTGCAAAAACTCAAAGTGTTCCTCCTACAGTCACTGCAAAAACTCAAAGTGTTCCTCCTACAGTCATTCCCATGGTAACAACAATAGTCCCTTCAACTCTAGCATAATATTTAGCACCAAAAGTCCCATTGGCCATAGCAGTGCCAGTCACTTCTTCCACTACTACTGCTACTGAATCCTCCACTTTAGCAGTTCAACAAACTGATGAGGCCAAAAAACTCATTAAAGCCATGGAAGAGATGTCAATACATAATAATGAGATAAAAATATTGAAAGAGAAAATCAAGAACTTGGAAGACGCCAAGAAATTAACAGAAATAAATGCTAAAACAGAGGATCAAAAGGCCAAAAGGTTAAGTGAACAACTTAAAAAGGTAGAAATATAATTAATTTTAAAAGAGCTCATGGCCTACATAAAAAATCAACTATGGTTCAATATTATTGAGTCAATCAATGATACTTAGCTTTCCATTGAAGTAATTTATGAGCATAAGGAATTACTTAAAGTAGCCAAAGAAGAAATAGTGAAGACAAAAGAAGAGCTAGGTGCCAAGCTTGAAGAAGCCCAAGAAATAATCAAGTTTCTCAATACTAAAAAAAAGCAAGAATTGGATGAGATAGGAATTACTGACAGAACTGAAACAATTCTCGAAGTAAGAAAAGTTCTTTCAAAGAAAAACTTGATGAAACAGTTGGAAGATAAGTGTCAAAATATGGATTTGGCCATAACTAAATTCATGGTTAAGTTTGACACATTGAGGAAAAAAGGTTTGCCAAATATTATTGTTATCAATGATAAAATAATGAAGCAAGAAGATTACAACAAGAAGATAAGGGACTTTGCCAAAGAACAAGTGAACAAGGAAGATTGGCAAGGAGCTCCCACAGGAAAAGTGTTGCATAAAAGTGTTGAAAAAATGTTTTATTTACAGCATGAGATAAAACACCTCTTTGTAGTCAAGCCCACATTTGCTAGATACATAGAGGCTGATGAGAATTTCAGAAAACTTACAAAGATTAAATTACCGGATGAAGAGTTTTGGAAAAAGCTTACAAATTTACTTTAAAAAGGCAGTTTGCAGTAAAAGAGGATGAAAAAATAGAGTTGTTGTTTTACACAGTAAAAACAACAGGTTAAAGAGTATCAGAGGTAAAGTGTATCAGTGAAAGAGTATCAGATGAGAGATAAAGTTTCAAAACTGATTGAAGATCAAGTGCCAGCGTTAAAGACACCTCAAACAACCAGCTACAGCCTAAGTCCAACAAGAAAGATATTTTATTTAATAAATAGGACAACTTGCAAGTTTGTTATGCAACTGTCCTATATTTTTGTAATAGATATTTTATTTTCCATAGAAAATTCCTGTGATTATTCTAGGATATTTTGTATTATTTTTTGTATAAATACTTCACCCTTTGAAGTATTAGTGTGGAATAAATTGCTGAAGATTTCTATAGTCAATTTTTCTGTACCTGAAAGGTTTTTGTACCAAGTTTCAAGTCAGCAGGCTGGATCAAAGCAATAAAGCATCATATTTCAGGATTCATGTGTTGGGCCACTTAAATGAAGTACTTTCTTCTGTTATTTGTTAAATCTTCTTATGTTTTCCATTCATACATAAATGTGTTCTAAATTTTAATGTGAAATCATGAAGTGATATATTAGAATTTGTTAAAAGCACTATGTTATTTACTGGTTTTCATTTTAATTTTTTTTTATGATATCTAGACTAGGGAACCCTTAATTTCTCCCTAATTTTGATTGACCCCTACCTCTTCATTCCTTATCCAGATCAAAGAATCCTTTATTTCTCTTTGTCCTGATTAAACCACTTCACCAATCAGCCTCAATGATCTTGAGTGACTCTGCTATCTTGCCCTGAAAATATTTGACTTTAGACCTTGATCCTGATCTGTCTGCTTGACACAATGACTCCATTTTCCCAATGGAAAAATAGATCTATCATTATCCATCTCAGTAAGTGATTTTTTCCCACCAAACCAAACCAAATATCAAAACCAAATTTCCCCATATAACTAGCCTAAAATCAAACATAAAAACAAAGTGAAATCTTATAGAGAGAGTCCTCTCTGAGCCTTAGGAAGGCTAGATCCTAAAGCTTAAAAGTAGTTCTGTGGTTACCTATAATATTATTTAAACTATAAATCAAAATCTCACAACCTTGGGAATTATTAGAGTGATAATATACTGGCGACTCCGTTGGGGAACTAACCAATCCTCAATTTTAAATTAGGCTTAAATGAAATCTTTTTATTATCTTTTCACCTTAAGACCGATTTAATAAGTTGTGAGTATATTTTCATTAAAAATTGTAATTTTGGTTTCCAGAAGAGTCTACTATACCAGGTCAAACGCAGATCCATAACTTGCTGTCATAGTAGATAATCCTGATAGAATTGGAAAAAAGAATAAAAAAGTAGAGGATTTAGGTAATAAAGTTTCCTTAGTTAGAGAAAATTCCCTTCCAAAATGGTTAGAAACTATATGAGACATTGATTTTGATTTAAATTTTGAACATTCTTTATTCAGAAACAAATCAGAAAGTGACTTAAATAGCACTGTTATAGATCTTGATTTTATTTCATCTCTTGAAATTAAACAGGAAACTGTTTCAATAGACTCTGAATCAAATATCTTTGAGGTTTATGATAAACTTGATGAAATAAATGCTACTGTACTTAAGGAAATAGATGAAGCTATTTTTCAACATTCAGTTGAATTAGCTGCTTTATCAGCTTATACCCCTAAGCCCTCTACCACTCATTTAGATACCAACCTTTTAGAATCTCAAGGTTCATCTCTATTTACCACCACATCATCCATTATCTCCACCACACTTTATTCCATAGATCCATTTATTCCTAAACAACCATTCAAACCTAGAGTATTATTCCCATCCTCCACCACCTCATCTCCATCCACTAGTTTTCCTTCTGCATTTTCCAATACATCATTCTCATCTCCTAGCACCTCTTCATATTTCCCAACTTCATATTTTTGTTTCTTAACCACATTTTCTAGCACATATTCTTATATCCCCATCTCAACTGCAAGTTCTTTAACTACCTCAGCAAGTACTTCTAGATCTACCCCAAGTACTTCCAATTTACCTCCAAGCCAAGCTAGAATTCAATCCATGGATGCTAGATATGCTCCCTTGGTCCTTCTAGACCAATTACATGACATGCCCCAAGAATATCAAAGAAAAATACCTCAATTTCATGCAACCACTCAATACACTACCCAACAACATGTAAATAAGATGACAGACTATTTTGAACTTCATGAAATAGATGAGTCTGATGTCCAAATGAGACTTTTTTCTCAAACATTAACTGGGGAAGTGAAAAAATGGTTTAAAGTTTTAAATCCTGGTAGTATTGCTGATTTAGCAGTCTTTCATAGATTATTTCTTAATAGATGGGAAAATAATAAAAATCCATTACATATTTTATCAGAATTTGAGAGCATTAAAAGAGCACCCAATGAGACAGTCCAAGATTATTGCACTAGATACAATAGCATTTATAATTCAATTCCTGCTAATCTTAAGCCTCCTCCAGATTTAGTTCTTCTCAAATTCCCTAATGGATTTGATACAGACATAGCATATCAATTAAGAGAGAGGAATCCTGAAACTTTAGAGCAGATGCAAAGTAATGTTGCTAGTGTAGAAGCAAATCTATTAGCAAAGAAATCTAGGTTAAGGAATGAAAGAAGAGTAACCATAAAAGAAGAGGCATCTAGTTCAGATTTAAAAATAGACCAGTTAGAAAAAACTTTAGAAAGAATGATGGATAGGATAAACAATATGGAAATGAAGCCACAATGGGATAACCAACAACAAATTAGAAATCCCAACTTCAGGAAAAACACTAATACTGGAAAAACTAGAGAATCAACACCTGACCAAACAATAAGACCACCTTTCCAAGAGAACTATGCTGAAAGTTCTCATTAGAATGAATATGATGAAGACACCATAAATCTAATGGGTATTAATGATGATAACACTATCTTTCTTACACAATAATATTAAGAGTTATATGATTTACAACAAATGCAATTAGATTCTGGTGAATCATTTGATTACAAGCAAGGTTATGAGTTTGCTATCAATGAAGTACATAAGAAATATAACCTTAGAAGCAAGAAAAAAATAGAGCCTTATACTAAGAAATATGCGCAAACATAAACTAAGAAAACAATGGAGGTTCCCAACACTAAAGATCTGCAAATTCTCCCTAGGGAAAACACGCAAAACTCTAATTCATCCTAGAAAATTTCAAGCCCTAAAATTTCACCTAGTCCCAATATTGTTGACATAATAGATGATTTTGTCCAAACATCAATAGATTCAGAAAAATATGTTGCTGAAAAGACAACTAATTCTGCCAAAACAACAATTTTAGACTCTAAAACAGCCACTGCTCACTCAAAATCAGCTGATCCAAAAGCTGCCACCATTAAAAAAGCTTCTAAAAATTCAAAATCTGCAAAAACATCTACTGCTTCTCAGACTATTCCTGAAAAGAAAACTAAAAATGTTAAGATAGTAGAAACTCAAATTGAAAATGAGAAAACAACTGTAGAAAAAGAAGATAAACCTAATCAAACTACATTTACTAAAGAAGAGATACTTTAGCTAAGTAAATCACAAGCTCCATTTAATATTCAAGTTGAAATTTCCAAGTTAAAAATACCAATTCCTTTGACAAAATTGGTAAAACATGATTTGTACAAAACAACTATCATTGAAACCTTAAACATGAATGATGGAGAAGATTTAGTAAATCTAAGTGATGATCAACCAGAATTAATTTTTGGTCCTGATGTTAATGGAAAATGCCAAGATGGAGCAGTTCCACCGTTTTACATTATCTTAACTGTTCATGATCAAATATTACACAGTGCAATGATAGATTCAGGGGCTTCACACAATTTAATGCCAAAAGCAATAATGGAAACCCTGAATTTAGATATCACTAGCCTTACAAAGATCTCTTTTCATTTGATTCCAACAAAGTCAAATGTTTAGGTTTGATTAAAGATTTGTGTGCCACATTAGTTCAATATCCTGGTAAAAGCATACTCATGGACATTGTAGCAGCTAACATCCCTCCCAAGTACGGAATGCTCTTATCTCACTCATGGGGAGCTAAATTATAGGGATCTCTACAACTTGATATGTTATATGCAACAATATCAGTTTTTGGCCAACCAAAGAAACTTTATAGAGAAACATTGATGAAATATATGGTGAGTAGTGTAGAAATACCAAGAAATTATCCAATTTACACTACACCTACTGAATGGATTCATTCATTTTATGCAACTCTGAAATTGATATTGAAATCAAAACCGAACTAAAAGATAAAAAAAAACACCAGATAGTGAAAACATCTTTCGTGAATCATTATCGCACCTAGATTTTGATGGTTTAGTCAATAAATTAGGAGCAGGAGAAGGAGTTTGGATAACTAATATGGAAAACAATCATGCAGAAGGTCATGCTTTTAGAATAAATTTTAAATGTACCAACAACATGGCTGAATATGAAGCTCTTATTTTAGGACTTCAGATTGTTAGGAATTTAGGAGGTAAAAGAATATCAATTATGGGAGACTCAGAGTTAATTGTGAAACAGATAACTGGAGAATATTTTGTTTATAATCCAAGATTAAGCCAATATAGAGAAACTGTTTTAGATTTGATTAAAGAATTATTAGAATGTGATTTTTCTGCAATACCAAGAAAACAGAACATACAGGCTTACTGCTTAGCAACCTTTGCTAGTACCTGTAATCTTCCATTTCAACCAAATCATAGATATACTACAGAATTAAAACACATACCTATAATTCCTAATAATCTTAAATATTGGCAATTTTTCTCACAAGATGAACAGATTTATCATTTCATGAACAATGAAGGAGAATTTCATAATTGTAAAATAGATACAGATTGTACCATAGATCAAAACTTAGATAGTGAAATTGATTTAAATAATGTAGATGTAAATAATTTAAGTTTTTATAAACCTACTAAATTTAATCAATTAGACATAGATAATTTAGAAAAAGTAGAGATTGAAGAGTTAACAGATGATGAATCTGATATTTTGAACCTCAAAGATAACTTTTTACCAAAAGGCTTAACTCCTTTAGAAGATCTATTTGACTCTAATGACGTTGCAAGAAAACCTAAAATGGAGCCATTAAGATCTGATATTGAGGAATGTAATATTGGTACAGAGTTAAAAACTAAGATGATTAAACTTTCCAAAGCTTTACGCCAGGAAGAAAAATAAAAATACATAGCTCTTTTTAAGGAATTTTAGGATGTATTTGCTTGGAGTTATGAGGACCTAAAATCATATGACACTAGCATAATACAACATAAAATACCTATAAAAGAGGACCAAAAAAAATTTAAATAAAAGTTAAGAAGGATCAATCCTATTTTAATGCCTTTAATTAAGAAAGAGGTAAAAAGAATGTATGATGCCCAAATAATTGCACCAATCAGATATTTTGATTCGGTTTCTAAACTAGTTCCCACTAGGAAAAAGATAGGAGAAATTGGATTATGTGTTGATTTCAGAAATTTAAATAAGGTGTACTTAAAAGATAATTAACCTTTACCAAAGATGGATCACATTTACAGAGGGTGGTTGGTTCTTCCAGAATTTCATTATTAGATGGATTTTCTGGATACAACCAGATTCTAGTCCAACCAGAAGACCAAGCCAAAATTGCTTTAACTACTCCATGGGACACTTTTATGTATGTAAAAATTCCTTTTGGGTTAATGAATGCAGGAGCCACGTTTCAAAGAGCTATGGATATAGCCTTTGCAAAGGAGATTCATGAATTCCTAGTGATTTATTTAGATGACATTACTGTATTTTCAAAGACTCATCATGAACATTTGGATCATCTCAGGTAAGTCTTTCTTAAATGCAGGAAATTTGACATCTCTCTAAACCCTAAGAAGACTTTATTTGGATTAGAAGAAGGTAAATTACTAGGACATATTATATATAAAGAGGGAATTAGGATAGACCCAGCCAGAATAGAGGCAATTCTAAACATTACTCCTCTTAGGAACATTAAAGAGTTACAAGCTTTTCTAGGTAAAATTAATTTCCTTAGAAGATTCATCTCAATTCTAGCTAAAATATTCAGAGAACTTAACAATATGTTGAAAAAAGGCTCAGTACTTAAATGGATTGTTGAAGCCAAGCAATCTTTTGAATCAACTAAACAAGCTTTAACAAAAACACTAGTCCTTATAAGTCCTAAATTTAAAAAGGATTTCATTATTTTCTCCGTTTCTTCAGAACACACTATTGCTGCAGTTTTAATGCAGAAAAATGACCAGGGCTATGAGCAGCTCATTGCCTTCTTTAGAAAATCACTCATAGATGCTACTTTAAAGTATAATATAATGGAAATGCAAGCATTAGTATTAGTGAAGGCCATAAAAGACTTTAGAGTATATATTCTTTATTCACATATCATTGCTTATGTTCCAAATGTAGTTGTAAAGGACATTCTAACACAGAATGGGCTTGATGGTAAACGAGGCAAGTGGATTGCTACAATTTTTGAATATGACATATAAATTAAACCCCACAAACTCATAAAAGGTCAAGGTTTAGCCAAACTTATGGCTGAATCAAATTGTCATGCTTTAGATACTAATTTTATTACCCAAATAGATGAACAGGAAGAGATGGTGACTCCAAATATCAATGAAGCCTTTTCAGACTCACCATGGTATGCAGATATTGTATTTGTATTACTAAATTTACAAGCTCCTCCTAGATTATCAAGAACAAAAGCTAGATTCTTAAAATTAAAGGCAGTAAGATTTTGTATCATAGACAATGTACTCTTTTGGAAAGATCATGGTGGAATTTTACTGAATTGTTTACTTAAAGAAGAAGCTGACAAATTTTTAGAAGAATTTCATGCAGGTGACTATGGAGGACATCTCTACTGGAAGACTACTGCAGAAAAAATCCTGAGAGCTGGTTTTTACTGGCCTACTTTGTTTGCAGATGTAAAAAAGTATGTGACCTCCTGTCACAAGTGCCAAATATTTGAAGGAAAGAAAAAGTTGTTACCCCTACCCTTAAAACCCATCTCAACAAAAATTCCTTTTCAATAATGGGGTCTTGACTTCAATGGTGAAATTCACCCTCCATCCTCAGCTCAACATAAGTGGATTCTGACAGCCACTGACTATTTTACTAAGTGGATAGAAGCCATACCCTCTAGGCAAGCCACTGACACTATCATAATCTCTTTTTTAGAAAACAACATACTCTAAATATTTGGATGCCCCCAAAATATTATTACTGACAATGCAGCTGCATTCAAATCCAAAAATATTATTGATTTTTTCCATAAATACCACATTACCCTTGGCCATTCTACTGCATATTACCCTCAAGTAATGGCCTTGCTGAATTTTCCAATAAAAGCCTTATGACCATCATTAAAAAATTACTAGAAGATAACAAGAAAACTTGGAACAAGAGATTAGTTAATGCCTTATGGGCATATAGACTTACCACCAAAAAATCTATTGGTACATCCCCTTACCAACTTGTTTATGGAATGGATGTTGTTTTTCCATATTCCTTAGGAGTACCAGTAATGAATATAATACAAGAATTACAAGTTGATACCAATGACATTCAAAGAAGGATTAACCAAACCATTCACTTACAACAAACAAGAGAAGAAGTTTATCTTAAGTCTCAAGTTACCCAAGATAAGATTAAGAATTGTTTTGACAAAAAGAGTAAAGAAGATGATTTCTACATTGGTGACAAAGTTCTAAAGTGGGATTCAAAAAGAGAAGAAAAACGTAAACATGGGAAATTTGATTTCCTATGGAAAGGACCTTATGTTATTTATGGTTAAAGAGGTAACAATGCTTTCTTTTTGAAAGATATGGATGGATCAGATCTGCTAGGTGGACCTATCAATGGTAGAATGATAAAGCATTACTACTCTTAAAAAATAACCAACAGTTAACTTTGTTTACTTTATCCATTGTACATAACATTGCATATTTTAGATTGGATTAGATGTTTTCCTAATAAAGTTGAAGCCCGGAGAGAAGGCCCTAAGCTTTGAAAGGTTAAATATCATAAGTATGAATAAATTACAGAGCTCAAACAACATTTACAAGGTCAGAACAGTCAGGATTCAAAGGCTACTAGTCTCAAAGTTCTTGCCATTTCACCAGGAAATGCCATCCCCATGTGGAGCCATTGTTAGGGTCCTATAATAATAGGGTTCATAAATTTTGAATTGACTTTGATAAGTCTTGTAAATATGTACATACCTTGCTTTCTGAAAGTTGTTTTCCCATATTTGAAAATAATAAAAAATGAAAAGACGGTAAAAGTCCTAAAAGAAAGATCAAAGGACTTAAAAAGAAAAAGATCAAAAAGAAGAAAAAAAGGACCCAAAAAAGAGAGAGAAGAAGATAAGAATAAAACATGAAAGTGATGCAAGTCAAAATGCCACAAATTTTTACTTTTACTGCAAAAATAATGACTATGTGTAGCTTGTTCAAAATGCCATAATCTATGATGAGTTAAATAGTTTAATCTTAACTTTTTCATGCTTTAAATTCATGTTTATAGATAGAGAATAAAGATTTGTCAAACAGTTTAAAATTGAAAAATCAGTAGATAGTTAGAGAATATATGAGGAGCTCAATAGTTTAATCTGAGCCCTTGGATGAAATAAGGTTAGAATTAGATAGTTTATGCTTTAAAAAGAAAATTGGATTTAGGGTTGCAAGCTCAAATGCACCCATGCAAATAAAGGAAAAAATGGTAGAATAAATGATGGGTAGGTAGAAAACAATTACTCAAGGCATGAATAAAACATCAGCTGGTAAATTACTAATTTCCCTTCCCTCAAAGTATTCCAGTATTCAAAACTTTCAGTTATAAAGGCTCAGAGCATTTCTCTGACTTTTGTTGGGACCGAACCCAAGGCTTAATGACTGATTGGCACTAAGTATTGGATTCCCTTCATAAAAATCATTTTCCTCAACATTATCACCCTTTTCCTAAGATAAAATCCATTTTCCTAAGTTAAAACACCTTTTTCTTAGGGAAAGTAAAAACCCCCTTAACTAATTTCATTTCATACAAAAATATTCAAAAAACCCACAAAAATGAATTTATTAAGTGTAATGGGCCACAACTATGAAAAATATGCCCAAATGCTTAAATTACACTTTATAAATGGTATTTGTATATTTTCTGCTCATTAATTTTCATATTAACATTTAACCTATTTTATTAATTCCACTATAAATACCCTACCCCATAGCTATATTAATTCACTTTACTAAAATACCCCAAACCCACTATATTAATGTTTACCCTATGGTTTTAATTCCCCATGTGACATATATTCCACTCCCCCATAGATTAAAATATATGTTTTACATTAATAACCTGCTCTAAGGTTACATTACACCTGTAAATAAGCTATTTTCCGTATAAAACCATATCCCGCCTATCCTGTTAATACAAAAGATTTTACGTTTAAAAATATGTTTTAACGTAAAAACATTAACCCCGCCGCATAAAAGCTCACAGGCCCCATGCCCATCTGCTCAACAACTTCACAAATCCATCTGGACCGTTCGCACTCTCTCCGCTCGATCCGACGAACCATAACCCATATCGCAATTTCAATAACGTGACAATTAATAATTTTTGGATTTGCGATATGGGCGGTATTGCCCTCCCCTCTCTCCTCCATGCGTCGTCTTTCCACTGGATCACATTCGTTTGTGAATTACCATAAACCACCCTCAAATGATGTGATAACTCCTTGGATGTATTCAACCTCCCTGCGCCAAACCACTTCTCATTTGAAATGACCGTCATTGATTGTAAACACTGTTTCAACTAAATTTCTATAAAACAATAGATGCACGTGTTCAAACCCTTTTTCTGCTTTTTCTGCTAATTTGACTGTTTCTAGCTAAAGAAAGGACGTTGTCGCCCTGTTGTCATGCACAAACAACAGAATTTGGTCCAAATCACTGCTGCGACCGTTCAAATCGTCCAAATCATGTTTAAAGGATCTCATCCAAGCTTCTGAAAGCTCCCAAACGTCCCATAAACCCCTTTTCAAGTCAAAATACCTGCAATAACATGTATTTTTCAAGAAAATACCTATATTACACCTGAAAAGAGATATATTTGTGAAATTAGCCTTCTTGAAGCCTGTTAGCCTAATGAAATACCCTAATTTTCTTCAAAAGTCATATTTTCTTTAAAAACCCTGATAAATTCACAGTTTCTGAAGACTGTAAGCCTATTTTTAAGAAAATTAAAGAGGTTTAGCTATTCACAGACCCCTAGACACCCTCATATCGATTCAAAATATTTTGCAAATATTTAGAATCCTTAGGTGCATGAAATTAAACTGTTTTAGGTCTGTTTTATCAGAGAAAAGAATAGAAAAACCCTTGTTATACCTTTCTGAGTTTGTAAGAAGGTTTGAAGATTAATTCTGGAGCAGAATTGAAGGTTTAAAGCATAAAAATTCAAACTTTACCTGTTAAACTCCAAAAAGAAACCTCTGTCATATTAAAAGAACTTCTGTAAACAATATAAGCTTACAGAAGAGTATAAAAACCTAAAAAACAGAGTTTCTAAGATCCAGAGGGCTAACTTGTAAAAAAATAAACCCAAAAATGTCTTCTAAAAGCACCATTGTCATAAATACCCTACAACCTCCTTTCGTAGATGTTGAGAATACCCCTTAAGCTGATGTAGATTAAAAGATCATTGATCCAGTAATTGAATTCAATCTTCTTGATCTCCACTGCTGGAGTCTAAAAAAATCTTTGGATAAGGGAGATGAAGTTCAAATTTGGGAGTCCAATTTGCCCAAATATGTAGTTCCCCATACCCATTAGTGTCTAGAGATCATTAGATTGTGTCAAGCTCACTATTCACCTGACCAAAGAGCTATTGTTAATATTGAGAAAGAAGTATTATTCACTATCACTACAAAATCCATAAATCAAATGCTTCAGTTACAACCAGAGCCAAATGTTGTCCCTTTGTCTATAGAAGCTCTTACAAAGCTTTATCTAGAGTTAGATTTTCCTAAAAGATTTCAAATTTTCCAATTATTCATGCCCACATATGTTGAAATCCGAAATATTAACCCTCCATATTCATCCTCCAAATTCACTGAAGGATCAAGACATGTTATATCAATGTTGTCTTTTATCCTTGGTTACTTTATTGATGAGCACACAGATGAGTCTATACTTGGTTTTCTATCAAACTTTGTGCCTGGTTAACCTCCTTCAGTTATTTATAACTATGCTGAGTATATAGCTGATAATATCCATGATCAACTTGTAAAAATTCCCACTGAAGGTGTTTTAAAATATACCTCCTTCCTCTTTCATATGTTCCTTTACTTCCAAGCAGATAAATTCCCAATAGCCCTTTAGAAGTTGGATGTAGAAGGTAATCCACCGCCAGTCATTTTCTAGACCTCTTTAATAAAAAAAGAGTCAACTGAGTTCACTTATGTGGATTTCATAGACTGTTTTATTCACCCATTGATAAACATGCTTACAAATAGTGTACAGCCAAGGATAAGTGATGAGATTAAGAAATTTTTACAGCTATCAGAGCAGAAAAAACTGGTGATTGGTACCTTTACCAAAATCACACAGAGATTAGAGTCTATGGGTCAAACCTGTTGCCCTATAAATTTCCAAAATACTTGCCAATGAAAGTGTTTGCCTTAGAGTATACAAGACAAATTCTAAACTCAGATTCTATAAACTTTTTGGCTGCTTAAAAGAAGACTCAATTTAAATTTAAAAACTAGGTAGGTCCTTTCATATGCAATCACAGGGAAGCAGGTGTAGAGGCAGCAAAACAGTTGCTAGAGTATAAGTTTGATGAAAGCTTCTTGTGGAACTATGATCCTTATGGAATACTTAGTAAGCTGAGGGTGAAATGAAAATTAATTCCTTATATTGATGATAAGAAGCCTGAGATTGAAAAGTTTTCAAACCAAATTTAATGGTTGACAATACATTGATAGAAACAGTCAAACAGGTGATACTAGTCACACTTTGAAGACTGTAAATCAAGAAGAAAAAACAAAAAAAGAGAATCAGAGAAGAAGGCACATATATAGCTGAAACAACAACAAAAACTAGATTCAAGTTCAGGTACAATAAGAAACCTAAAGTTAATCCAACATACAAAGAAAAGGAAACAATTGAGGTTTTAAATGAAAAAAACCTAGAGAAGGATACTGTGACTCACACAATAATTGAAAATGAGCAGGAAACTACTACTTCTAACACTCAGATGATTGAAAAAAAACAAAGCATGGAAGAATATTCATCACAGCAAGCAGAAGATAAAGACTTGGATATCAAAGAAAAGTACAAAGAGATCAAATCCAAAAATGAAGAGATCAAGAATGAGTTTTATTCACAATAATTAAAGCAGACTCCAGGGATTAAAAATAGGCTTCCTTTATCCTTTGGTTATACTGTTGGGGCCCTTATTTTGAAAACATGGTTTGAATATTTTGAATTTTGAATAAAGGACATATTTTGGGTTGCAGGATGAAGACACATGGCAGTCACAACCAAGTCACAACTACAAAAAGAAGCGGAGCTACCGAAGTTGCGAGGGAACAAGTACATAGCTAAAGAAATCAGATGCATGAGCATAGACGAAGAAGACATACAGCAGAAGACAGCGAGAAGAACATGCAGACAACAAGAGAGAAACTGGAAGCAGCTGAAGAAGAACGCAAGAAGAACTAATAGTTGCGAAAGCGGGTGAATAAATAGCCATCACCCGAGAGAAAGAAGGAGAGAGAATGAAGAGCGACTGAATGAGGAGAACGGACACTGCAGCGGGAACACAGACCAAGGATGATATCTCTGTAGATCCTAGGTTTTGCTCATTTACCTTTCGGTTCCATAAGGCATCTATATCGGACTTGTAAGCTCTCCTGGCGAAAGCTATGTAACTATGGGTTTGGCAGAAGAGATCAATACAATTCCAGGTTGCTGTCTTATTATGTGATTCACATGCATGCATGATGGTTGTGATGATTTAAAATTTTATTTTCTTAATACCTCTATACTCTCTTAATTTTCTTGCATATATATGATGTTAATGCAATCCATTCTATGTTAATCATGAGTTTCAGATCCTTTCCCTGCTATCGATCTATTCCCCTTCTGCATGTGGTTGCGGCACGCCTCAGGTGAGAATATCTGCTCTCTGGAGTAGGGTGATAATGCCGGCGTGGTGCTAGACTACAACGGATTCCCTTGTTGGCCACAACCCCTAAACCTAGGTCTTGCCTGTGAGACCTGATTCTTCGCCAACAAATGGTTCCGTTACTGAGACCTGCATGTTATGAGGGGAACTAGATCATGGTAATGAGGATTTTTGAAGGAGAAATACGGAGATGGTGGGATAACCATCTGGACCAGTTCATTGCTTAGTAAGCAGAGTTGACAAATCACAAGGAAAGGGTGCTTAAGGATCTCATCCTTTTCTCATATTCCGCCAGTGATATCTACGAGATCCTTTGGGGAATATTCCCTAGCGACCTCTATAACTGGTTGTGGAGGTTACAGATGAAGGTGCCTAGGGATAGTTTGCAAGAGATGAACCGAAAGTGGGTGCATGGGGATCTGGTGGCCCTGCATCGGTCGAACATTGAGTTGACCCGCACGGTAGAGTTTTGGGTGGAGACCACCTTGGACGGATATATTGTAGAGTTTGCTGCAGAGTGCTACCAATCCTTCTCGAAGGCTGAGGCTATCTTCCGTTCCGGGCTAAGAGGGAAGCTGCTTAAGGAGATTTCGTTGTGGATTAAGGCTCTGATGGTGGACGAAGGGCTGATGGAATTCCAAAAGACGAGCATAGAAGCGTAAACCTCTAGTGCTGGGGGAAGGGCTGACGCGTAAAGTTTGAAGCGGGGAGTGGGGAATGGATGCTGAGGCCGCAAGGCAGTTGAGGGAGTGACGTGCACATCGACGGTCGTAGATCGCCGATAGGTGGCGAAACAGGGTGATACGGGATTTAAAATGACGGGAAACCGATAGGAGGAATCAGAAGGAGGCGCCTCAGAGGATAGGAATTATGGACACTCAGGCAGATGCCCGGGAGAGGGAGGGGACCGCTGTGGGAGTACGGCGGGTGCATGGGAGCCCAGCGAAGAGAGAAAGGGAGACGATGACTAAAGAAGACGATGCATGTGTGCGGCCTGAAGAAAGTTCTGATGGCGAATGGTACGTCATGATGCAGCAGTTGTTTCAAGAGCGGACGACATTCATCTCTCCAAGCAGCCCTACTTCCAAAACTCCGCACGGCACGGCTCCCTGCCTTCCCCTGGTACTTTACTAACCTTTAAATAATATTTTCCTTAAGTTACAAGGATTAAGTCAATTTCACAGCAGTTCATTGTCGATAATGACACACGTTACTAGCGGCGTCACTATTAATATTGCATTCCCCAATGGAACAATTACGCAAACAGGACCCGGAGGATTTATCCTGGTCAGCCCTCCACAAGTAAATATGGCTAGGTCATTCACTCGGTATTTGGAATTCTCTGGCCAAGGCAATGATGATGTAGAGCAACACTGGTATCTTTGCGAAGCCATATGGAGGGCTCGGCAGACGCCAGATGTAGGGAAGCTCATAGAGTTCCAAACCATGCTTAGAGAGAGGGCTCTGCGATGGTTCATCAAATGGTCTGAGGCTCATCCAAATCCGGTAATAGCTAACGTTAAGTGAGACTTTGTCCACGAATTAAAGCTTCCCCAGACAGACCAACAGGGTCTGTCCGAGCTCTGGGAGATTAAGCAGAAAGAAGGAGAGACTGCATGGGCACTGATGCGTCGATTCAAGGACGCAATCAGGAAACTCAGCTACCCGATCGATCCAAACCATCATAGGGACTGGTTCATCAAGGCTCTGCTTCCCTTGACGAGAACCCCCCTCACTCAGCAGAAGACTGATAACTTGCAGGATGCTTTGGAGCAGGCCAAGAAGATAGAGGCCATGGCGGGATACCCTCAGGAATATCGGGCGGGGCCAGCCCCGCAGGATCCTTCTTTGGTAGGATTGCAACATCAGATCGCCAGTTTGACTAAAAATCTCAAGGAGCTGTAGCCAATGAGACCAGCCAGGCCAAACGTTTCGTGCACTCATTTCTTGGTTGAGGAGCACATCGCAATCGAGTGTCCCCAGTTGCATGGCGCAGGGGTGGGACCCTCTGTCGCGGCGATCCAGGGGGGTCCCCCAACACGGGGTGGCATGGAAATGAATCCGCAAGGGGTATACCAGCCGCAATAGTCATATGTGGGGTTCCCCCCTCAATCCAATCCCACCACCACTGAATATTGCGAAATTTGTCAGACGATGGGAAATCAACCTCGGATGTGCCCAATTCTACATAAATACTCCAGCGTCCCAAACAATGCATACTGTGAGTTTTTTTCTTCCACGACTCACAACACTAAGCAATGCAGGGCTCTCGATGCACTCGCGGACCGGTTGGACCGACCCTCCTATAAGGTGAATGAGGCTTCCAGGGGAAGAGGAGGCGGTATGCGCGGAGGCCGTACAAGGGGGCGAGGTCTGGTGAAGTGCTACAACTGTGGCCAAGAAGGTCACATGGCTTGGGAATGTCCCCTCCCTCGATGCCCATGGTGCTCCCAGTGCCGCGTAAATGTCCAAGCAACAGAGGAATGCCTGAGCTTATCAAGAAGTGGGAGGAACGGGCGCGGAAAAGGGCCACGAATTTGGTCAATTCCGAGCCATGGGCGCCTGCAACTTAGGCCATGCCGAACATGGCTATTGTGACGCGAGGGGGTAAGAATACGGGGGAGGATGCTCGCAGGAAGGAGCTGGCACAGGTTGTCCGACCAGCCTCCCCGACCCAGTTAATCAGGCCAGTAGCATAGAAGAAGTTTTTCCAGGAGGCAGTCGAGGCATTTGCTCAGCTGAGAGCGCCCGGGTTGCTCGGGCAGTGGGTTCTCACCAACAGATCCGAGTGAGCAGAGCGCCACAGGAACCGTGATTGAGGAATGGCTCCAGTTGTTCCTCAATATTGTTTACAATGCTGCGATACAGCAGCAGCTAAAGTGTACCTTGGAAGGTGCACTGTAGGGGAGTACAAGACCAGGGGAATCGGTGAGCACAACCCCCCAATACGTTCAGCGGGTCAAGCGGAACAAGCACCGGACTTGAAAAGAGTTCCGCCTTAATACGTAGGTTGTGGGATTCCAAATCAGCGACACTATGCTTGACTTAGGATCTGACATCAACATCCTACCACGGAAGACGTGGGAGGCTCTGGGAAGGCCACGGCTGACCTACTTGCTGATCCAGCTTCGAATGGAAAATCAGTACTGCATTGTGCCAATTGGCCGACTCGAAGGGGTCGAGGTTGACATTGCGGGGGTGAAGACTTACACAGATTTTGAAGTTATCGATATTATGGTGGACAGGGATCCTTACCCTACCCTGTTAGGCATCGATTGGGATTTCAAGAATTATGCTATTATCTACCTCAAAAAGGAGCTGATGATCTTTGAAGATGGAGAGGTCCGGGTCACTCAGCCTCTTGACCCGTATCAAGGCTCGAGATATACTAAAACGGTGGATAACCGGGAGGATGCTCAGATGATGGAACACCTTTATCAGATGACTGCAGGAAAGTGGGAATATTATATTAACCCGACCGCGACCGGTTCTGTTAGTTAGTGCAGTGTCCAGAGCTCGAAGCTGGGTTCGGAACTCGCATGGGAGGACTGGCAGCAGGGTGGGTATGAGACCAGCACGCGGAGGTGCGCTCATATTTCCCGAGTTCGTTGGATTGGTGCAGAGATCCGAGGGTATCCTATCCTGTCAAACATGCACGTTGCCAATACCTTTATCGCCAAAGTAGAGGACATGGTACTAGAAGGGAGTCAGGTACCACTTTTGGACATAGCGCTGCAATCCACATCAGCACGGTGGTGGAATAATCACCGCAACACTCTGACGTGGTGGAGTTGTGTAGTGGAGGCCTTGAGGGCACGGTTTAAAGAATATGAAGGACCTCGCAGCATGCACAGGTCCCATGGGACTTCGGATCCAAGAGACCACCTGAAAACCTGTGAGGAGAAGTGGCGACGTATGGGGTACCCAGAAGAGCTTTGGGTTCATCGATTCATCCATTCTTTAGATATCATTCCCCACGCATGGTATTTAGAAGAAGAACAAAAACGAGGAAACAGCTCCTGGCCGGCAGTCGTGAGAAAATTTTTGCGGTGTTTTTCCTTCGAGGGAGAGACCGAGCCGGTGTTCCGAGAATTACAAGAAATCAAGGGGGTCATGTTTCTCGGTGATCTGAGGACGAACGGAAGCACCTAACCCTTGCCTCCCAAGGGCCGGCGTGAGTTGGCTTGCCAGCGGATCGATGGCGGCCCGGATGATGACGGTCTGAAGGACCTCAGACACCTTTACTTCGAAGAGAAGGAAGGTGAGCACATCATCAAAGATGAGCCAACCACTGAGGGCATCCATTTTCTGCTATTAAAGACCAAGAAGTTGAACATCGGTACGGATGCGAGACCCAAACTGGCTACGGTTGGAGATTACTGGGACGAGGAGACGACACGGGAAATTTTCAGCCTCCTCCAGGAATACGAGGACCTATTTCCTTCATCAGTTGCAGATTTGAAGGGTATCAAAGGTGACCTTGGGGAAATGTGCATTGTGCTGAAACCGAACGCCAAGCCTGTGAAGCACCGACCCTATCGGTTGAACCCGCGGATTAAGGAAAAGGTCAAGATAGAGATCGATAAGATGTTGGCCGCAGGTCTAATCTTTCCAGTGGAAGAAGCGGAATGGGTGAGTCCTATTGTCATTCAGAATAAGAAGGACAAGGCAGAAATCTGAGTCTGTGTCGACTATCGAGTTCTGAACAACGCCTGCATCCATGATCCATTTCCCACTCCTTTTAGCAACGAAGTATTGGATCATGTTGCAGGAAACGAAGCTTACTCCTTCACTGATGGTTTTTCGGGTTATCATCAGGTGCGCATAGCGGAAGAAGACAAGACAAAGACAACGTTCACCACCGAGTGGGGGTTGTTAGCATACAACGTGATGCCGTTTGGCTTGAAGAATGCCCCGGCCGTGTTTTCCTGGATCATCATCGCTGCTTTCTGGGAGTATATCCACAAGTTCCTGGAAGTCTACATGGATGATTGGACCATCTATAGTCTACTGAAGAAACACGCCACCCTACTGCGCCTCATGTTCGATCGGTGTCACCAGTTGCAGATTTCCTTGAACTTGAAGAAATGTATTTTTGCAGTTTCTTTCGGCACACTGTTAGGACACGTGGTGTGCAAGAAAAGAGTTTGCGTCGACCCCACCAAAGTCGCAGTGATCATCCACATTGAAGCCCCTGAAACGGTGAAGCAGTTGCGGGCACTGCTTGGGTACACAGGATATTACAGGTGGTTCATCCGAAATTATGTGAAGATCACTACTCCTTTAGAAAAGCTCCCGCAGAAGTCTAAAGTATTCTAGTGGACGGAGGAGTGTCGGCTGGCCCTTGACACTCTAAAGGAAAAGCTGGCGACGACGCCTATTCTTGTTCACCCAGACTGGGATAAGCAGTTCCATGTGCACATTGATGCTTCTAGCATTGCGCTTGGGTTTGTCTTGGCGCAACCCGGCGAGATGACGGTCGACCACCCAGTCTACTTCACCAGCCGAAAATTTTCTAACGTGGAGAAGAATTACACCACTACCAAGAGGGAGGCCCTGGAAATGGTGTACTCAATCCAGAAGTTCCGCCACTACCTTCTGGGCGGCAAATTTAAGTTCTTTACGGATCACTATGCCTTGAAATACCTGGTCAATAAGCCTGTCTTAGAGGGTCGGATTTGTCGTTGGCTCCTACTCTTCCAAGAATTCACATTTGAAGTGATCGTCAAGCCCGGGAGGTTGAACGTCGGGCCTGATCATTTATCCAGATTAGAGACAGGGGAGGATGACGACTCTCTCGATGATCAGCTGCCAGATGCTGACCTATTCCGAGTCGAAGCTGTCCCGGATTATTTGGCCGACATTGCCACCTATCTGACCATGGGGCAATGCCCTTAGGACTACACCCCACTCCAGAAGTGGCACTTGGTTGTCCGCACCACCGAATACCAACTAATTGCGGGACAAATCTATAAACTGGGCCTTGATGAGGTTCTACGCAGATGCGTACTTGACCACAAACACGAAGCTGTGATGTGGGAATACCACAGCGGTGTTGCGGGGGGGCATGTGGGAGCGAAACCAATTGCGAGGAAGTTTCTCCAAGCTGGACTGTGGTGGCCGACGATCCATTCCAATTGTAAGACTCTTGTTCGAAGAGGCGACCTCTATCAGCGGACGGGGTGGCCCTCTCACAGGGACGAGCTCCCACTACACCCTGTACATGTGTTGTGGTCGTTCGAGAAGTGGGTTGTCGACTTCGTAGGCCCCATAGCCCCAGTCGCCAAGCACTCCAAGGCCCATTACATCATTACTGCAACCGACTACCTCACCAGGTGGGCTGAGGCAGCAGCTATACGTGACTGCACAGTGGATACATCAGCTCAGTTCATCTTTGAACACATCATCATCAGGTGTGACTACCTGCGAATTTTAACCAGCGATGAGGGTACGCATTTCATTAATGACACAAACAAGTCGCTGCTAGACAAATTCATGATCCAACATCACAAAAGCAACCCGTACCACCCGCGGGCCAATGGTACCATCGAAGCATTCAATAAAATTCTTGAAAAGGGCTTAACTAAGATGTGCAATGCCCAGTGCGACGATTGGGATGAGCGCCTACCAGCTGCATTATGGGCCTACTGAACTACGGTGAAGCGTTTGACCAATCAGACACCTTTCCAGCTGGTGTATCGCCGGGAAGCTGTGGTTCCCACCGATTTCACTGTACCAAGTCTTTTAATTGCCACATCCCTCAAGTTCTCGGAAGAGGAGTCGCTTCGGGAATGCCTCCACGAACTACAAGAACTAGACGAGGCCCGGTTCTGGCCGAATTTCACCAAAAGGTTTAGAAGGACAGACAGAAAGCGTGGCATGACCGCCACATCAAGAAAAAAACATTCCAGGTTGGCGGTAAGGTTCTCTTATATGACAGTAGGTTTCAGAATTTTCCAGGAAAGCTACAGATGCACTGGTTGGGACCTTACTTCGTCATTGAGATTCGAGATTTTGGAGCCGTTCGGTTGGCTCAACTGGACGGTACTGTTTTACCTGGGTGGGTGAATGGTGCACACCTGAAACCCTACCAGGAGTAAGTACCTCTCACTTTTCATCAATAACTCTCACACCCGAGAGCACTCATAGAGTAGCGTAGCTGAATAACTCTCCCGCAACCAGGATGAGCATAGGTAGTGTTTTTCTTTTCTGCATATCTTGTCAATCACCGCTCTGTTATGGAGACTGCATCGAAGCCGACTGTGGTCAAGGAGGGGCGTGTCCAGCATGTCATCCTAGTAGGATTCATCAACGTGTTAGTGTCAGTCCAAGTCATTTCAGTCAGTACTTGTGTCAGTCCGTAGGATCGTCTAGATTTGAATCATAAATTACCATAATTGGAAGGAACCTCACCATAATCATTCTGCCATCATCTGCAGTAACCTTAGCCATCGCGTCTGCCCACTGCCCCATGCCACCGTCAGCAACTTTCAGAATACACATTGACATGTGATTGATCGCACGATTATCGCATAGAAGAATGCAAGCTGGAATTAACTCGTTATGGGGTCTCATCAACTTCACTCGTGCTAGGAAATTCCATAACTTGCATGGAAAAAAGAACAAGAATGCCGGAGCAGTTAGAATTAGAAATTGCAGCAGAGCCAGAGTAGCAGAACGATCCAGACGCACAGCACCAAGAGAGGACACTGAGATGCATTCTGCACGTCTATCAGCGCCGAGAAAAAATGCCGAAGGCCCTCCCATCCATCCTCGAACTAGAGCTCGACAGCAGGATCCACAAGATAGAGTCCCTGGTTGGGAAATACGACAGTGCAGCCTTGATAGATGCCAACCTTTCTGACTCTTCTGAATTCCCAGCACTCAACTGGCAGGTGTATATGGAGCACTACTACAGCACAGCCGGGCACGCAGCCAACAGAATTTTACCAGCGTTCTAGGGCCTTCAACAATCTTCTCTCATGAATTTACGAAATCTTCCGGTCTTCGGGACCACAGGACCGGTGTTGCAGTGCACTCACTTCTTACTCAACCACATTCAGAATGGGTCCTTGTGGTTGAACAGGGAAATTCCCATTCATGCTAAAGACATCCATTGTCTGATCGGGCTTTCACAGAATGGTGCGGATGTCTCGAATGCATGTCAGACCACCGCCAAGTGAGCGGGGAAGTCAGGAGACGCAGACCTATATAGCAAATATGGCACCCGCCGGGGAGGGAAGGGAGCCAAGATCGAGCTTATCAATAAGCCCGAGATTAAATTTTCCTACTACCTCATTGCCAACAAGACAATGAGGCACTACAAAAAGGGAAAATGCACCCTGGACACTATCTCTATTGCAGAGCACTGCGTTCAGGGCGCCAAGCTGAACTGGTGCTCATTCCTGTTGAAAGAGCTATTTGATGCGTGCGAAGAGAATTACAAGCATGCTACCAGCTTCATTTATGGATACTTGATCGTTGCTTTTGCCATGTGGAAATGACACACTCCTCTTGTCAGGATACTAGCGAAAATTCTGAAGGGCCAACCTCTCGCGATGAAGTTTGTTCCATGGAAGGTGTCGGCTGATCTGAGCACCAAACAGGTGAATGACGAAGCATTTTGGACCTGGTACGGTTTGATGACGGACGTCGTAACCAGCCAGCAATGGGTGCCCAGAAAATTGTTAGATGAATACAACGAGCAAGTGTGGTTCGGGGTAAGTCACAGGCATACTTACCTCTGACCCACCTGCGTGCCAGCAGACACCTTCTACATGACGCTGTTGAAATTCCAGCTGGGAGATGATGCCTTCCATAACGAGGTCTGTTCGTGGCCGGGGGTCGCGATGGAAATCCGCGACGGGATACCCAGGTACGAATTTGAGCGGATGTTGCCACAGCAACATCCTGCCGAGACGAACATGGAAGCGCCACCACAGGAACTCCCAGAGCCGCTCGTCCCCGTCATCTGCCACTTCAACACTCAGGTACGCAATTTCAATGCGGCGGCCCAGGTTATTTCAAGCGGTGCTACTCCATTCCCTTTATTTTCTGAGTTTTAGCTCGCTCGTTCTACCTCGCACCCCCATACAACTCCTCTCACCTCCCCCATCCCTACTATTCTATTTACCTCTGCAAGCCCCATTATCACCCCGTTGGGAGAGAAGGGCCCGACCCTAGATCAATTAGAAACTCTTCCAGCCAAGCAGGCCCGCACCACCGAAGCCAACCCAGTGGTGGACCTCACTGATGATGATCCACCACTGTCGCCAAATACAGGGGCGCTGATACAGGAAGAACCCATTATTGACCCTTCAGAGTTCACTAACATTCGACCTCCATCCACAGTTCCACCTCCATCCATAGTTCCACCTCCGCCTACCAGTTCATCCGCTCCATCCAATTCATCTGCTACCGTGTCCGACCCACTCATCTGGGAACTCTTTGGTGGGGACCACGGGGCTGAAGTTGACTCCAGTACTGCAGCAGTAGTACCACCAGTCAACCCCGTGGGAGAACCCCAAGTCTCTCTGTCTGCTATATTTACCCAGATGGCTCACATTAGTGCCAACTTAGCCGAGGCTAAGCCTGAGCCTACTGTCCCTCCACAAACTGACCATACCGATCAACAGCAATGGCCGGATTTGAATATGGCCGACTCAGCGCACCCACAGACCCCACCGCCATCCCCTCCAGAGCACTCGACTCGATTAGTTTCCAGTGGGCAACCTTTGCAAGAAAGGAGGCCAGATTACGGCACTTTAGGGAGTGCTAACTTAGAAACATGGGGTACAGCTCAGCTGTACTTATTTATCTAAAGGGCGGCCTAGCAAGCTGAAAGGCTACATTCTGAGCTATAGCAGCGGTGTGACGAGCAGTAGCAACAGATTACAGTGCTTACTGAACAGCGCGACCAACTCCTCACCACATAGGAACAGCTGAAATATCAGATCAACAACATCTCCCAGGTGTTTTCAGAGTTCTGGCCAACTATCGGGGCCCATTATACTCCGCTGCCTGCCGACATCTCAGAGACGAGTGTCGTAGCACATGATTTCCACCTCCGGATTGCATTCACTGGTCTCCACAGGGAAAATCAGGAGCTTCAAGCAGCATTAGCTGCACGGCCAGAGCTGCCTTATCCAGCGGTTGTTTATGCAGCACAGGTCGCAGCCAAACAGGGCCAGGCCACTCACATGCATGAAATTCTCCACTCTGCGGCACACAAGGCTCATGAACTCCTAAAGGGTCTTCAGGAATGCTCACTGGCCCTTACTATCAAAGCGTAGCCAATTTCACCGCAGCTACAGCAGGTTTCGAGGGAAATTCAAGAGGCCATGGACCCCGTGAGGTTGGACCAGTTATATGCCTAGGCCGATGATCTCGAAGTATAGATCCAGAAAACAGAGGCCAATTCAGCCATGGCCAAATGGGTCATTCGTGAGCTCCGCCTGCCCCTCCAACGCAGTGCTAGGACAATGCAACAGCTGGCCGCTGAGGTCGAAAACCAGATTAGCTCAGTGTTTGAGACTGTACCGACGCACATAGAGGAGGCCACTATCACCAAGATTGCTGAAGAAACATATTCACTACTACAAGGGTGGCAACAAGCCATGTCAGACTTCACTGAGCTTAAAGCTACAATGTTCTGCAGAGTCCTGGAGTTGGGGCCCTTATTTGAACAATAGACTGAAGGCGCACAACGAGAATAGGCCATGGGAGCTAGCGGGGCGATGGAGATAGAGACTATGATTTGTGATTGACTCGGGGACAAGTCAAGAAACTGTGTTCAGGGCCTGTTGGGGCCCTTGTTTTGAAAACATGGTTTGAATATTTTGAATTTTGAATAAAGGACAGATTTTGGGTTGCGGGATGAAGACACATGGCAGTCGCAACCAAGTCGCAACTACAGAAAGAAGCGGAGCTACCGAAGTTGCGAGGGAACAGGTACATAGCTAAAGAAAGCAGATGCATGAGCACAGACGAAGAAGAAATACGGCAGAAGACAGCAAGCAGAACACACAGACAACAAGAGAGAAACCGGAGGCAGCTAAAGAAGAACGCAAGAAGAACTAACAGTTGCGAAAGAGGGTGAATAAATAAGCTGTCACCCGAGCGAAAGAGGGAGGAAGAATGCAGAGCGACTGAGGGAGAAGAATGGACGCTGCAGTGGGAACACAGATCGAGGATGATATCTCTGTAGTTCCTAGGTTTTGCTTATCTACCTTTCTGTTCCATAAGGCATCTGTATCGTACTTGTAAGCTCTCCTGGAGAAAGCTATGTAACTATGGGTTTGGCAAAAGAGATCAATACAATTGAAGGTTGATGTCTTATTATGTGATTCACATGCATGCATGATGGTTGTGATGATTTAAAATTTTATTTTCTTAATATCTGTATACTCTTTGAATGTTCTTGCGTATATATGATGTTAATGCAATCCATTCTATGTTAATCATGAGTTGCGAATCCTTTCCCTGCTATCGATCTATTCCCCTTCTGCATGTGGTTGCGGCACGCCTCGAGTGAGACTCTCTACTCTTCGGAGTAGGGTGATAATGCCGGCATGGTGCTAGACTACAGCAGATTCCCTTATTGGCCACAACCCCTGAACCTGGGTCTTGCCTATGAGACCTGATTCTTCGCCAACAAAAGGTCTGAAAGAGGGGTAGGAGAGGATGTGGAAGAATTATTATTACCACGAGAATTAATGCTTGGATTATTATTACCATAAGAATTAATGCTATAGTTAAATATTGATGAAGAATTGAGGTTAGAATAGGGATGAGATATGTAATTAAGAGGAAGAGGATAAAATTCAAGGGGAATTAAGGAGAACACTATTGAAATTAGTTTTAAAATTAGAATTAGAAAATAGACATGAAATGGAATTAGTATTAAAACTAATATCAACCTTGAGATTAGATTTGAAATAAAAAATGCTATGATTAAAGTATCATTAGAATAATTATTAAAATTAAAAATGCTATCATTAGAATAATTATTAAAATTATTAAAATTAGGGATAAAAATACCATTAAAATAGTTAGAATAAACTTTAAAATTGGGATTCAAAATGCAATTTTTTTTTTTTTTTTGAAATATAAACTCAAATAGGTTTTAGAATGATTATTAATATTTAATTTAAAATTAAAACTTGTTTTTAAATATAGCAAGCGGTTGAGCTGTCAGGGCTGCCGACATTAGAGACGAAAATGGATTGATTGGATCGATTTGAAGGAAGAGAAGGAAAATCACGAGGAGTAAGAGGAAGTATATCAATGGAGGAAGGGAAAGAAGAGATTGGTTTAGAGTGAGGATCAATGCAATTTGAAGAGGGCTGGACAACAACAAATAATAATTGGTTTCTGAAGGGGATGGCAAAGTTGAAGGAAGGGTCGAAGCGAAGGTTGAAGCAATAGAATGTGGGGGGGGGGGGGGTGAGCATTAAAATATATCAGTATCTACGGCACTCTCGGTCATTTCCATTTGGCAATGCATGTGTAATTTTCAATTCATGTCAGCAGTCAGTGCACAGTGTCATTGACAATTTCTCGCATTGCATAGTCACAGTGACCAAATTTGACCCTTGAGCTCTAGAACTACGTAATTTCTACCTCCCAGTTAGCCTTAATTGCGCATTGCGCAGTGCCAAGCCTCAAGATTCTAGCCTGACACCTTGAGCTGTGCAATTTGTTGAGGTCTAACAAGAAATTGCAGCACCTACACTAGTGTGGGACCAGGAGGTCCAAGCAGCACCTACACTAGTGTGGGACCACAGGTCTTAGCAACACCTACACTGGTGTGGGATAAATTTGGTGCATGTCTATTTTAATTACCCCTTAATTAATATGGACAAGAAAATGTAATCTAATCTCAAAATCACTTGCAATAGTTAACTGAGTGTGATAAACTCAGTTAGCTCATGAATTTCGAGTTGAGGGTAGTTTGTGAGGCATGCAAAGTAATTCTAGTTTTAACTGAGTTCTAAGTGCAGTGGTTAGTAGTTAATGCATGTTGCAATCATTTTAACTCAGTTAAGTGAGTTTTAGTCAGTTGTGCTAGTTTTAATTGTTTGTTGCACTAGTGAGAGATCAAGTGAATTAAATATTATTTAATTCACAATCAGTAACCTAACATGCAACCGATGATTTACTATTATTAGCTGCATGCATGTCAGTTCCAGTGGAGACCCAAATGAGATCTAGGTGAAAGGGATGTTGACTATTAGTTGTAGGATTATTGGGTTGCACCCATGAAACCAAACACCCATTGGATTGCCCATGATCCTTGCACAGACAAGGAAGGCCAACATTCCTAAAGAATAGGGATTTCATTCCACATGAATTGCGCAAGCAAGGTAGGCTGTTTAGAGGCTAAGATTTGGCTAAGTGTTGGTCAATTTTGTCCAGGACAGTGTGAGACAATTAGCTGTGTATAGGAGGCTCTTGTGAGGAGAGTTGTATTGTAATTGTTTCATGTATCCATGCTGAATATACAATAGAAGATAGTGGGGTTTTGAGCAGCAAGCTTTCCATAGGAAATTATTTGTGTTGTGGTTTGATTGATTCTTCTTTACTTCATGTGATTGGAAATTGTGTTTAATTTCTGCAATTGATTTGTAGAAGTGATTCAGTATCTAGCTTTAGTACATTGTTAGATCGAATTGAATCAATGATATACATATTTTTTGTATAATTTCTACGCAATTGCGCAATCCATTAGATTTTCTTCCCTCCAAAATTGTGCATTGGGAAACTTCAAACCTCAAGCCTGAGCCCTTGAACCCCTCAACTATGTAATATCCCAGCTTGTTCTCCTTATAGAATTGCACATTAAGCAACTCTAGGCCTCAAGTCTCAACCTTGAGCTCTTGAGCTCCTCAACTACACAATCACCTAGCTAGGCCTCTCAAAACTGTGCATTAGGAAACCTTAAGGCTCAAGCCTCAAGCTTGACCTCCTGAATCCCTCAACTGCGCAGTTCCTTGAGTCTATCCTTAGAGAACTTCGCATTAGGCAACCTCAAGCCTCAAGCCCCGATATTTACCTCTTAAGCCCCTCAACTGCGCAATCATTTGACCCTAGCCATCCTAAACTGCGCATTGTGCAGTCTCAAGCCTCAATCCCAGACCTTGATCTCTGGAACTGTGCAATCCCTAAGTTAGTCACCAGTTCCGACCCTAACAAGTGATTTAATGAAACATGTTAGATTAGGGTTTTTTTTGGACTGATTTCATCTTGTCGTGAATGGTTTTTAGTTGCAGGTACTCTATATATTCATGATAGGATGATTATGGATGAAAAGGAGAGGGAGAACATTGAAATTAGAAGAATGCTAGAAATGGCTGAAGAGGCATATGCGCCTTCAATTGAAGCATGTGCTTGAGGAACAAGTTGCTGAAAGTTCCACTCTAGTGACACCAAAAGAAACATCCAAAGTAAAGCCAATATGTGGGTATGGTGTAGAAATTATATGCACTAAGCATACATATGTCCTAGATCCACCTGATCTCACACTATTTAACTTTATGCAAGATACTAAATCTATTCCACTTGTTAATATTTTGCGGAAAATTTAATTGCACACACATGTAAAGCATAAATAAAAACAATTGCACATAACACAGTTTTTAACCAGGAAAGCCTGAAGCTGAAAACCCCAACTATATATTATGTATCATGGAATCATATGAAAATCCTCATACAAAGCTTATCAAGCTCTCAGTATAGTACAATCGTCATACACTAATAAGGAACAATCTTGCAAATCCATGCACTGATCTTTGCCCCCTGCTAGCTTGCCTCCACTGCACAATCCCTGCTGAAGAATAGCTCTGAATGAATTTGAATTACTCTTGCCTTGAATGCACAATCCTCATTGGCAACTCCAATGTGTGTGTGATGCAATCAATGCATCACTATAGTCACAACAGATAGTCTATCTTGCCCTTTCACCTACCTCTCCACTGGGTCTCCACTGAAATTTTCATGCACTGTAGTTAACTGCTATATTGTTCAGTTGATTAATGATTTATTATTTGTGAATTAATTAACTAATTAATTCACTCCACTCTCACTAGTGTATCAATCAGTTAGAATAGATACAACTAGCTCAACTGACTCTAACTGAGTTAAACTGAATACAACTCCATAACTACTTCTTCCAATTGTGTCATAACTCTACCACTTGAGTTCTAACTGAGTCCTCCATGCATTAGCTCCAGTAAACCCTTGGGAATTGTGTAATTCCCTCAATCCACTGATGTGCCACATCTGCGCACTGAAACAAAGTGCTCCAAGAGAATAAGTTGTTGTTTAGTGTCTGATTATTATTAAGAGCTAATAATAATCGACATGCATATATTTTTAGATCAGTGATCTATAAATAGACTTCGCCCAATATTATAAAAATAGAATTTCATCTAATTTTCCAACTTGATCAACCATCCACAAATAACATCCTGTAACTTCTGAAATATGATCACCATGTCTAAAAATAGACTTGCGCCAAAAATAGCTTGCGGGCCCACTTAGTGAAGGCGACTCTTTTCACTGAGCTCATCATCTTGTTGAATCTCAACACTCCCTCTCAACAAGATAGGGATTATCCTTCACCCCGATCCTGCCTCTATGGTATTCAAATTTTCTCCTGGTGAGTGCCTTCGTCAGAATATCTACATCCTGATCCTCCGTAGGAATGTACTGAAGAAACATGATCTTCCACTGCACACAATCTCTGATATGATGATAACAGATATCAATATGTTTAGATCTATCATGAAACGCAGGATTAACTGAGATTTAAATGCAACTCTGATTATCACAATGTATGACTGTGGGATCTAAATGTGAACCAAACAAACCAACCAGAATCTTCCTCATCTAGATAGCCTCACATGCAGCTTGAATTACTTCCATGTATTCTGCTTCTGCTGAACTGAGTGCCATGGATCTTTGTTTCCTGCTGTACCAAGAAATTGCCGTAGATCCGATACTAAAAATCCCTCCTAATGTGCTCTTTCTGTCTGTTGGGATTCCTGCCCAATCTACATCCATGAAGCCATGCAACTTCACCTCATCCGTCTGTCTATACCATAAACCATACTCAGATGTGCCCCTGAGATATCTCAAAACATGCTTGCCTACCTTCCAAAAGAGCTTGGTAGGCTTAACCATCGCTTGTGAAAGCTGGTTCACCGCATAGCATATGTCTGGTCTTGTATTTACTAAATACATGAGTGAACCCACCAACTATCGATAAACAATGGCATCCACTACCTCTGCCGATGTAACATTTTCTTTCTTCTAATTTCCTGGAAGAGGAGTGTCGATAGGCTTGCAGCCATGCATGTGAAACTTCTCCAGTATCTCCCGAGCATACTTTCCTTAAGACACAAATAGTTCACCTTCCCGCTGCCATATTTCCAATCCAAGGAAATAATGAAGGAGGCCCAAATCCTTCATCTCAAACTCCTTTGCAAGATCTGCCTTGCATGAGTGTATCAACTGCTCATTGCCTGTTAGTATTAAATCATCAACATAAAGTACAATGATTAAAAGCTTACCCTACACCACAATATGGTACAAGTTTGCATCCGCCTCACACTTGGTGAAGCCAAGTCTAATGAAATAGTTGTCGATCCGAGTGTACCAAGCATAGGGTGCTTATTTCAGCCCATACAATGCTCTTTTGAGCCTGCACACATGCGAATCACTGCTAAAGATCTCAAATCATTAAGGCTGCTCAATGTACACCTCTTCCTCAATGATCCCATTAAGGAACACAGTCTTCACATCTATCTGATGAATGTGCCAACCCATCTGCATTGAGAGAGCAAGGATGGTCCATATGGAAGAATACCGTGCGATAGGTGCAAAGGTTTCTTCATAGTCAATCCCCTCAATCTGTGAGAAGCCTCGGGAAACAAATCTTACCTTATACTTCTCGATGCTCCCATCAGCAGCTTGCTTTACCTTGTAGATCCATCTTGATCCTACAACTGATTTTCCCATCAGCCTTGGAACAATCTCCCAAGCACTGTTTCTGACAATGGAGTCATACTCCTCCACCATGGCATCTACCCATGTGGGCTTCTGCACTGCTTCTTCGAAAGAAGATGGCTCTGTCACGATACACTTTCTCATAAGAGCCATGTATCTAGTAAATTAGTCAGGTGACTGTCTCTATTTGCGCTGTGATGTAGGGACTCCTACATTCTGTGCCGCATCAAGCTTCAGTCTCTCAACTTCAGTGGTACGCTTTCTGCCTTGTCTGATGTTTGGTTCTGCATGAGTGGACTCCTCCACTCCATGAATATCCTCCTGTGGCTGATCCACATCCAGAGGCTCATATTTGGGAACAAGAAGTTCCTCCTCCGCATGCAAGTGTAGCTCCCTCTCAAGCGACAAATTCATGGCTTTCACCTCGTTGAATTTTATATCTCGTCACACAACAGTTATCCAAATGTCTGAAAAATACACACGATAGTTATGGGGTGTTTTTGTGTACCCCACAAATATCCCAACTTCTGCAGTCGGCTCCAGCTTCTTCTTGGCGTCCTTTGTCACATGAATGTAAACAGGTGAGCCAAAAATCTTCAAATGAGAAATATAAGGCTTCTTACTAGTAAAAGCTTCTTCGGGTGTACTCATGCCAAGTACTCTATGAGGACAACGGTTTTCCACATAAACCGCAGTGTTGCATGCTTCCGCCCACAAGTGCATCAGTAGGCCCTAGTCATGTAGCATCGCTCGTTCATCACCCATGATCATTCTGTTCTTTCTCTCCGTGACCCCATTCTGCTGTGGGTTATGAGGCGCTATGAGTTCTCTTCGAATTCCTTCTTTGCTACAAAAGTCTTTGAATTCGCCCGAGATGTATTCACCACCATTATCACTCCGTAGAGCTTTCACTTGCTTCCCCGACTCCTTCTCCACCAATGCCCTGAACTCACAGAACTTTGAGAACGTTTCACTCTTCTTCTGCATGAAGAAGATCCAACATCTACGAGAATAGTCATCAGAAAATATAACATAATACATGTGTTTTTCTGTTGAAGCAACCGAGAAAGGTCCACACACGTCTGTGTGGATTCTCTCCAGGATCACCGAAGCATGGTTCTCCTTCTCATGAAAGGTGGTCTTCACAAACTTGCCCATAGTACATCCCTTTCACTGATCTGACTGCATAAGAGTACCCTTGGGAAGTCCAGTAGAAATCCGCTGCAAAATATTCAAAGCGCCTTGGTGAAGATGGGCTAATCTCCTGTGCCATAATTCGCCCTCATCCCAGATCACCACTTCTTCTGCTTTACCCACCATTGCAGTGAAGCCATCTACCTCCAGCTTGTAGAGATTCTTAATTCGAACCCCTATTTTCTTGGTTTGAATCATTTTTTTATGTCGAAGGAAGGCTTTTCCCTCACTGAAAACAACATCATAACCCTTGTCTTCCAGCATTGCGACTGAGACCAAGTTCTTCTTCAAACCTATAACATGCATAACATTATTCAACATGAATGGATTACCGGACTCCCTCTCAAAGGTAATGGTCCCAATGCCAGTCGCACTATACCAACCATTGTCGCCCATCTCTATATGCATCTGGAGGTCCTTCTCCTCCAAGTCACTAAAAAACTCTTTGTCTCCCGTCATATGGAAAGACGCACCACTATCAAGATACCACACCGATCCCATAAAGATTGAAACCAAGCATGCGATCAGGGAGAAATAAAGTTCAAATTGTGAGGCTAAGGCCTCTCCAACTGTAGATCCAACATCCTTCTTGTTCTTCTTTTTCTGTGGACAGTTAGTGGCAAAATGTCCATGTTCGTGACAATGAAAACACTTCACTTTGGACAAATCCCGCTTCTTGCCCTTAGCTTCAGATTTTGAAGGATTTTTCTTCCCCTTCCCTTTCCTTGCTTTGGCAGCCAAAGCACAATTCTCTTCGTCTTCATTATTCGATGAAGATCCATCCTTGGTACCCTGCCTTATCTCCTCCTGCACAATATCCGACCAAAGTTGCTCCCATCCCGTCAATTTATCCCGTCCATTGACAGAGTCTTCGTAGCTATGCCAACTCTTCGGAAGCCCAAGGAGAGCCAAGCTCACCAATTCTTCTTCATCAACAGTAACCCCCACACTTCCCAGTTCATCCTTGCAGTGGACAAGCTTCGTGAGGTATTTTGGAATACTGTCGTCTTTCTCCATTTTTATTTTTCTGAGCTTGTCTTTAAGCGCCAACTTCCTCTAGTCACTTCTGCTTTGGAACATGTCTGTCAAAGCCTTCGACATTAAGAATGGAGTGGAATTCTCGTGAAGGCTGGACACAATATGGTCCTTCACACCTTCCAACAGAATTCTCCTCGTCTTTGCTATCTTCTTTTGCCATGCGTCAAGTAATGCAGCATCGCTAGATCCCGGCTTAGGAACATCGCTATCGATGAACTCCTTTAGTCCATTATCCTCCAGATTGCCTCCATCCTGTCCTTCCAGGATATGTAATTTGAGCTCCCATCAAGGGCATACTCTAATCGCAACCCATTGAAAGACATTTCAATGTATACTTGACTTCTGCACCAAGAATCTTCTGTAGAAAATTCGAATTGTCCACCAGCACAAACTCACTTTAAAATTGCAATCTTCAATTAACAATGCTCTGATACCATGTAGAAATTATATGCACTAAGCATGCATATGTCCTAGATCCACCTAATCTCACACTATTTAAGTTTATGCAAGACACTGAATCTATTCCACTTGTTAATCTTTTGTAGAAAATTTAATTGCACACACATGTAAAGCATAAATAAAAACAATCGCACATAACACAGTTTTTAATCGGGAAAGCCTGAAGCCGAAAAACCCAACTATATATTATGTATCATGGAATCATATGACAATCCTCATACAAAGCTTATCAAGCTCTCAGTACAGTACAATCGTCATACACTAATTAGGAACAATCTTGCAAATCCATGCATCGATCTTTGCCCTCCTGCTAGCCTGCGCAATCCCTGCTGAAGAATAGCTCTGAATGAATTCGAATTACTCTTTCCTTGACTGCGCGATCCTCATTGGCAACTCCAATGTTTGTGTGATGCAATCAATGAATCACTATAGTCACAACAGATAGTCTATCTTTCCCTTTCACCTACCTCTCCACTGGGTCTCCACTGAAATTGCCATGCACTGTAGTTAACTGCTGTATTGTTCAATTGATTAATGAGTTATTATTTGTGAATTAATTAACTAATTAATTTACTCCACCCTCACTAGTGTATCAATAAGTTAGACTAGATACAACTAGCTCAATTGAGTCTAACTGAGTTAAACTAAATACAACTCCATAACTACTTCTTCCAAATGTGTCATAACTCTGCCACTTGAGTTCTAATTGAGTCCTCCATGCATTAGCTCCAGTAAACCCTTGGGAATTACGTAATTCCCTCAATCCACTGATGTGCCACATCTGTTCACTAAACAAAGTGCTCCAAGAGAATAAGTTGTTGTTTAGTGTCTGATTATTATTAAGAGCTAATAATAATCGACATGCATCTATTTTTAGATCAGCGATCTATAAATAGACTTTGCCCAATATTCTAAAAATAGAATTTCATCTATCTTTCAAACTTGATCAACCATCCACAAATAGCATCTTGCAACTTCTGAAATATGATCACCATGTCTAAAAATAAACTTGCGCCAAAAATAGCCTGTAGGCCCACTTAGTGAAGGCGACTCTTTTCACTAAGTTCATCATCTTGTTGAATCTCAACACATGGTTCAAACAGTGGTTATGGACCATATGAGGAAAATGATGCATGTGCATTTTGCAAGCATCTCCAAGGTTCTCATCATATGTCAGTTGGTAAAAGTGGGTGGCTAGAGTCATCTACAATGTCGTCATCATCATCAAAAGTTGAAAAGATGAATGACACATTCAAGGAGGTAATCATAATTTCAAGTACAATTCCTTTTGTTTATGTTCATAACACCTTTTTTGTAGCATTTGAGAAACATACCAAAGGCATTGATATGAAGATGCTATCTAAAATGGGTTATGAAGGAGGAGGCCTCGACATCAATGGCCTTGAGGATAATGTTGTTGTTGGATTTCATGTTTATGATATTGTTGATTATTGTCAGAGAACTTCCTTCTTTGTAGCATGGGCTTGGGTAGTCATGATTGGTGTGGCTTATCAACAAGAGTTCACACCCTCCATAATTTTAGATGTTTTGACATTGTTACATGCCTGAAATTTTAATTGTTGTTTGTTGTTTCCTAACTTCTTCCCTTTTCACAAATTATCGAACTGCCATCTTGTGACATAAGGAATTGAGTGCTATTGGGAATTGCACCTTCGTCATGGAATGATAGGAGAGAGCGGTATTCTACCATTCAATAAGCTTTTCTAAACCTCAATGATGTTGTGAATGAGGATCTTATTTTGCTAATTTTCTAGACGTTCTTAATTTTTTGGAAGACGTGTGGTCATTATCCTTGTCCAGTAGCAACTTGCACTTCTCTACCTTTTTTTCCATTGAAAGAGTAATTTTCAGAAAATTGATCATTCGATGGATGAAACATAGCGCAAGTTGTTGGGTTAGCCACCTTAGTCCATCTCTTGATTTTTCCTTGCAAATCCCCTTTCGAAATTGGGCATTCGAGGTTTGAAAGTTTGTTATTTTTTTGAGCCCATCCTCTTCTATGATGTGTGGAAAGTGAAAAATTCCATGTTTTAATTGTGTGACATTGATGGTTTATGTCTTGACCATGAAAGTGTGGAACATTGCTACTTTTTTCTCCATTTTCTAAAGCATCCATTACGAGTGTTCAACTTCTACACTTTGTATTTATTGCTTTCATTTGCACCATTTATAGTAATTGCTAGTTATTATTTTAGCAAAAATAAACATTGTCCAATAAGGAGAGGAAGTTGCATGGAGTGCATTGTTAGTATGAATCCTTTGTCGAAGTGTACGAAAAAGGACCACTTTAGCTATGCATAACTAATAGCCCTAACAACAAAAGTGGCTGCCAATATCTTCAGATCTGCGGTTAGTTAGACATAAAAGAGTTGCAAAAAACCAGATCTATGCATGGAAAGACATTAAGCAGAAAAAGTAAGGGTTTGCTCCATATACCAATAGACAAGACAAGAACAATTTTTGAAAGAATTTTTATATTAATGGGGCACCTGAGAGGAAAACAAGAAGGTGTATCCAATTCTCCTCAGTGGGATGGGTTCTTGGAAGTCCTCAGCACTTCAGATCTAAGATTTCTCTCTCTTGTTGGTGTAGAAGACCCACACAAAGAATGGAACTCAAAAGGGAGCTCACACAGCAAATGGCAGAAAATGGTGACCAAGTGTATAGATCCAGAGTGATCTAATAGGCAACAAAAGGTGAAGAATGGTAGGAAAAACCTCCTATTTATAACAAAATATTGGGTCATTCTAGATCTTGGTGCATGGGTTAACCAGATCTAGATCCACTTTTTATGGAATATTTTATTATATTTGTTGGAGGAAAAGGTATTTGACTTGGGTCAAATCCCTTAATTTGTCAAAAATAAATAAATAAATGATTTATTTATCTTTTTAAGGAAGCGATTAGAAGATAATCAAATAAATAATGATTTATTTAATTATTTAAGGAAGTGGCTGAAAGATAATTAAATAAATAGTGATTTATTTAATTATTTGTGGGTGATTTGGTCATATTTAACAAGGAATATCATCTAAATAAGGTTTAAATAATTATTCCTAGAAAACAATAAGATAAATAAAGGTTTATCTAATTAATTTCTTTGATTTTGGGTTAAACATGACTGGGAATAATAATTAAATTATGGTTTAATTAATTATTCCATGAGGAAAATCAAACAAATATAGGTTTGTTTAATATTTCCTTTTGGGGTTTCCTGTTTTAACATAGTGAAAGTAGTTTTACTTAGGGTAAAAATGGTCTTACATGGTGTACTTGGGTCCATCTAATGATAATAGGTTAGATGACCAAAAAATGGTGTAACATGCATTATGCGGCTTTACATTATACACACATAAGATGACTCTTTTGTTTTGTTTTTGTAACTAGGTTGAGCCTAGGTTAGGGCCAACCTGTTTATTGGATGGAAGAACGGTCTACCCAAAATGGGATGCTATCACCAGGATTGTGCGAAGCATAATTGAGCGTGGATGCCCCTTGGGATAGTTTAATTTCCCCAAAAGTGGTTTCCATCCTTAACCTCTCCCCATGAGGTTTGAACCTAAGACCTGGTGGGGACTAAACCCCACTCAAACCAACTAGTCTACACCTCATGGGTCACACATAGATGAGATTTCTTGTAGGGAGAAATGCCATTCCTGTGTAATATTTTCATGTGACATTTTACACTCAATTCCCTGTGACATCTATTAAGCACAATGTGACAAAACTATAACCATATTCCTACCATTATTTGACAAGAAAATTAATATACATAGTAGGGTATGGCCCACTAGGGAAGTTGGCTTGCTAATCCTCATCTACTCCTTTGGATTCTAATAAGTTTTAAGACCAATCCCATTATTTTGATAAGTTTTAGGATCAATCCCATTTAAATTCTTTTCTGATATTTAACATGTAGGTGGTCTTAAATTCAATACACATAGTAAGGCATGACCCACTAAGGGAGTTGCATTGCTAATCCTCCTATACTCCTTTGGATTTTAATAAGTTTTAGAATCAATCCCATTTAGATGGTCTTAAATTCATCATAGTTAAAATTGCGTCGTATGATTTAAATCAAATAAACATTTATTAATGAAATTTAAACTGTCATTGGTTAAACATCTCCCAATTTCTTTCCAACAACTGAACCATGACATAAAATAATTGAACCATCGCATAAAAATTTTTGTTATGGATAAGTTCCACATGCGTACTTGGGATAAAGAGCGAGGGAGGAAGAAAAAGTACTATATTGAAGAGTTTAATCCCACTCACAATCATTAACAAAAAACAAACATAGGGGCTAATATTTCTTGGAGAGTCAAAATTATTATTGCTTAGTTAAAAACTAATTCTCATAAACTCTGTTGTGAAATAGGGCGCTCGAAAAGGCCAAAAGAAATGTGGGAAGAAAAAGTGTGTATTTTTTGCTCTTTTGGAAAAGTGTAAATAGAAAAAACATTTCATTTTAGAATGCAAGGTCTTCAAAGACAACACATAAAGTTATGCAGATACTATGCCAACTAGCTCTTGGGATAATTTATTCCACGAGGGGTTTGTCAAGAAGTTAGGAGCGTTTATTGTGAGGTTTCACATGAAAAGGGACGAATAAAGATAGTAAAGCAATTTGTCCCATAAGCTATCTTTAACCTATTTAACGTTAAAATAATAAGCTATCTTTAACCTCTTTAACGTTAAAATAATTTCTTTATTTCTTTCTAACTTACAACATTTTTACTCTCCCTCATCATTAACAACCAACCCAATTTTCCCTTTAATTGGGGAAATAAAAAAGTAATAAAGAAATTTTTTAACCTCGAGCGACTAAAAATAACATATAGGCCAGATTGCTTCTCCATCTGATTCTTGTATTCAGGCCTTTTCCTATGGAATCTTATAATAAACACTCTGAGCTTCTTGACATTATAACAAACACTCCTAACTCCTTTTCCTATGAAATCTTATACCTTTTCTTATGGAATCTTATAACAAACAGTTCGAGCTTCTCGACATTATAACAAACACTCCCAACTCCTTTTCCTATGAAATTTTATAACAAACACTACTTGACATTATAACAAACACTCCCAAATTCTTTGCATTAAGACTCTTCTTCATCATTGACACACCCGCATAACAAAATTTGGCAACGCAACTTATGATATTTATGTTCTCCCTCATCATTCACACTCACATTATTAGTCGCTGCCTAGACTATAGCAATCGATTGATCGCTGACTAACTATTAATTCATGCTTTGACTTATTTTTTTTCCTCGATTTTTCATCTTTAACCAAAGTTTCAATCAGAAAGTTATGTTCATCTCCGTTTTAACCAAACTTTAAAATTGGACCTCTTATTGCAAAAGGTCACTTAACCCGCATGATATTTTAAGTTCAGTGTGTGACAATTGCACAACACCAAAATTTTAATCAAAGTTCTGATTTCGACCTCCCTCGGGTATCCCAAAGCAAGTTTAGATATCCAATTTTTCTGTATCCAAACTTTTCATTCCTAAAAACATATTTATTTCATTCAAGTTTTTCAAAGATGGATTAATGTGGTATTAATTTTAATACATTAAACACCATAATGCTTTAATCATATACATATGCATGTATAACATATCCAAAATTTATCTTTCTACATACAGTGATATGTGGTTTAACGGTAAGTTTCGTTGGGTGAAACCCACGAGAAGGAGGTTCAAATCTCATTGAGTATATGGCCTGTTATGATCCGGCTCAAGGAGTAGGCTCCCCCTTGATGCAGAGTCTCAGCTCTTGCTAAATCATAAGATTCCGGTATGTATGACTTGCAGGTTGTTGGATATACTCTTGGTGTTATAAGGTAGCCACGAGGATTGATCCTGGGACCTCCCTTAGATTAGTCTAAAGAGTTACCGATTCACCATGGTTAATTTTTTTTTTTTTTTAAATCTTTCTACCACGCCGCAACCACCTGTTTTGTCAAATCGGCAAGTGTCACCTATTTTGTCGAGTGTCATTGATTCTGTCAGATCAACTTCATCCAAGTAACTCAGTAACTCACCACGACACAATTTCTACATTGTCTAAGGAGAGGCCACATATCATTTGACTTCCTAATCCGGCTCCTATTCCTGGCTTGAATGTTGCCTTGGATGCTAGATTTCCTAGGCCAAGAACTCTTCCTACAACAAAAGAATCCCCAACTTACATTTTTTAATATGTAAGTAGATTGGAACTATTTATGCTCGATTTTCTAGTAGAGGCCATCCTTCTTGCAATAGATTTTGACTTTCATGAATGGGGTTGAAACAGGCATTGCTACCGCATGGGTGGAATACCTCAATTATGTGGTTGTTTATATAGCTTTAATGATCTTATTTACTTTGTCTACTGGAAATGGTAAAGTTTATATGATTTACCTTTAAATTCGGTACAAGAACTTTTTTGATGTTGATGATATGCAGTGATGGTTGACTCTTACCTACTCAAATTATTTAATGCAAGTACTAATTTGAGAGAAATTTATTTCTCAATGTCATGCAGGTCTTGTTGCAGGAATTTTTGCAGCCATTGCAGTAGCAGTAATTACGATAATCCTATATAGAAGAAAAAAAAACTACAGATGAAGAGTCAAGCTCGACTGATGAATATGAGATCCGACATATTATCAAAAAACAACGGAGGAATGTCCGCCAAACTCTTCAACAGAAAAGAGATGAAAAGGGTGACAAACGGATTTTCCAAGGACCAAGTGCTCGGCATGGGGGGTTTCAGAGAAGTTTACAAAGGAATACTTAAAGACGGTACCATTGCTGCAGTTAAAATTGCGAAAGCTTTTAGATGACAAAACATGAAACTTCATCATGAATTAAAAACATTTATAGGCCCCTCTTCATCACTTGGATTAGAGGATTTCCTCATGCTATTCCTGATAACTGAAACAAATGGCTTCCTAAGTTTTCAGGTAGCAGTAGCGATGCCATTACTGCTAAGGAACAAATTTCCAGATTTTATGATGTTCTTGGTGAACATGTTATCCCAAACGAGAGTGGGGATGTTGTAATGAAATTGTTTGAGGATTAAAAATGTGCTCAAAGAGCTCTCACCCAGACGCATACTCCATAAAAATTTCATGTGCTTTGTCACGAGATGTTTCCAAGATTTATTCAATAAAGAATTGTTTTCCCTTTGTCGCCCTCTTAGATCCATTCCTAAACCAAGGCATTTGATTAATATAGTTTAAACCTCAATGAAATTCTTATAATTATATACTATAAATCCATTCTTAAATAAATGCTTATAATTATATACTCTAAATCCATACTTAAATAAAGGTATTTGTTAATAAAGTTTAAACAACAATGGAATGTTTATAACTATATACTCTTCTAGTTTTAAGGAAGAATTCCAATAATACCACTGGTTTGTTAATAAAGTTTAAATAGCGATGAAATGTTTATAGTTATATACTTTTCTAGTTTTAAGGAAGAATTCCAATAATACCACTGGTTTATTAGCGAATTAGATAACAATCAGGTTTTACTGACATAGCGCGAATTGGTTAAGTTGAGCGAAGAATAAGATGCAAGTCCCCAAGAGCAATTGAAAGCTGAAGGGCATATTGCCAACGGATATTGCCAAAGGATTTACAGTTCGACAGCCTTATATATAGAAGTAGTGAGGTGATACATATGTTTTAGCAAACCACTCTGGGGAAGCGATTTTCTATCAGCCAGCAAATTAATTTGAATTTAAAAAAAATTAATAAGTGTGCTCAAATTAATTTGAATTAAAAAAAAAAAGTGTGCTTTACAGTGAAGTATTAACCAACAACAACGAATTCACTTTGAAATGAAAACATAAGCCTCACAGATTGTATTAAAAATTATACATTATAGTTTTGATTATTATTCACCATTATATATTTGGGCAACCACCACCATTATACCCAGGATATGTTAATTTACATTATACCTCAGGATAGGTTAAAAATTAAAATTTACATTTATTTTCATCTTATATTTCAAAATAACATTAGGTTAAAATTATTTATCAGCAGGGACTCCTGACTGCATGCAGAAATTGTTAGAGTACATTGAGAAACGAAAATATTGTGAAATGAAATCTATTCCCGTGTGCAGCAACATTGGCATGGCCCATAAGGTCCTCGAGAAGTGGCTCCAAATTTTTTTACATGACTAAAAACATAAAAACATAAGACTGAATGGGGATGATGCATCGGAGTGGGAATTCATTAGAGATTCCTTTCGAAGTGCTGGTTTCTGCTATTCAAGGGATGGTGACAAGATTACATGGAATGGTCCAAAGAAAGGAGGTGCAATGATTGTGAAAGAGGTATATAGAATGATCATCAAAGAACAGGTGGGTGGAATTTATACCAAGTATTTTTATCCTTTCTGGCACCGCTGTATTCCTACAAAGATAACTCTTTTCGGATGGCTCGTATGGCAAGGTAAGATCCTCACCTGGGATAATCTATGTAAAAGAGGTTTTATGGGTCCCAATCGCTGTTCCCTCTGCTGTATGGAGGCTGAGAGCATTAACCATATGTTTTTCTATTTCCCTGTTGTTAAAAAATTATGGAGGCTTTTTTGACCATTTTATATGGACCCAAATTGGAATGCAAATGATTTCATGTCAGCGATTTTGGACTGGGACAAGTCACATGGAATTTACAGATCCCTTCCTTTTTACTTCATTTGGGAGGTCTGGAAAGGACGAAACCATTTGATATTTGAAGGTAGGCCTTTTCAAATTCATATCATCTTCTCAAATATCACAAAATGGTTTGCTGATGCACAGGTACCTGCCAGGAGGATCACTGATGGATCAATTAGGAATAGGTCTCATGAGATTGTATTGCCTACTATTTATTTTGATGGGGCTTCTGTGGATGGAATCAGTGGCTGTGGGGTGTGGGTTAAACTTTCACAGAATGAAAGAATTCATATTTTCTAGAATGGGGACCAGGATCCAATAATAAAGCTGAGATCATGGCCCTCTGGGGTGGTCTCTACGTGGCATCGAATCTTCAACTGCAAAACCCCCATTTTTATGATGATTCCAAGATTGTGATTGGCTGGATTACACACAAGACGAAAATGCTAAATCCTGGGTTACAGGGATGGAGACAAAGGGCTCAGCGGATATGGCATATTTTGAACTGTCCCCCTATATCCCATATCTACAGAGAATGTAACCCCAGGGCAGACGCTCTGTCCAAGAGAGGTGTTAATGCTGAATTTGGCTGTATGCACATTATTCAGTACCATGATGCAAATCATATACGGGAATCGATTATACCTCTTCCATGATTTATGCCGTTTCTTTATCATATCCTATCAGTTTTGATTATACAATGAAGATCGACTATGAGTGGTTTTTTGCATTCTGGGATCAGACTTAATCCATGGATTTATATGGGACAAACATTTCCATATCTGCCTCTCTCCACCAATCCCAAGCGTGGTTGTATGAACCAATCTTCAGGCGAGGCTGTTATCACATTCTGGGACAGGATGATATGGCTCTTACTTCAATTTTCTCTGTCTTTATCAAGCGAGCCTGTCGGAACCATTCATCAAGCGAGCTTGTCTTTCATATATTCACAGGATGGTTTATTTCTTATATCTTTTGATCCTGTTTTTGGAGATTTTATCAGGTGATCCAGGTTGGTGACATTGTCAAGCGAGACTGTTGGAATATCCTCACTTGTCAGGCGGAAGTATTTGAAAGTTACAGTGTTTTTCCTTTCCATATGTTTTCTTATGTGTAATGTTTACTTCCACTTCTCTGTTCTTTTTATCGTGATGCATAAGTAAGAGGATGCTGTTACTAGTAATTTTGTGGTCTTGCTTACAGGGATGTTAAGTTATCTTTTGCTGAGAATGAAATCCTTCTCGTAATATGGCTTGCCAAGTACATTGAATCTATACCCTTTCATTATGGGTTTTATTAGATGTATTTGGTAATTGGGACTTTCTCGCTTTGAATCTTATTCAGCTGAGAATGAATCCCGAATATGTACTGTTATATTGTCTTCTAATATATAGAGTGTTTTTTTCTTCTGAAAAAAAAAGAAATGACCATATGGGTGTTACACTTCCACTCGAAGATGACACAGATTCAAAATCGCAATCTCCGTGCGTGCGTGCTTGCAATAACTGGCATTAAGATTGAATGGTCTTTGTGTATGCTTAAGAGGATAAATGGGAGAAGACAGACCAGGGGAGGTGGCAAAGGCGAAGGGTTCAAATCTGAAAAGATGGCACCGAATTCGTTTTCAAGTCAGGAATTCTTCTTCTAAATTGCAAGCAATTCAGTAAATAAATGACGAAGCTCAGGGTTTGTATGCAAAATTCTTGATCTTCCATGGCTCCAGCCTCGAATGAATTTAACTTGGATTCCTTCTTTGAACAGCAAAGCAGCGACGACGATGTGAGCGATCTGCTGGGGCTCAATTGTAGCCTCGAAGATATCCTGAACGATTCCGAGGAGGAATCGTATTCGGAGGGGTCTGATGATGAGACTGCAAAACCTTTTCTCTTCAGAAACCCTAGTTTCACACGTCAAAGGCAGGAAAATGATGAAAACAATGCGGACTGGGCCGAGAAAGGTTCATAGAAACTAGAGAAAGTCGAAGGACATTCAAGTTCATTTTCAATAACAGACAGATTGAAAATTGGATATGAGAAAGATAATGCTTATGACCCTGACACGTCTAATTCAAACTTAGAGGAAAAAGGCAAGCCCTTGCATTCGATGGAAAATAAAGATCAGAAAACTAGAATTTCCACTGATGCATATAGTTCAAATTTAGAGGAAAGGGGAAAGCCCTTGCATTCAATAGATAAATGATTTCAGAAAACTGAAATTTCCAACAAAGTTCGGTCGGCTGGACAATTGGCTAAATTGAGGCTTAGTTTGAGCATGAAGAAGTCTGCATTCTTGGATTTTACTAGTAAGCGTTTAGCATTTGCCGCTTCAACGCCTGCTTCGTTTTCGCTTTTATCTCGGTCACCGACTTTTTCTCCGTTGCTTGGAAGTGTAAAACCGAGTCCGAAGCCCGGAGCTGCACTTACTGCGATTGCAGCTGCATCTCGAGTTGTTCCTAGTCCCCATGCCACAACGATAAAGAACAGGAAGGTGAACATTCTATCTCAAAAATGTCTTGATTAGGCAGGCTTGTCAGAGTCTAGTTCAAAATTTGGAGCAATTTCGGAACAAGAGGAAATGGAGGGGAGCATGGATGGTTCCGATGTGGGAATTTCTGAAGGACTATTTCAATTTGGGGATAATTCCAATTAGTATGCCATATGATCTCAGTTTTATTAGACCCAGAGAGGAAATGGAAAAATAGACACATAATTTTATGGAAAAGTAAGGAAGATCCCCTACCGAGATCAGAACCCGAAGAATTTATTGCGCAAACAGAGACAGTGACAAGAGAAAACGACGAAGAAAAAATTATAAGCGGGAAGAATGAAGAAATAGAGGGACAAGGTGATATCAGTATAGGAGTGTAAGACAACGAAGTGCTGCAGATTGTGCAGAACATTGGAAAAAGTAGTCCAACATATGACCGTGAAAAAAGTCCACCATTGATGAATTCCGATGCTAATACTTGTCTGGAAACTCAGAACTCTAAATCCAGTAAATTTTCGTGGGATAGTGATCATAATCTATCGCAATTAAGCAGTGAAGAAGAAACAAGAAATGCTCCTATTCAATTTCCAGAGCCAACAGAGATGGTTACTCAAGAAAAGCATGTCAATGTAATTGAAGAAATGCCTAAAAAGAAAAATTAAAGGAACGTTGATGACGTTGTCGATGAAAAAGGGGAAAAATGGAACATGGCCGACCTGGAAGGAAAACTGGAAAAAAGTTCTGAGCCTCTCTTAAGCCATTGGACTTGGCGGAAGAACTTGAAAAGAGAGATGCATATTCTGGATTGCACTGGGAAGAGGGCGCTGCAGCACAACGTATGATGCTCGAGGGTATCCGACGAGGACCTCCAGCAATAGGTCGTTTACAAATTGATTCCATGAGCTATCTTTCACAGGCACTTGCATCACAAATGTTTAGGAGGGATCATGGTTCTCCACAAGCTCTAGATGTGCATATGAATTATATTGCCGTGGGTATGTCCAAAGGATCTGTCCTTGTTAATCCCATCAAATATTCTTCTCAGAGAGCTGACGGCATGGATGCCAAGGATCTGTACTTTATCTTCTGAAACCTAACTGTTTGCATGTATTTCGACATTTCCTTATCTTTCAATCCCCTTCGTGATTTGTTCTTCTGACAATGTTTAGTTTTTTTCACTGTTGAATGCAAATTTAGCTCTTTCAAGGCATATTGCCTATTCTGACAATTGTTTCTCAAGTTTTGCAATAGACCTTTTTTTACTAGAGTATCTTCTATAGTGTTCAGTTCTCTGGATACGACTGTAAGAATCGTGGAGAAAAAAACATACATCCTTTTTAATTGATTGAAAATGGGGGGCAATATTTATCTATCCATCCTGTATAATATATCTATTCTATCAATCCTTATGAAGTATAATATATCTATTCTATCCATTCTGTATGAGTATTCACTTGACAATTTTTTGACAAAAAATTATGAAGAATAGGTCGTATGCAATCATTTATCATATAGCATTGAAGACTATCTTATGTTGTGGATAAGAAAGTGATATTTGTTTATAGTAAGGAACCATCCTTGCATTCATTTTGTTCCCAGTATCATAAAACACACCTCTTAGGTCCCTTTCTACTCTTTTTTTGGAGTATTTCGCAAGTCAGTTTTTATTCCTTATGGGCACCCACATTGAAATTCTTTTTTCCGTAGTGGTTTCAACCATCAGGACTTATCATTTTGACTATTGAGCCTCATTGGAAAACATTGATTTGTACCCTAATTTGGCAATATATTTATCCACTGAAGGATTTTTAGATCATACTATTTCATTTGCTTCCTTTATGATTCTTACATTACTTCTAATCAAGGTTTCAAATGATCTGCATTATTCCCTTAAAGCCCTACCATATTGGTTTTGATTCATCACTGTTGCTAGATATCTGTAGTCATAGGACCAACACTTTGGACACCTTAAATAATTCCTTTCATGTAAAAGAGTTAATATTTTGTTTGACAGAGTATAGGTGTTCTCTCATCCAACCCATGGATCAGACTCCAGTCTCATCTGTTCCCCATTACCAATCTTCCATGCTAGCCAGTTGTCTACAACTGGAAAGATTTGCACCAGTCCCTTCCAGATCAAAATTATCAAGACTTGGAATCGAAAAAGACTCTGTGGGGGCAAAAGAGCAATGTGTTTGAATTGGATTGGGAATAAATTGTGAAAAAACCTTGCAAGTACAAAAATTAAAGATATACACATTTTAAATAAAAAAATATGTATTTTTCATTGATATTCAATAAATCCATGTCCATTTAATGAACACTATCAATAAATGTCCAAAATTTCATGGATTAATAGGTATCTCATATAATATGAGTCCAAACTGAGAACTGAAAGCATCTACTTAGTAAAAAATCTAAGATGTAGGTTTCTCCCATGTCCTCAACTCTTTGACCCTCAAGGTTCGCAAAGTCCTTAAGGTGAAAAAGAGGGCTTCTTTTGATCGAAGCCAATCTGATGTAGGATATAGATATTCCAATTTTAGGTCAATAGCCCAATGATCCAAACCTGTCATTATCATGAAATGTTAAAATGTGAACTGAACTTTAAATCAATTCTTCCAATTCAAGTGTTTAAGCTTTAGATAAACTGAGCCGAGTCTTGTGTTTCTTGATGTCTCACCTTGGATTTTCCTATTGCAAAGTCGAAGAGTGTAGTGGACCGATACATGGTTATTTAGGTGCTTTTGTGTTAATATCTTAATTGGTTGTGCTTATTGGCATGCATTTTCTCAAACATGCTCCAATTGCACCCACAACCTAAAGCATTGTAGGTATGGCTCAAGATTTGAATGGAAAATATTTTAAGATCTGGCACATCATTGCCAAAATTTTTCCACCAAATATCTAGCAAAGTGGCAAGGTTAAAATCTACTTAGAAGCATGTAAGAGGGGCATGTAATTGGCATATACTTGGCCACCTCGTCATTATACTTCTTTTGATGGCCTCCTATGTGATATCCATTGCCTTATAAATGTAACCCTTAGTGGGTTTTTCAACATCAACCATCATGAAAGATTGAAGTCATTGTCAAACATTCAAATTTTGGGATAAATAAAATTTGAAAATGAAATGAAGTTTGACTTTGAAGGTGAACATCGAAAAAGTTTAAGACTTAAGTACCTGAGCACTTTGGCAAGTGACCCTGTTACAACAATAGTCTCTTTAGCATCTTCCTAGAAACCATCACTAAACACAAGAGCAACAATTAAAATGTGTTCATGTGTTTTTCCATGTCTCTTGATGCCATCTACTCAGGTCCCAAACATATCCTATTGAGATTTACCCTTTGGTCAACCATGAATTGCAAAGAGATGAATTTTGTTGGAATTTTGGTCACTGTAGGACAAACAAGTTCCTTGCCTTCAATGAATATTGTTGTGCTATTGAGGTCATTTGTGTGATTGTAAATTTATTTGGTTATGGATTTTTCCTTATACATAAATTTTTGTATCCAGGGAATTCTTGCAATGCCTCAAGCATTAAATCTATGCAATGTGTAGCACAAGAGTTCCAAAATATGGAGGGATTACTAGGCTCAAAAATTCTAGCAGCAACCATATAATTAGTTGCATTGTTGTTAAAAATTTGTACAACATTTTCTTTTCCCACTTCCTAAACAACTTTCATCATTTCACAAATTAGTCGTGCACTATTAACTTTGCTTGAGGCATCTACTAATTTGAGAAACATTATTACCTTTGGACTAGATATGGGGAAATTTATCAAGGTTCTATTCGTTTGGTCTATCCATCCATCAATCATGATGGTGCACTTTGTTTCTGCCCATGATGAACAAAACTTATCTAGTATATATCATCAACATTTTCTAACAGCAAATATGTCCTAAGGCTCCCACATGTAGGGGCTTTCAACCTAGATTTGCAATAGTGACTGCATCAATCATATGCTGGGAGTGAGGGCTTTTGGCACCTTTGTAATGTCCCAGGGAAATTAGTTCCATAAGATGAAGTGGCTTATTGATCTTCATAGGCTATAGTCCTTGATAAACGGGAAAACCTAAAATACCCAATGTTTGGGAAATGGAGGGCAAGCTTTGGGGCAACTTGGGAAAGAAACCCAAAGTTGAGGTTTTGAGTGAACCTCAATAAATTAAGGAGAAAACCCCTTCAAATAAATCTATAAATACAAGAGGGCTAGATTGTTAATTTTGGGCAACTAGGTCCAAATTCCATGTTGCACTGCTCATATGATGATGGTCATATTTTTGTTGGATTCCTCTTTCGGAGAGGTGCAAGATTGATCTAAAGATCATATTGTTTAGATGAGAAGAACATTTATTTTGAATTTATTTTCTACATGTGCAAGGTCGGTCAGATTTTTAATGTAGGCTCACATGCCTAATAGATGTGTCACACACCCTCACTGATGGACATAAATTGGAGAGACTTGGAGGTCATTTTCTCATCATCTCATCACACATTCTCCCATTGTGATCTGATTGGTTTGATAGCCTTTGGAGGCATTTTTCCCCTCACACGTGTGGAGTGAAGCTGTTGTTTTCAGCAGATCTGTTTAGGGCTTGTTGTTGCAGCATTGACCAAAATTGACCATGGTCAACCCTTTGTCGTTTGACCTCAATCTTCTGCCAAAATTTTGATTTTAGGAGGTCGTACTGCTAGGCACTAAAATCGAGGAAATCCAAGCTTTTTGGTTGAAGCCCTTACGTTTACTTTTCTGTTGTTGCCTACGTTGACTTTTGGGTTGACCAACATTGACTTGTGATGAGCTGTCTTTGAGGGCTATGGGTGTGACACATGAAGGATTGGATGACCAAGAAAGAATTTTCTAGCTGAAGCATCCTGTTGATTTTTGTAATGCAACAATATCTCATATCTTTGTTGGACAAAAGGAGTTGTAAATCTGATCTATATTTGGCTTGTCTTCTGTTGATCTATTATTTTGTTCTATCAACATTTTACTTTCATCATCATGTTTATGTGATTGCTATATTGTATCGGGCCTAAGATTGAAGTAAAATTGCATCAAGCAAAGAACACCATGGTTATTTAAATTTAACATGGTATCAGAGTTGAGGTGAAGACAAAGTCTAAGAGTCCAAGCTATTGTTAGAAGCAATCAATGAAGGAAGGAATCCTATCAAGGACAAATGGCCTCCTCAACCTACAAGGGTTTCAAGGCTGTTGATAAATTGTCTAATAAGTCTGATTATCATGCATGGAATATGACCCTGGATTTGGTGCTAGAAAATCAAGATGTCATGGACTATGTGCAAGGGAAGATTCAAGAGCCTCCATCAAATGCAGCTGCTGCCACGAAGACAAAGTATAGAAAAGGGGAAATCAAAGCAAATATGACTATCCGAGATTCTATTCATAAGCACTTGGTTGCTTACATTTTTGAGCTGAAGACATCTAAGGAGATGTACGATAAGTTGGTGAGCATGTTTAGGGCTAGCAATGCTAATAAAATCCTTTTCTTTAAGAATCAATTGAAGAATATCAAGAGGGGTAAGGATGAATCTATTCAATCCTATTTTATGAGGCTCACTGAAATCAATAATAACCTCCTAGCTATTGAGGAAGCAATATTTGATCAAGAGATGGTTCTTATTGCACTTGGAGGTCTCCCCCATGATTGGCATGTATTTAATACCACTATTCTTAACAATAATGTGATTCCCGATTTTGATGAAATATTGATGAGATGTACTCAAGAGGAAACAAGAATGATGGAGTATGCATCTAATGGAAATGGAAGTGACCCTACTGCCTTCACTGCTCATGCAAAGAAGAAGAACCATGGTGGCTCGAGAAATCAAAACCATGGTAGAGAGGGGCCCAAAGGAAGGAAGGGAAGATGTTACTCTTGTAACAAGACTGGTCACTATGCAAGAGAGTGCCCTAATAGTAGCAATTCTCCTAGGGATGATGACAACAACAACTCGAGAGGGAATGGCAGTCCCCACCAAGTACTCTCTATATTTGGCCAAGGCTTGCAACACGGCCAACATCTGCTTGTCATAAATGAAGTCAGTCATGGGGTAGCAACTTTCTACTCTCAAAGGATATGGGGTGGCCTCCCCGCATCAACAAGATCTCCCTCACTTGAAGCATCACACTCCAGTACAAACGGTCGAGTGAAATTAGGCAAAGCCAAAACAAAACAACTACTCATGACCTTCTTGCGACGCTCAAATGCCTCCTAAGCTACCTGCATCCATTCAAATGCCTCATGTGCTACCTGCGTCCACTCAAAATCCCCCTTCTTCCACAAGTTCGTGAGGGGTGTTGTAAGTTGTGAGAATCCTCTAACGAATCTCCTGTAGTGCGTACAAATGCCCAGAAACCCCCTCAGCTCAGTCAAATTTCTGGGTGTTGGCCAATCCAAAATGACCTTGATCTTCTCCTGATGTACCTTTACTCCATCCTCTGGGCCAATCACATGCCCAAGGTACGACATCTCTGTCAATCCAAACTCACATTTGGACATCTTTGCTTACAGTTGTTGCTCCTCTAGTATGCGAAGTACTACCTCCAAATGTTGAAGGTGCTCCTCCCACATCCGGGTATAGATGAGTATGTCGTCAAAGAAGACAAGGACAAAGCGCTACAACTACTTAGGAAATATGCGGTTCATACAAGACTGAATGTAGCCTGAGTGTTGGTTAGCCCGAAGGGCATCACCAAGAACTCAAAATGTTTGTAGTGGAAACAAAAGGTAGTCTTAGGGATGTCCTTCTCCCTCACCCGAATCTAGTGGTACCCTGAGCACAGATCTATCTTAGAGAAGTATTTCTCTCCTCTAAGCTCATCCATCAACTCATCAATGCACAGAATAGGGTACATGTTATTCAATGTCTTCTTATTGAGGGCCTTGTAGTCAATGCACATCTGGAGTGTCCCATCCTTATTCTTCACCTACATCGCAGAAGAAGTGAAGGGACTCGAATTGGGCCTGATGTGCTCCAATCTTAGCAGCTCCTGAATGGCCCTCTCAATCTCATCTCAATAGTATTTGGGATGCCTATACGGGGTCGTGATAACTGCATGCACTCCCTCATCCAACTTGATAGTGTGTTCGAACCCTCAGCTTGGTGGCTTGCCTGGAGGGATATCCCCAAAAACCACCTGATGCCTCTCTAATAGGGCCTGTATGTCTGGGTGCACTGGCCATGGTTGGGACCCTGTCTCCAAAATCCTCAGCTCAACTGCCCATTCTATTTCCCCATGGTGTAGATCTACCTCCATCTAGTGTGCTGAAACTGTATGGGGTGGTAAAGAGTGTCAAATACTTCAGAACTCCACGAAGTGAAGCAAGAACTCCCCCTGATGGGGAAAATGGTCCCCCTCTAAGAGGTGGTGGTGGTGGTGGTGCTCCCCTAATGATGGTCCTCCCTCATCTCCCGGATCTGCTCGATCCTTAAACTTCTTAGCTTACTCACTATCCAAATACACCTCAATGTAGTGGGCCTTTCCCTTAGTGCACTTGTGCCCAGATGCCTAGGGTTATTAGCACGTAAAGCACAACTTCCTCCTCCTAAGGTCCCTCTGGGTCTCCTTGTCCATCTGACCACGTCCTCCATCCCTCTAGGGTGGTATAGTGTCTCGGTTCCCCTATGGTGCAGTGGGTCTAGTGGGGACAAAGGCCCGAGTATTGGGCACAACGTCAACCATATATGGGGTCCTGGAGATAGCATCCGTCAAAGATGTGGGCTTGTAGGCCCTCACCCAACCATGCAATGGCTCTGCTAGCCATTCTAAAAATAGCATGATCAACCGAGCCCCTGAAATTCTAGTCACCATCACTGCTAGTCCCTAAAACTCCGTAATGTATGCCTTTGCACTTCCAGTTTGCCTCAGATGTGCTAACTCCCTGAAATGTAACTTTGGGTATTTCCCATATGTAAATATCCCATAATGGATTCGTGAAACAAGGAGGCATGTGAGAAATACACAAAGGATGTGGAGAAGTTGTCTTTCATATTGCTCAGTGCTCAAACTCATATCTCAAAGCTTTCAGTTGCTGGCTAAGTATTTCAATTCCACGTTTGACGACCACACTTTGTTTCCGAAGTTGAATCATTACCATCATGCCCTGTGCCAGAGCTGGCTCTTGGCCTGAGTCCACAGAAAAACATGGGGGCACTCATTGCACTTGGTCAGGATGAGGTTTGATGGCCACAAATTAGGTGAAAGGATGGAGAAGGGATTGGAGTGAATCATGAAGATTGTGATTAGCTTATTCTCAAATTGTTTCCCTTTGGATTTGATTTGGTGAGAACTTAGAAGTCAGAATTTCAGAGCACGATGAAGGAAAAACTACGGTATAAATGAGTTCATCCACCAGTAGTATCATGTTCAAAACTTAAGTATTGAAGAAGGAAGCCACAATTCGTATCCATTTTGAAGGGATATGATAGTTACAATTCTTTGAATTTTAAAATTTAGAAAAAAAAAAAACATATTTTCTTTTGTATGAGGGAGATGTTTAGTCCCATTTTTTTTGCTGTACCCAAAATTTTCCATCGCATACTGTATCCGTTTACAAATTCAGCCTCGGTTACTATGTCTTCAACATGGCATTATCATAATGGAAGTGATCTCATTCAAGCCTTGTCCTTAATTTGTAATCTCTATAGAGAGGACTGAAAATTCTCTGCTTCATAGACATTTGTCCAACTAAAGGTTTGAAATTCTTCTGATTTCTTTGTCTACTATAGATGAAACTTGTTATCAAACACCTTGCTACAACAAAATATTTTCTTCCAGTACCATCATTATATTCTTATAATTTTTGAAGCCCCTAAACTTCTTATATTCACATACAATTTCCCTTCGCCATTTTAATCGCCTTACTCAAGTCTCTTTCTTGGATTCCATAAACATGGTTTCCATGTCTTTGTTTAAACAAATATTCAGCACCAACACTATAAATTGGATACATTTTTCAAGATTTGTCGCAAATGAACAAACAACCAAGGATTACCAACTTTGTATGGTTGTAAGTAAATCCCCATACCAACTTATTTCCCTTTTGTATTTTGAGGCTCCATCAAAATTAAGCTTGAAGAAGCCTCTGCATATTCTCATTAATATAATAACCCTTTAAAGTGGGGTTTCTTGAGATCTATCCTTTAATACTAAATGTTTCATTTCTTGATATTTGTCTTTCAATACTGAATGTTGCATTACCAAAATGAATTTTAGCAACACTTCTCCATTTCGATTTTCAAGCCTAAATGCCAAATATTTTTTTTCAGCCTCATGAGAGGTAGAAGGAAAGCACAATGGAAGGGTTTCATTTGCCCAAATCTTTATTTTTCACATAGAAGTAGGAGGATGTGGGCGATGAATGGAAATAATTTTGTATCCAAATTGTTAGGAAGGTACACTTACTGATACATGAATGATATCCTACTACTTATTGTACATAAATCCAGGTCACAATCATGAAATGTATAAACCAACTTAATTTGTTGATACTGAACAAGAATGAGGCAATAGAAGGATTAAAAACTTGGATTATCTATTCTTCTTCCAGCCAAAGAATAGTAAGCCAAAATATGCATTGATCAGTTTCCAAACATTACTTCCATTTCAATCAAGGTCATCCCATGTCTTTCTAAGAGGTGGGGTAAACTCTACGTTCCAAAATGGTCATGATGTAGACAAATGCTTGTCACCTATTTTAATTTTTTTGTATCCTTGCTCCCCGATATACTTCAATGAGTTTAGGTTCAACATTGCAACCACTATTGCAAATTCAGTGAAATGGAAACCTCTCATTTCAAGTCTCTCCAGTTTTAATAATCCATTTGAAAGTTCAAGGAGATCTTAGTCATATTCTCCATAAAACCTAAGAGAATACACCTTCCATTTGCATTTTTTTCCCAATATATGTAAATTTCCTAGGCCTTAAGTACAAGTCAAATTTGTTTAACTTTCCACACCCATGTAATAGTTACATGACTCCATTATCAACTGGAAAAGTGATTTGTTATTTTTTATCCAACAAAACAAAACAAAGGTCCCTAATATTTTTTGCAACATTTTTCAATGGTAATCAATTCCAAGTTGTGTATGTTTGTAACATAAACAACAATAAACTCTAAATTGAGGCAACCTTGGCTATGGTAGAAATCCCTCTATGAAAAACTAAACTTTTCTCACCATCTTCCACTTCTTCTTCTCCATTCTCTACTCTAATTATGCTTAACCTTTGCAGAAAATAACAACTTTTAACTCTTTGTTTCCATTTCCACTTCTTATATATTGAACTTCAAGTCCAGTGCACAAAATATGTAACTCATAATGATTTTCTATGTTCAAATATGTCAACTGTAATGAGCATTTGTTTTGGCCTATTTTACTGTAGTTGGTAGTATAAAATAATTTGAGATTGTACTTATGTCTATTATATCCACTATTATCAACATCAATCAATAATAGCTTAAGAGTAACATTATTGCAGTGGTCAAATGGTTTTCATATTTAGTGTCTCCATATTCTTCAACTCTTGTGGAAGTGCGTTGCAATAGAGGAAACTAATATTATTTATCCTGATGGAAGTTTTTTCCACAATCTTTTGGGATCTCTTTCGTTTCTGGCATAAAATTTCTTGTGGTTTGGCCATTACTTTACATATATATGACACCTTTATATTAGTGTTCACCTTATATATTGCATCTATCCTCTAGCATAATTACTCAATCACTAATACCATCGTAGAAAACCAAAAGAGGGAATCAATATTTCTCCTTTCCACAAAATTAATCATCATCTTATATAGACAAAGTTGCATTTCCTTTATCTCCACTCGCTGATGTAGAATGAGGGGGTGTAGAGTGGGTATTATTGCTTGTGGAAACTTCCATTGATAGTAAAACTAGCCCCTTCAATTTATTTTCCAAACAAGAAAAGGGTTGCAGAGGACAGAAGTATTGTTGACTAAAATAGTGATCAACTGTTGTTTTAAGCAGCATAAATCAGATTGACCAAGTGCAGCAGAGTGTAAGAATCAAGTAATAATAACAGTTGGTTTCTTACAGTGCCCATTTGAAATGACTATTTGAGAGTCTGAAATTCTCATGATGAGCTTTATATGATTGGAAGAGAATTAAGTCATATAAAACTGAGCAAGAATCTGAGATAAAGGTTGGTAGAAATCTTGCAAACTGTGATGGCATGATGACAGTAACATGGAAATATGGAAGTGACTGTATTCTTGACTTAAATATAGTGACATTGGGGCAAGGCAAGGCAAGGCAGTGACATGTTAAACTTTGGACTATGTTGACTAAGGAATAGTGTCCAGTATGAAAATAGGGCTTTGTCAATATTATGTGGCATAATAACCTTCAGAGAGTGGATGTGAATCACATGATGAGAAACGAGCAAACGGATTATAATACAACCTTTAGATCTCATAAAGAAAATGGAATGATGCATATAGTAGAGAACTATGCCTGAAGTACAAAAGAAGATAACAAAAAAAAAATATGCACCTCAGACTCTTTCCATCTAAGTGGGTATGTCTATATCCGGATCTATGAAAGGATACAAAGAAAATAAGTGAATCAATTAAGACTTTTTTTTTTGTCATTATGATTTTGTCCAAGCCTTAATTTGCAGGCTCCACCAAGAAAAGGAGATGGCTGCAGATATTAAGCATGAGCTACAGTTGATGACAATCTTCTGAAAGTTCAAAGGAAGTAGAAATATTTCAGAAAATTGGGAAAAGCTATATATCAACTCCTCTTCATACAGAAATAGTTGAATGAATTAATATTTCTTCTTTCCCATTGATTATTTTAAGAAAATTTTCCATGTAATTAGGACTGATAACCTGTTGTAGATGTCTCATTGGGCAAGATCTCTTTTCAAATATTCAGAGGGAGCTATAATTCAGGGGGAGCTGATGTTTTCTTTAGCTTTAAGCAGAAGTTGTTGATTCAGAGATTTTGCAGGTAGTCTGAGGTACGCTATCAAAATTCCTGAAGCACAAGTATGATGAATATTAAAGCTATAATTCATCTTAATTTATAAGACTAAAGTCTGGAAGCTTCGTTTAGGCTATACATCGAAAGAAGTCAGCCATGTACTTTGGCTAGGCGTACGAGATATAGCTTAAATAACTCTCTACAAAAAATAGTGTCTTGGAGAGAGCCAAGGGGAAATTCCAACTGACAATACCAAGTTAATATGTTTCAATGATCCCATAGGCCAGAGAATGACCATTCATTGACCACATTGACCACTCAAAACCCACTCTCTACATTCTTTTTCCAATAGGCATATCACCACAAATATTCTAACCTTATTATACATGATAGTAGGAAGCCAAGCATTCTCAAGTCACAAGATTCAAATAGGTAATTGAATATACAAAATAGATAAGAACATACTTGGTAGAAGATAGTAGACACCCATGAGGCATGAGATTCAAATCATAGGAATCAAAGCTATCATCATTCTTTCTTGGGAATTATAGTAGCTACCTAAACACCCCTGAAGCATCAACTCCAAATGATAACTCATCTAGTGCAATAGTATCCATAATAAATGAATAAATGAGAGCATAGTTGATATAAATCATCCAAGCACCTCCCAGGCATGACATCAACATAATAAGAGTTACTTCTATAATCATATTGTCTTGTGCTTGGTCCTAGTTACTTTGGCATCCCTGAGGAATGAGATTCAAATGATTTCTTATCTAGCTTAACATATTCAAAATAAGAAGAGCATAATAATTGTAAGTGCTGGTGCTGAGCCAATACACAGTGTAATTGGTGCTCAAGAATGAGTCGTTTGATCATAAACAGAACATAGTATTGAAAGGAGTACAAGATGTTTTGTGTTCACCTTAATTGCACACATATCAATGCATATGCATATTTCAAAGTTTAAGCTCATAAGGTTGTAACTATTTGATAGGAAAACATTTTTATAGTCTGAGCATCATTTCCCCATGGAGTGTTTTCTGTATCTTCACGCATTCATGTTTTATAGGAATAGTTTATCCACAATTTTAATTTCTTTCTACTTTCAAATATCATTAAATATTTTTATTCTTAATTGTTTTAATTCTATGACTAATGCAATTTCGTTATTGTTTCGAGGGCAATATATCCAAGTATTGATCCATGGAACCGAGAAATAGAAATCGACAATCCTATTTTATATGTAGAATTTTTGCTTTCAAATTATCTATTGTTGTGTTCATTATTAATTTGAAAAGGGCCATTCGATGGGCAACTGAAACAAAGCTGACTTTAGTTGATAATGTATTAACTGATTTATTAAATAAAAACAGGTGGTCAATTTTAAGCACTCTTGAATAGATTGCAAAAATTGATTGGCATTGCATGATGTTGAAAATAGTCAGGTGGATTAGTGCAGAGCATAAGAACATATTGAGTTTAATGGCACAACTGACACCATGGAAGAAGCTTTGGAACAAGTGGTGGAGTATATGGTGGCTAAGCAAAGGGTTGCAACATTGTATATGCATTTGGAAAAGACCCCTATGCAATGGTGGGTAAGCACATCAAATCAAGTTGCATTCATGGCATGATATGATAGAGGCACTAAATGATAAAGTCCTACCAGAAATTGGGGCTCCACTAACTAATGGCATTTTGGAATACAGTTTTGTCAACCAGACCCTACAATTCGGTGGTACTTCCAATCCAATGGGCCACATGTACTACTGCAAAGTCATTAGGATATATAGGAGGTTCCTATTTAAATATGGATTCATAATTTTATACACACCTTAGAGCCATTTCCAAAGAAGTGATATTCTGAGGTAAAAATGCAGTGGCAGACAACTAGCTAGGTTGAATTATGAGAAAGGTTCTACAACAATTTATATAAATCTACAAGGAGGAGGCACAAATTGCAAGGTTGATAGAGTGCATTTGTGTTTCCCATATATGGACCATCTACAAAGTCTAATAATATGTTCCAAAAAGGAGTACCCATTAGAGGAACTTTGGCATCTGTGGTATAAAGAAACCGTTCCCTTTTGAAAATATTGATAATGTGATAGGTGGTATTTCTCTGGAAATGAGAAGTATTGGTCTCCTTGTTGTTTTGTCAGTTGTTGATAGTGTATAGGAAGGTGGTGGAAATAATGGGGAATAAGATAGATATGCATTCTATTTAAAGGATCATTTTTTCGCAAGGAGTGTGTCGTAGTGTAATGAAATCTGCATGTAAGGATCATTTTATTGCCAACCCTGCAATTCTTGGTCTAATTACATCTTTGGGAGAGTGAATGAGGAACACCAAAAAGAACACAAACAAAAGATTTGATAGAAAATCCATTCAAATACCAAGCCACTCATAGGCACCAACATTGTGGAGAGTAGATCTAGTATATGTATTAGTTAATTCAACATGTATAATTCTTTCTGTAGCTTTTGGAACTATATTTATTTTTGTATCTTTCTGAAGCCACTCATAGGCACCAACATTGTGGAGAGTAGATCTAGTATATGTATTAGTTAATTCAGCATGTATAATTCTTTCTGTAGCTTTTGGAACTATATTTATTTTTGTATCTTTCTGAAGTATACATATCTAACTATATCTCACACTCATATTAGTCAACTCAAGATTTCTCAGAGGTTGCAAGTGCAGAAAGAATTCTCCCTGCTATCAAAGGCACTCCTATAAGCATACATGTACCAAAAGTAGAAATTGAGAAAAATGTGGGTGCAACAGAGAAAACAAATGTTTTGATAGCTGATGAATAAACATATTTTTTTAGCCAAATACATTATTCCTGCCTCAAAATTTCTAGCTTCCAAAGAAATCTTGTTTCCCAAGCCTGCAAATCAAGTTTGATAAAAACCAATGGAAAAAATGAACATTTACTTTAGCATTGAATTCACATGTTCAGATCACTAATATACATTTTAGTGTGGTCTCAGAATTATTCTTAGGGACATCATTAATCAATTTCCATACACGTTGCACCATTAATCCTTACAGGGGTCTTTATTGTTGGTTCACCATTTCTGTGGAAAATCCCCCACACCTTTCCATGACAACAATCTCTTTTGAGCTTGATGCTTGTGATTTTGTAGAAATTATTGTGTTGCCAATAGATTTTAGCCAATTTGGAGCCAATTCCCCAATCGGGGGGGGGGGACTTGTAGCATCCAACAATGTCTTCTTTATTCTTCCTATTTTTCGACTAATCGCACCTCCCTACAACAGTGCTTAGTAGCAGCAATGCTAAAACCTCTTTGCAGAACTCTACATGCCCACATCAACGTTGTTTTGCTTTCCATACATTTGATATCCCTCGACACAAATAATGTCACTTCATCCCTTTCAATATTGCCTGACACTCCTCGAAATCATATGCCACAAGTAAAACCCCTTAAAACCCTCTGTAGATTAATTTTTTTGTCATACACCTTTTTTGATATATGAAACCTTTCAAGCAGTGGTCATTTTATTTTTCCTCTTTACCAAAAGTAGAGAACCAACACTTTGGGTAGCAAGAACACTCCTCCTATGGAGGCACATCTAATCCTTTAGTGGGTTCAATCCCTCAACCGATTTCATTACATATGCAAAGTGGATTCAATCTCTCAACCACTATAACTTTGGCACCTGATATTTTATATGAATATACAATACCTTTGATGTTAAATAAATACTGAGCTATTTAGATGTCCGGGAATGGGAAGGGGAAGCAATTGGATACCACAGATGTCCAGGAATGGGATGGGGAGGGAATTGGATACCAAGTAAAATATATGTGATTAAAAATAATCAAAATAGGGGACTGTATTGGTCATTCTCTAGAGAGGGCATTAAGGCATTCCAAAAAAAAAAATCCCTTGCTCTCTTGTTTTACTTATAAGTTATGAGTAATGAGAAGCACCATTAGCACTGGGAAGGAGGGAACTTGTTATATTTTATACCAAATGGTATAAAAAATACAAGCACTTTTGGTGCTTGATGGAAGATAAATATATTCACTCTATTGTTGAAAAATTCATGTGTGATATTAGTGTATTTGGTCAATCTCTCTCAGACCAAAGCAACTTAAAAGCCCAAAAATATTTATGTGCAGTGGGTCTGATAACCATGCCAATGCTCATTTAGCACCTAAAACAAGCCTTGAACCTAAAGTTGTTGGCATGAAATAATATTTAAATATTGTTGGACAACATGAAGGTCCATGTTATGGGAATAAGCCTTCTAAAGAGCACAAAGACAATTAAAGATGCATTGACTTCTTTTGCTGACAGTGAGTTGGGAAAAGAAAAAAGGCTTGAAAGATAAGTTGCTACTGGCATTGACTCTCCTCAGAGGGGAGGGTGCTTTGCACGTCATTCAAGTATAATGGTAACATAAAAGAAACATTCTCAGAAGCAAATAAGTTAAGGGTACGCTGACCTGCTTATGATCATAAGCCAATTTGTTTGATGTCAACTAGAAGATGGAAGCCTGGAAGAGAATATCCAATCAAATGTTACCCTTTGATATTCATGGGTAATCTATCAATTAATCTTAGCCATTCCTCCTATATACTTTATAATTCTTGCTTATGCATGTACAGATGAGAGTTGCCTCACAAGTTGCTGCATGATATTCAACGATGTGCATCCTTTAGAAGAATTGAAAACTAAAAATGTTTTCCGGGTGTTGAGAAATGATGGATAAGTTTCCCATCCCACATCATCCTGGATTTCCATTGTTTGATAAGGTGCATAAATATGGATATTGTTGTGAGTTTGCTAAGGAAGACATGAAAGAACTATAGAGGCAATTCCTTTCTCAACAACAATTAAACAAGAATGGAAATGAATTTAATGTGTCAAAAGAAGAATTATAACACCTGGAGGAAATTAATTCGAGGTGGCCTTTATGGAATTGCCCTTGTTGTAGTAAATCTATCAAATAATCACATATTTGGGTTGATCAAAACATGCTAAAGGTATTCAAGGAGGTTGGTGAAAGTGTTTCAGATTTGGAGATAGATCTTGGTAGGCTTTCGTTATAGGCCTTTCCCCATATTTAGTATGTTGCAAACCACATACATATTAGGGAGAATCGAATGAAGAATTATTGACAATGACACGATGGGTTTATCTTTGATATCACATGGATTCAGAAGTCAAAGAAACCTTTATCTAAAGTTGGGCTAGAGATCTTTACTAATGTGCCTATTATGCATGGCCACAAGCATTTGGTCTCGTCCTGCAAACTGCTAGTAGAAAGAGTTTGGAATGCGTGTTTTTAAAAAGGCTGAAGTCATAGGTATATAGTGTGGTGAATAAGGTATGAAATCAATTCTTCCAACATCAACATTGGATGTATATTAGCACATACAGGCTTTAAATATTCATTCTTATAAATAATTTTGTCCCCAACAATTAAAGCACTACCATCACAAAAATACAACACCATTTTGCAAGAAGGATGAGAATAGTCCTTGCAGGATTTGAGGATGAATACATGTCATTTATTGAACCTATGGATTAAGAATATCTTGCCTCCCATACCACAAAAAAATCTAGATAGTTTTCAAATATGTAATTGCAATAAAATGTGCAACAATATTGTGTCCTCTAGGTAAGCCGCAGAGGAGAATTTCTAGAGCTAGTTGGAGAAGAAATTTATTGTGTCAAAGAGTTTACAAAATTTCTTGTGGGGATGGATAAACATATCATGTTGTAAAGCACGTCCAAGGTTGTAACCTCTTGTTGAGATATTTCAATTGCAATTGATTAAAACCTGTGGATTTGAATTTTATAGATGGATGGATAAAATAGTTTGTTTCTGGAAGATGGGGTGCTTCTAATGGATTTATGTAAGAGTGGATTAGATTTTTTATGTGTTTAGTAGATAAGAGTTTTTTTAAAATTTTATTGGATGAATCGGTGATTCGAAGCATGTAAATTATTATTATTATTATCCTATTTTAAGGTAACGACTAAGCTAGACACCAAATTGGTGTATGAGACTTCCTTGTTTGTGGGACAAGAGAAGGAGGTATTTCCACAATAGTATGAATTTTTGGAGCAGGGGCCTGAGTCATCTTGCCCAAGAACTATAGAGTCTTTTGTGGGAGCCAAGTCACCCTCTTCTTTGATGGACCACGAGTGCCACCCTAGGGAGGAAAATTCTACTCAACTTTAGTAGCTACGAGGATACCATGCATTTCTGGTTCAGTTGGGATGCAGGAAAGGAGCAGGAAAGAAAATTGTGGGGGATTTTCTAGCATTTTGGTGCCAACTCAGCCAGTAGCTGGGGGAGCTAGGGGAAAATTGGGCCAAAATTCTGAAGTCAACATTTGGCCCATTCCTTCGTGGGTTTTTGTGGGTTATTGGAGGAGAACCAGAAGTTAATTTCCTGGAATTTTCTGGGCATCATATGAAGCCCTAACAACCATTTTTCATAGTCAACAGTGCATTTTTTCACTAGGTCAGTGTAGAGACCGTTGGGGACAACCATGTTGCATGTTAGAGTAGCTGCTTTCATCACCTAAACATTGTTAGGTTGCCTTGGGCAAGCCCAAGTGCATGTTTTCTGATATTACCTTTGTACCCAACATTTATATTAATAAAATGGCTCAGCTCAACGCAATTAATGGAGATTTATTGGTGTTTAATGTGTTGTAAATTATGTGTGTTTGTTTTTCTTATTATTCTTGCTTCTTGCTTTTCTTATCATTGTAAATTTCCATTAGGAATATTACAATGGTATCAAAGCATGATATTGGCCAGCTATGGGGAGCTAGCAATATCATGAAGGTGTTAGACTCACATGCACAATGATTGGTGAGCTTATAAACACTCCAATGATGCAAAAAGGGGAAAGTAAACAAGGGCTCTTGGAGGAGTTGATGAGGCAAATCCAACAATTGTCTCGTGAAAGGGATTGAAGAGCTGGGGTTGTTTGGAATTAAATTGGGGGAAATTGTGGGGGATTTTCCAGCATTTTAGAGCAACAAGCCCAACATCTGCTACAGGTTATAGTTTCTACTTGTGGAGGAGGGCCAAGCATTTTGAGGTCAATTTTGGAGCTTCGAAACTAGAGCAAGCCCTTTTTGGGTTTTGACAAGGATCTCAGAAATAATTTGCAGAATTTTTTGGGTAAATTCAAGGGGTCAAACATGGGTCCCAACTCAGCCAACAACTGGAGGAGCTAGGGGGAAATTGGGCTGAAATTTCGAGGTCAACATTTCGCCGATTCCTTCGTGGGTTTTTGTACGTTATTGGAGGAGAGTTTGAGGTTAATTTCCCATAATTTTCTGAGCACCAAAGGAGACCATAAAAACCATTGTTTGCAGCCAACAATGCAATTTTTCACTAGGTTAGCGAAGAGATTGTTAGGGACAACCACATTGCATGTTATAGTAGTTGATTTCATCACCTGGGCATTGTTAGCTTTCCTTTGGAAAGCCCAGGTGCATGCTTTTTGATCTTACCTTTGTACCCAACATTTATATTAATAGAATGGCTCAACTCAATGCAGTTTATGGAGATTTCTGGGTGTTTAATGTGTTGTAAATTTTGTGTGTGTTTTTTTTTTACTATGCTTGCTTTGCTTATCATTGTAAATTTCCATTAGGAATATTACAGAAAATGCAAACACAATATTTGATAGAAAATCCATCAGAATACTAATCCATGCACTGGCCCCAACATTGTGGAGACTAGGTCTAGTATACGTATCAATCAAGTAGAGGTTTCTCTCCATGAACTAAGACTCCTGGTCAAAAATTCTAATGGTGGTTGCTCCAGAGTTTGATTCTCCAAAATTTTGTATGATTGGAGCTCTAGAAACTAATGAAAACCGAGCCACTTGAACCCTAGTTGATGGTATGCAAAATTGATGATACCATATACAAGTTGAACCCATTGGTATAAACACAATGAATACCTGCCAAGAAATCTGAGACATGATTGCAATGATCCCAAAAAGTTGTATAAATGCAAAAGCCAAAGCTCCTAGTTGTGTAGGAATCAATGTGTCCACTGCACTTTGATCAGTTGATGCCTGATTCAGTATTCACCCAAATGGAGTTGAATCAAAGGATATTGGTGCAGAAATATACATGTGTGCAGATTGTTGAAAAGATGATTGCCAGTTTTAAGTCCAACTAGTGAAAGAAGCATAGAGCTCACAAGAACACACAAAGAGCTGCTTAATTTAAAAGCAACATAAACAAGAATGAGAATGGAGTCTCTAATAGGGGAACTCTCGTTTTCTTTTTTAGGGGTTGCCCATGCCACCTGGTAGTTAATAATTATTTGAAGTATCTGAAATATTATTTGGGCCATTAGTATTATAGGTATCAAAGTACCGTTGTATGCAACAATAATGTAAGACCAGTATACCGACATTTTTACCCTTCTTCCTCTGCATCCCCCCTTCCCATAGCTAAAACATATTCATCTCTTTGGAATTTGAGATGCGCAAAGCCAAAATGGAGAAGCAATAGCTCTGCATACTCAAACAAGCCATATTAACAACGGCTTATTCACATGTTGTAGCCTCTACAACACCCTCCAAAAAAGACCACCATTTCAAATTTTTGGAGCCCCTTAGAACCAAAGAGAAACTTTAAGTCGCCAAGTCGCCAAGTCGCAGGGTTAAGTTATTGATGAAAACCGCGACCTTGCGACCTTGCGACCTTGCGACCCCAGGTCGCCAGGTCTCCAAGTCGCAGGGTCGCAAATTCCCAAAATTAACGAAAAATGCGACCCAGCGACCTTGCGACCCAGCGACCCCTGGTTGCCAAGTCGCTAGGTCGCTAGGTCGCAAATCTTCTGAATTAATGAAAAGCGCGACCCAACGACCTTGCGACCCAGCGACCCTAGGTCGCCAGGTCGCAAGGTCGCAAGGTCGCAAAACTCTGAAATTGACCGACTTGCGACCCAGCGACCCGCATTTATTGCCCGCACGTGCGACCTTCTATATAAGGGAGGTCGCAGGTCGCATTTTACACATTCAGCGATTTGTAAGAAAACGCCTCTGACAGCTCAACTGGCGCGTTTTTCCCGGGTAAGTTGCCATTTCTTCCTGCTGTTTCCATTTTGATGCATTTCTTACCAAACCCATGTCCCCTTAGGCCTTTAAATTGCCATTTGCCTGAGATTTTGTATTTTTTTGGTGTTTTGTGAAACTGTTTGCTCCACAAATGCCCAAACCTCACCAATTTTCTGATTCAAACCCTCATGGCCTTGTCCCTTGCTCATAAAGCCATCCCTCAGCTCTGCCTGGACCCAGCTAACTTTAAATTCTCAAGAGGAGGGAGGGAAGAAGCTTTCGGCCGCGCGCGCGCGAAAACCCCCCGGGCAGGCATCATCGCGACCTGCGACCCAGCGACCTAGTCGCGAGATCGCGAGGTCGCATATCCCAAATTTTCAAAGAGTTGCGACCTAGCGACCTAGCGACCTGGTCGCCAGGTCGCAAAGTCACATTTTCCCTCAGTGTTCGTAAACTTCGACCCAGCGACCCAGCAACCCGGTCGCGAGGTCGCAAGGTCGCGCCTGGACTCTTTTCTTGCAATCCGCGACCCAGCGACCCAGTAAACCAATAGCCCAGTTTTGCATGTGTCACAGCTAAATTTCATCACTAAAGTGTAACTGGTTTTATATCACCATGTCGTTCTTATCGTGGGATTCCTTTATGAATTTGACAGGTGAAATTCAAGAAGACATAGAGTGCATACCTGTATTATCAGATTCTAGTGACATGGCGCCCCCTCTATCTCGGAGGAAGGACAAGAAAGTAGTGGAAGAGATTGATGAGCTGGAAGCAGTGTCCCCACCCCCAATATACAGGGATACACTATGTACGTTTACAAAAGACGAAAGCATGCGATGGTACCAAGTATATCATGAGTTCGCCATACCGGAAGAGGAATTTCCAGAAGATCTTCCAGACCGGGAAATATAATTGGTGGTGAAGAAATCCAAACTACATCTGGCAGGGGCACATCCAGCCATATTCCCATGTCCAGAGGTTATAGATTGGATCATACAAAAGACGGACCCACAGAAGTTTGTGATCTGGGACAGCAAAGGCAGAGCTTTCGCAACGCTGGTAGGCACAGATGCTCAAGTTTATTACTCACTGCCCCGCCCAGATGAGTATTTCTCTCCCGAGTGGGCTATTTCTCACGCCGTTCCAATAGTTGATACTATTAGACAATGGTGGGAGGAGCCCGAGAAGTTCAAGGTCAAGAAAGACCAAGAATACCCGGTGGCGAGCCTGAGGAAGGTTTACAAATTGGTTGCCGCCATGCTTTGCAGACTTTACGGGCGCCCAGATTTCTCCACTTTTAGTGGCAGTTGGGCTACTATCATGGAGTATGTGACAACATATGGCACCCATTTCAACTGGGCCAGCATATTAATGACTTCGATGCAGACCAACTTGAATGCGTCATTGGCCCCAGATGAAGGAATGCCTGCCGAATTTTACATGGTCTCTTATCTGCTAGATGCTGTCTGCGCCAGAGTACAGTTTGAGGGATGGGCGCACAACTGGGATTCCGAGCAATCGCGCGCAATTAATCTACAAATCAAGGTATTTTGGGAGTCCAAATACAAACAGGACATAGATCAGATTTCCCAAGTATTTATTCCCTCTCTGTACAGACATTTATTTGGCCAAGACGCCCCCTGCATGTCTTGGCGGGCCAAGGAGACTCTAGTCAAAGTGGCACATTGGTTCCCTTTCCCTGGATACACCTTCATCCGAGTCTTTGGAACTTACAAGGCACCACATGCTATGCCTCGGTTTGTTACAGACAAAATGCTTATTTAGGAGGTATGTTTTCAAATGTCGCACGGCTTCTCCAGCATCCTGTCTAAAGGCAAAAAGAAGCCGTGGCCCACGCTGCCCCTCACCATTGGTGCATACACAGTTAAAGACTTCAGGGAAGTAGCAGCCGAAGCAGAAGTAATGAGAAGTTATCAGCTCGGGGCGCTTGAACACCGAACATATGATCCAGAGAGAATAGTTCCTGAACACTGCCTCAGAGCTAAATTCAATTGGACTTACCAACATCTTGAGCGCCCGGCGGAAGATGAGAGAAGAAACTGGTATAATGCTGAAAGAAAAATTGCTCCGGGAGCAGACATGGTCCAAGAAGACCCATATGATCAGAACTTAGAAGACAGAAGTCGTTAGATAGGAGGTTCCTCTTCCTCTTTACCCAAGAAATCTCGAACCAACACAGGGCTCACTCCATCCATCAAACAAAAGGAAGCAGAGGAAAAAGCCCAGCAAGAAAGAGAGAAGAAGATAAAAGAGGATGAGGAAGCGCGCCAAAAGAGTGTGACAGCAACACAAAAGAAGAAACAGGCCAAAGAGGCCAGGAAAGAAAAAGAGGGCAAGGAGGCACAGGCCGCAGCAGAACGGGCACTTAAGGTAGAGCTGGAAAAAGCAGAGGCTGAACGCCAAAAGAAAGCCGAACAGGATTCTGCAGCTGAGCAGAAGAAGAAGGCCGAAATAGAAGCGGCAGCAGAAGCTGAACGCCGGCGAAAGGAAGAAGAAGAAAAGAACACAGAAGAAAGGGAGGATGACATGCTGGACAACCTCGAGGTGACTCCCCTCGATATACCTCTGGGCAGTACCAAGCTCTCTGACGTTAGATCGCCCCAGGGACAGGAAGAAGATGTGTTTGACCTGACCAGGCTCACATTCGATCAGTTTTCTTTCAAAATCCGGCAAGAGAAGAGGAGGTCACTGGCGCAAAGTCCCTCTGCCACATCCACAGTGGCAACAGGCAAAGACATAGTCCTTGATACCAGGACTAATCCGGTAATGATAGCATCAGCGGGTACTGCTTTCGCCGCAGCTACGGAAGAGAATGTAACCCGAATGAGTAGAGAAATAGTCTCTCTACAAAATAGACTGCAAGCAGCTGAGCAACGCGAGAAGAGAGCAGAGCAAGAGAAAGCATAATTGCAAGCAGAAGTTCAACAACTTCAAAACCAGACTCCACCAGTAAATGAAGTCCCGCTTGCCATTTTCAAGGAGTGTGAAGTGTTGGAAGTGACCATGAGGCAGGTATATGGTGAAATGTTCGCCATCAAACAAACAGTCGCCCCACTGGCAAGAGCACGAGTGGAAACTAGGCAAAGACACGAGCAGCTCAGGGAGGCTTCACAGGCCTTAGATAGGATGATGGGCTGGACAATACAGTACCCTCAGGCACCTGAAAATTTGCCTAAGAGGGACTGGATTCACACGCAGGATGCAAAGGTTCAGCTCCGCATGGCGATACAATCTAAAGACAAACTGTCTAAGGACCTGGACAAAGTAATGTCCTCATACGACCACCTGATCAGTGGTATCGACTCAATGCATACGTTGCACCACATTCCATCGCTTGGGGCATTGGATGAAGAGAAAACTTGGGAACAAGTGGACCAGGACATCCAATCATTTTTGCAACCTATCAAGCAAGCCACTGCTGATCCAGAGCCCTCAGCATCTCAAGAGCATCTGAGTCAGTTTATTTCCACTCCCGCACAGATTTATACCAAGCTTGCCTCGCTTTCAAATCAGATCGCACAGAAGAGGGAAACCTTAGTACCAAATGCGTTGGAATGTACGCATCGATTGAAGGAGGAGGTCCCTCTGGTTTCCCCCATAGCGGCAGAGTACCGGACATGGCAGGATTTTCTCAAGGAGCAACAGGTGGACGTCCCTGACATTAACATTTCGCGTCCATCCCCACAGCCTGGTAGTAGCAAGTCATGAGCAGCAAGTAGAGCTAGGTCGCAAGTCGCACCAACAGGACAGGTCGCAGGTCGCACCGCCTACCCAGGTCTCAAGTCGCACATACTAGACAGGTCGCAAGTCGCAACCTCTTCGAGGTCGCGAGGCAGCTCAACAGGCAGGCAGGCGAAAAGTTGGGTAGCCCAAAGGGCAGGTTTGGTGCTATAAAACTCCCTACAGGGAAAGATACAGGGGCTTTTCTTTTTTGGAAACTCAAGAGCTACATGCAATTGTATTGAAAGATTCTACACTTGAGCATATGAATATAGATTCTTGTTAAAACACCCTATGGTTATGATGTGTTTTGCTGTGCGAAAACTGTGTGTATTCCTTATACAGTTTCAGAACATCCTATGATTAATGAAGCTGCACTCTTCATGTCATCATTTATGCATCATGGCTATCTGTGTTGTATCAATGATGTTCATTTTATCATCTGTTCTATTAATGAATGTTAATGAACTATTTTGTTAGCATTTCGTTTATCTTTTAGGAAGTAAAGGGGTATCTTATCATTAAGAACTATTTCTTTTGTGATCAGACTACCTTATAAGCATTACCCCCAAAAGATGTGTTGCTAATGACATCTCTTGAGGTGTACGTGCTTTATCTATAATCTTGCTACGCATAGTGTTTGATTCGTGTTTAATGCATCAATCATGTATTCTGTATCATGTGAATAAGTGTATGTCTGCAGGTTCAAACAGGTTCTTTTGAGACCGGAGGGAAGTCGTCTTAAGTGGTAGCCGGACCCACACCCCGGACGGGATCCCTACTCCAAACGGTTCAAGGTCTAATTGGGACTTTTTACCGGGGAGATCCCCTACTGTTGGCCGAACTAATTTTCCCGTCAACACTACACTACACTGCTACCCAACAAAACCAATGTTAAATATACAAGTATCTGCTCCAACTTTATATTATGTTGGTAAAAAATATTTACTAAATGCAATATATTTACAGTGTTCTCTCAAGATCAGATTTAGATATCCATGAAAACGGTCCAACATTATCTGTCCAGATCCTTGTGTTAAACGAGTTAGTGCTCTATCAAGCCACTAGAACCCAACCCTGAGTTACATATGAGTAAATTGGCATGGTTGGTTGCCTGTTCAAAACAGTTGTTACTGCATTTTCTATGCAGCTTCATGGAGAAAAACCCACAAAGCCTGGAAAGTTTCCTAATTTCATATTGTTGTTGACAATCTAGTTGTTTGTGCTAAAAGGAAATGTAGCACATGTTAGATTTCATTCCCCTTGTAATGTTATTATTGCCATTGTGTTTGTGTTTTTCCTAGAAGAAAATTTAACAGGTCCTAGTTTTCTTTTGGCATGCACCTTTGTTGCTGGCAATATGCTTGTCTTTCTACTAAAAGTAAATCTAGCACATGTTAGATTTCTTTCACCTTTCAATGTTTCTATTGAGAATGCCTTGTATCTATGATAGAAGAAAATCTAGCACAAAATAGATTTATTTTTTCCCTGCAATATTGCTTTTGGAAATATACTTGTGTTTGTGCTAAAAGTAAATCTAGCACAAGCTAGATTTCTTTAACCCTACCATGTTGTTATGTGCTTATGTTTTTGCTATAGGAAAATTCAGCATGGGTTAGATTTCCTTCACCTTGCAATGGTGTTATCGACAATGTGCACTTGTTTATGCTAGAAGGAAATATATCACTCATTATTTTTTTTTCATCTTACAATGTTGTTACTAGCAATGCACTTTCATTTATGATAGAATGAAATCTAGCACGTGTTAGATTTCATTTGCTTGATAATGTTGTTGTTGGAAATAGGCTTGAGTTTTTGCTAAAAGTAAATATAGCACATGTTAGTTTTTTTTTTCCTTACAATGTTTGTTATGTGCTTGTGTTTGTGCTAGAAGGAAATTTAGCATGCACTAGATTTGTTTCACAATGCCATGATGTGGTTGGCAATCTGGTTGTTTGTGCTAGAAGGAAATATGCTAGATTCCATGACCTTGCAATGTTGTTATTGGAAATATGCATGTGACTATGTTAGAAGGAAATTTAGCACATGTTAGATTTCTTTTCTTGCAATGTGTTATTGGAAATATGCTTTAGCTTGTGTTAGAAGTAAATTTAACGTGTGTTAGATTTATTTAACACTACAATGTTGTTATGTTCTTATGTGTGTGATAGAAGGAAATATAGCACGTGCTAGATTTGTTTCATCTTATAATGTGCTTGTGTTGTGCTGTAAGGAAATCTAGCACATGTTAGATTTCCTTTGCCCTATAATGTTTTTGTTCTCAACATGCTTGTTTTTGTTCTAGAAGTAAATCTAGCATGCACTAGAATTATTTCACATTATAATGTGCTCTTCTGCTTGTGTTTATCCTAGAAGGAAATCTTACACACATTAGATTTCTTTCACCTTATAATTTTGTTATTGGCAATGCGCTTATGTTTGGGCTAGAAGGAAATCTAGCACACGTTATGTTTCCCTCACCTTGGAATGTGCTTGTGTTTGTAATAGAAATAAATCTATAAAATGCACTAGATTTCTTCAGTCCTACATTGTTGTTATGTGCTAGAAGGAAATATAGCACGTGTTAGATTTATTTCAATTGGAAACATGTTTGTGTTTGTGTTGGAAGGAAATTGATCATGTGTTAGATTTCTTATACTCTACAATGTTATTGTTGGAAACATGCTTGTATTTTTGGTAGAGATAAATCTAGCACTTGCTAAATTTCTTTCACTCTACAATGTTGCTATGTGCTTGTGTTTGCGCTAAAATAAAATCTAGCACATGTTAGATTTATTTTACCTTGCAATGTTGTTATTAGTAACATCTTTGTGTTTAAGCTAAAAGGAAATCTGACATGTGCTAGTTTTTTTTTGTCCTGCATTGTTGTTAGAAATATTTATATGTTTGTGTTAGAAGTAAATATAACACAAGCTAAATTTTTCTCACCCTACAATGTTGTTATGTGATAATGTTTCCATTATAAGGAAATCTAGAATGCATTAGATTTCTTTCACCTTGCAATGCTATTATTTGAAATGTGCTTCTATTTCTAATACGAAGAAATCTAACTTGTGTTAGATTTGCTTTGCCCAACAATGTTGTTGTTGGCAATATGTTTGTGAATTTGTACTAGAAGGAAATCTAGTATGTGTTATATTTTCTTCACAATGCCATCTTATTTTTGATAATCTAGTTATTTATGCAAGAAGGAAATCTAACGCATTGCATTGTTTTTATTTGGAAATGTGTTTATGTCTATGCTAGAAGGAAATTTAGCACACACTAGATTTCTTTTTTCTTGCATTGTTGGAAATATGCTTGTGTTTGTGATAGAAGTAAATCTAACATATGCTACATTTCTTTCACCTTGCAACGTTGTTATGTGCTTTTGTTTATGATAGAATTAAATATAGCACACGTTAGATTTGTTTGACCTTACAATGTTATTATTGGCAATGTGATTTTGTTTGTGCTAATAGAAAATATTGTGGGTGCTAGATTTAATTTTCCTTACAATGAAGTTATTAGTAATATCCCTGTGTTTATGCTAGAAGTAAATCCAACATGTACTAGGTTTCTTTAACTGTACAATGTTGTTATTTTCTTATGTTTGTGTTGTAAGAATATGTTGCATGTGCTAGATTTCCTTTTACCCTGTTGCAATGTTGTTGTTGGAGAGATGCTTATGTTTATGCTAGAAGAAAATCTAGCGCACGCTAAATTTAACATGCGTTATATTTCTTTCACCTTGCAGCGTTTTTATTGACAATGTGCTTGTGTTTGTGATAGATGGTAATATAGAATGATTTTTTTCACAATGCAATGTTGTTGTTGGAAACATGCTTCTATTTGTCCCAAGTTTCATTCTTAGACCACATATTCCATACAAAGGGCCTTCTAATCATTTGAGGTTTTAACATTTCTTATATTGTAACAACAATCTACATAGGCATGGACTAAAAACTCATTGTCTTCAAAAAGTAAGGAAATTTTTTTGCAAGCATGGAGATGTCCTAGGAAAGATTGTTGTTGCAATGTTTTTTTTGACAATGTGTTTATGTTTGTGATAGAAGGAATTTCATCATGCATTAGATTTACTTTACAATGCAATCTTGTTGGAACTCTCTTGTATATGATAGAAAAAATTCTTCAATGTGTTTGCCTTTTTATGGTCTCTATAGAAAACTAAGAATATACATGACTATAAAAGATAAATTTTGTGTAAACATGATGTTGTTGTAGTATCTACTACTGTTTTTATTTATTCACAATGTATTGTTGTCTTTTGGTAACGTGCTTATGCTTGTGCTAGAAGGAAAGCTAGCAGGTGCTAGCTTTCTTATAGATACAATTAAAAGAACATAATAAATTATTTAGGGGTGGCACCCTTTTTCTAATGAACACCATTATTAGTTATTATTATGAGTTCTACACTTGTTATTGTTCTTTTTCATTTTGTTACACATACAATGATGCAAGTAGTGATAGTATTTATATATTCATATTTTCTTCGATAATTTGGAACTATGATAATAGTCTCTTAGTTTATTTTCAGGACCCTGAAGCTAGTGGGAATTCAAAGGAATCATCCAAGGAAAAAGGAATTTCATAAAATACAACACCAAAATATTTAAATGGTATGAAAATTTTAAAATTAGTCTGTACTTTGTTACAATGGTTGATAATAAATGATTGTTGATTAATGAAGTTCATGTTATTCTTATTTTTTAAGAAAACTTGCATATGCTTTGAGCTTCTTTGCTTTTGTGCATATGTATGAAATGAAATGTTATAGAATATGAGTTCATATTGTTTTTTAATTCATTTAAAATTCTACAATTATAAATTCTTACAAATGTTTGCAGATGATTTGAACTATGGTACAAATTGTGAGATTCTAAAAATCTATTTTATATTCATTTTCAAATAATTTGACAAAATTATTTTATGAAATTTACAACTTAATGAATTTGATTTATTATTGAATAATCTCCTACCTAATATTGCTACGAAAATTGAAATATACCATGTTAGTTGGATTTTCCACATTAAAGATCGACTTTTACACAAAAACACATGCATATAGCACTAGGAGTGGGTTTTTAATGCGGAAACCCCATACTAACATGGGTATTTTTCTTTTCATGACAATTTTAGTGTCATATAGTAAACTTGCATTACACATGTGCTCCTTTATTATTGTGTATGTACATGAAAATAGTGTATTATAAGGTTGTTTAATAATATTTTGTATTTCATGCCTTCCGTAATTTATTTATTTCTTTATTTTTTTCATAAGCTGTGGAATCTTGTGTCCCTGAAATTCCAAGTAAAGGAGTAAAGAGAAAATTAAAAACAAGTGATATACAAACAATGTCTCCTTCAATTGGTATGGTTGTTTTATATTTTATGTATACTCTCTTATAATTTTGCTTTTCCTAGAAATTTTAGCTAGGTGATTACTTTTGGTTTCATATAGTAAACTTGCATAACACATGTACTCCTTTATTATTGTGTATGTAAATGAAAATAGTGTATTATAAGGTTTAATAATATTTGGTATTTCATGCCTTCATAATTTTTTTATTTTTTTTTTATTTTTTTCATAAGTTGTGGAATCTCGTGTCCCTAACACTCCAAGTAAAGGAGTGAAGAGAAAACGAAAAACAAGTGATATACAAACAATGTCTCCTTCAACTGGTATGGTTGTTTTATATTTTATGTATACTCTCTTATAAATGGTTAGATTAGGTGGTCTTGTAAATTTTAAAATAACATTACATGAAAATATTTGAAATTTTAATTTCATTTTGATTTACGCAAATACATTTTGATTTTTGTATGTAGAATTGGTTGGCACCAAAGCAAGTGAAATGTTACAGTCATCATTTAAGAAAAAGAAAAAATCAACTCAAATGGTAGTATCAATAATACCTTCAACTTCTACCTTTGAAATGATTAAAAAATATAACACATCTAATAAATATGACTTTCTACATGATTGGTATGTCCAGATAGAAACTCCCATGAATATGTATTTTGATATGTACCTATTTGGATCCATAGATGGAAATAACCTGAGATATTAGGAATAATTATTAATTGCTATGCTTACAATGAAAATGACATTGACTTTCAAGTGGAGGTGATTAAATAAAATGAAGTAAAATTAATTTCTTGTCAAGTGAAGTATATAAAGATTTTATTGAAGCTTCAAGTAATGATTCACCAAATACGATACTACAACCAAGACCAAAATATTATATGGATGATTAAAGATGATTCATTGGTTATAGAGTTGTTTAATGCTTTTATTCATTGTCACAATTTATAACATTTTTTATGTTTATTATAGTGACAAGCAAGGAGAACACAAACATTGATCAAATGCATGTGAAACAAAGCTATAATCAAGCAAATGATATCATATTAGGTAGTTAACATGAACTTTGTTGTTTATTATTTTGTCTGTTTTTTTATTCAATTAATCATTGTCACAATTTATAACATATTCATTGTACATTATAGAGACAAATAATGAGAACAAATATAATAATCCGAAGATTGAGAATCAAAGTTATAATCAAGAAAAAAATATAATATCACGTACTTATGATTTGCCCACTTGTTTTCCTTATTATTTAATGATTTTTATTCATTTTCACAATTCAAACTATTTTATATGTTTAATGTAGAGACAAATAAAGAGAACAAAAATGATAATGAGGTGCAAAGTTATAATTATGAATATAATGCCATATCAATTACTTATTACTTGTCTTTTTGTTTTTCTTATTATTCTTTAAATTTTAATGCTTCTAATACCATAAAATTGTATATGTTTATTATAAGAACAAATAAAAATAACAAAACTAACAATCAAAATAATGTTAAAAGTGTGCGTGTGTATTTCATACATTGCTAATTCTTTTCTTTAATTGCGAATTTTGTATTGAATATATATTATATTACATAATTTGATCATATTTAATTGAAGGTTTAACGTTTCTACCTCCAGGTTCTATGAAGATGATAAAAGAGAAGATTGTAAAAATCTATAAATAGTTGAAAACACAGTCATGGTAAGTGTATTATTATGCTATTTTTTTAGTAATTTTTGTAACAAAAATAAAATGGTTTAACTGGACTATTTTTTTTATTCTATTGCAACTCAGCCAACTGAAAAGAAATTGTTTATTCTTGAATTAAAGGAATTTTTTTTATCATAGCATTGATGATGAAGCAACAAACAAAGGACACATTGAGAAAATGGGAATTGATGCAAAATACACAATAGAGAAAAAAATATTTTGGATTCATCCACATGCAAAAAAAAATTTTGAAATGTGTTTCAAAAATGAATATTTTGAAATTGCAATTTGGACGACAAATTCGAAAAAAAAAACACAACGAGAGTTCTAAAAAAGTTGGTTTCGGAAAATTACAAGATAAACTTGTGTTTATGTGGATTGCTTTAGAGTGTAAACCAAAAAAGGACATAAGGCCATTGGCAATCCAAAAAAAGGTATACACACTAAATCATTGAAAAAAGTGTGGGAAATGCATACTAAATATGATGCAATCAATACTATTATAGTGGATTGTTCATTTGAGAGAATGAAAAGAAATCCAATAGAAAATGTGATTCTTGCTCCTCAAATCATTGGAACAACTCAAGAGGATAATTAGTTGATCGATGAACTATGGAGAATGTTGATTAAAGGCAGCAAGGCAACATATGTGCAAGCTATTTTGAAGGTTGTTCAATCACATCTAATAGTACCTTAAGATGACTGGTGTTTATTTCATGTCATAATATGTATGACATCATGAATTATTACTATATTTTGTAGCCGTCTTAAATTTAAGTTGACTTCTATTTCACAATACTAATAAAAGAATTGTTGATTTGGTTTGTCATAAGTAGAATAAAATAATTTTATGTTCTTTATTTTTGTGAGATATTATTGTATTTGATAAAAATTATAGATTTGAATGGTTGTTTAATGTTTTCGTATCAAAATTCCCCATACTATAGAAATTTTTACAATGATTTAGATTGTATGTAAAAATTAATAGATAATTGGTCTATTTGTTTGAATTAGATCATTACAATTATTTTTTTCAATTGTGGTTTAAGTTATCATTATACCTCTTAAGAATTAGTAATGCAAATGATGGTTCACTGCATTCTTATAAACTTTTTTATTTCATACAAGTTGAAAAACTATATTAGGATGTATGTAGCAGCAACAATAGACATATAATCTTTACTAAAAGAAGCACCAGAAGAAACTAAAGTAGAGACTATAGAAATTAGGGTATAATTAAGTAGGTTTTAAATTTAAAAATTGTATTATATTACACGTGGAAACTAATATATAATTAGTTTGTTTAATTTCAACCATTGTGATTATATCTTTCAATTCAAATTAAACAAATCATTATAAGTCTTAAAATCAATGATTTAAATGGTGGGTCAATGTGATCCTATAAGACTTGCTTATTCCATACAAATTAAATAAAGGTATTAGGTTGCATTTTTAAAGTTAACATATCATTAGTTTGTTCACTTTACTGGGGCCATTGTAATTATAATTTGTGATTACCATTAATTCATAATAAATACTAACATAATTTTTGAATTGTTAGGTTTTTATATCATTAAGCAATAAATTGTTAAAGTGGAGATATGTTAATATCATACATGTGGTTGCAGTGCAGTTGCAGACAAAAATGAGCATCACTATAAGTCAAAATATGTTGATATTTGAAATGGAAGGAATTTTCTTCCAATCGTACACCAAAGATGAACAAAATTGTTATAGTTAAAGAGAACCAGATTGGAAGTTTGGTGATAGGTCCTATTTTTTAAGGCCTTTTCACTCAGAACTGTTAAAATATTGCTTAAAAAATTATGATGTTGCAATATGGACATTAAATGTCACTGACAAGTACATCTGAAAAGTACTTGAAATGTCAAATATTGATATAGAGGACTTTAAATTCGCATGGAACAGGTCTCATTGTCATTTGCAAACAAAATTAGAAGCGGGGAGGACAATACAATTTTATGAGAAAAGGTTGACTGATGTGTGGTCTCAATATGGAGATAATTATGAAGAATCAAATGTATTGCTAATGGATACAACAAATCATACTTCTTAATTCATCGGATATCGATCAAACCACATCTTGATAAAATCCTATATATGAAAAGAGCAAGATACTTGGCTTATGTAGGTTTTATTCCCCTTTCTTAAAACACTTCATCGTATGAAAGAGAAACGTGAGTACATTCGAATGTTCAATAGAACATGTACTTCATTGTAGTGGATGAAGATAATTTTCTTTATAAATTTGTTCACAAGTACATTCCAATTTTTGAATGCAATTTGAACATAGTTTTTTCTCAATCAATTTGTATGATTTTATATCTTTTGGTATGGGAATTTTTTTATTTTTTTTGTCTTAGGAAAAAAATCAAAACTTTCTATTAATAATAAAAAAAAGTACAATGGGAATTGTCAATTATATTATTATATATTTCTATTATTATTTATAATTATTTTGCAATTACTTTGTCATAACAATTTTTTTTTGCTAATATGTGTGTGTATGTGTGTTATTAAATGAATTATTTGCAATTGAAATCATCTTACACGAACTATCAAGGCATGATTTTATTTTTATTGACTTATATTTAATTATATGCATAATACTCTATATAAATGTGAAATATAAGTTTTGAAATAGAGCTCATTGCAAACAAAAGTGCAATTCTTATTGAAGAAATTATAATAATTTATTGATAAATGCTACTTTCACTATTGGCTATTCAGGCTAATGGGAAATGTGTCATAGGTAAATGATTTGAACTTTTTGAAGCATAAGATATGTGATTTCTCAATCCATATTTTACATAAATTTATATACTTCAATCAATTAATGGTTGTAAATAATATCATATTGAAAATCAACAACACTCAAAAGTTAGTTATTGACCTTTTACCTATAAAAAGCATTAATATGAGTGCATAAATGTGATATTTAATCTCTTAGATAAAAATCTATTATAAATAATTTTTCATTTCTAAAAAAAACCTATAATTAATGATAATGATTTCTAAGTGGACTATCAAGGTTTGATTGGATGCTATCATAGATAAATCATGTTTTTGAACTTTATTTGAACTTTTTTTTTTTTTAATAACTGAAGTCATATTATATGAGTCATAAATATATTATTTACTTTTACTTAGTTATATCTGTTAATATGAGTGTATAAATATGATATATAATAACCATATACTATAAGACATTTTTTCCAAAAATAAATCTAATAATTTATTGATAATAAGTATTAAGTGGACTATTTAAGCTAATGGGTGATGGGTCATAGGTGAATACTTAAAAGTCCTTAAATTGTAAGGCATTATATTTTTAATCCATAATTTATTTATTTATTTTTTAAATCAACTATTTGCATATGTAATAATGTTATCCCATATAAGTTAATAATGAATCTGTTTAATGACCTTTATTTGTCTACCACGTAATTTAATATGAGTATTAATTTCATATTGTATTTTTTTGAAATAAAACTCCATGTAAAACAAAATGTTGTTCTTAATAAAACATGGAAAAATTAATTAAAAACTTGTTAAGTGGGCAATCTAGATTAATTAAAGAGATAGATCATAAATGGTTGTATTTAAAATTTTCGCAGCATAAGACATTTATTTTCCCATCCATTTTAACATTTTTTTCATTTTCAATCCTTAAATAATTTACTTGTAATTTAAACAATCTCATAGAATCCACCATGACTTGAAGCTATTTATTGTATTCTATTTGGTTATATGCATTAATGGAAGTTTATAAATATGATGTATTTTTGAAATGTAGCTCCTAATGTAAATAAATATATAAATAAATAAATAAATAAATAAATAAATAAATAAATATATATATATATATATATATATATATATATATATATATATATATATATATATATATATATATATATATAAATATATATTTTTTATAAAAAAAATTAGAAGTAATGGATAATAAGTTATAAGTGGTCTAATATAAAGCCATTTACCAACTTTTATTTGCTTATCATGAAGTTTAATATAAGTGTATAAATGTGACATTGTTTTTTTGAAATAAAACTCCATGTAAAATGAGTTTTTCCTAACAAAACATGAATAATTAATTGGTAATGAATAGTAAGTAGATTCCTCAAGTTCTCTTAAGACATAGATCATAAATAAATGCATTTCAACTTTTTACAACATACACCATTTGATTTTCCCACCCCTATTAACATTTTGTAAATTTCAGTTCGTAAATAAATCATTTCTAATTGAAATAATAAAAACCAACTAGACATAAAGCATGCCATATTAAATTCTATTTAGTTATATGAATTGATACAAGGTTATAAATGTATTATATTTTTGAATAAAGCTCTTAATGTAATTAAAGATACATTTTTTAGAAAAAATAATAATTAAAAATCAATCGATGATGAGTTCTAAGTGGTTTATTCTATTTTCAATCAATAACTTTTTCTAACTATGCATTTTTAAATCAATTAATTTTATATACAATCATGCCACATAAGTCGATAAGTCAAGAAGCAATTGATTGATTTTTATTTACCTATACTATGGTTTATATGAATGTATAAATGTGACATTGTTATTTCTAAAAGAAAATTCTATGTAAAAAAAATCTTTTCTACTAAAACATGGATTAATTAATTCACAATGAGCATTGAGTAGACTATTCCGGCTCATTCAAGAGTTGCGTCACAAATGAACATATTTAAACTTTTTTCCACCATATGACATGATTTTCCCATCAAGATTAACATTTTGTAAAATTCAATTATTAAATAAACTATTTGTAATTAAAATAATCTCATAGAATCTAACAAGCCTGAAGCTATTTATTGTATTCCAATTAGTTATATTTATTGATACAAGTTTATAAATGTAATATATTTTTGAAATAAATCTCTTAATGTAAGGAAAGATACATCTCTTACAAAACTAATTAGAATTTATTGATAATGGGTTTTAAGTGGTTTATTTAGACCACATGGAAAATCATGTGTAATAGATAAATGTCTTTTAATACATATTTAATATTCAAAATTAATATTTTAATGATAATTTATTAGTAGTTACATTAAGTATTTAATAATTAAAGAGCACGAGGACTTATATAAATTTCAACTAAAATCCATAAGTTGCGTTTCACATTTGTTTATTCCCCATTAACAATCCTTATCATTTTCTCCTCTTGGTGAAAGTAATGGTCAATCATGGTTTTTCGTACAATAGGTTGGAACTATCACATTAGGCCCATTATTAGTTTTTGACAATGTTGACAAGGAGAGATAAATATCCGGACTGCGATCAAGTGTACTATTTTTTGAAAACCTTTGCTTCTACTACTTACTTGTCTACGTATATTGGTTCTCAATGGCCACTAATTCTTGTTTACTTAAATTTGTGACAGTGTCCATCATAATGGAATGACTTAAATACCCTTTTAAGAACTATCATTCGATGTACTTGGCTTTGAGTGGAGATAGAACAATGATACCCAACCTTCTTGAAATACCTAGATCAATAGTGGATGCATGGATGCTGTAAAGAAGAATTATCACCTCCTCATTAGTGTTACTTAAAGGCATGAAGGGGTAGAAAATTTAGCACAATTTTTTTTTACTAAGTTTCTAGTAGACTAATTTCAAAGCAATGCAAGGGATGCACCTCCTTTCCACTTACACTAGGATCCTCACATCACCATTATTCAATCAACAACTCTCTCACAGGTTGTGGGAAAGGGAGTTAGAGTTATCTAACACAAAAATCAAACATCGATGACTCTAGTATGTTATCCATAACTATAATATCTTTCTTGGATGTTAGACATACTAACATGATTTACCTTAAATAATTTTTTTCTAAGAGTTTTCTTTCACACTCATATTGTGCATTGATACTATTGTACTTAACAACCCCATGTTTGATCTATTCATGGTCTCTAATTGGTTTGACATTCCTAAAATTATTTTTATCTTAAATTAAGTTAATTTGGTGATTTACAAAAGAACTAATGTTGTTGAAAACCTTGTAATAGAATACTTCCAAATTTAATGAAATATGTGTTAAAGACTCTAAATCAATATGTACAATGTTGATTTTGTGATTGTTAGGCCTTTCATTATTAGTGAACATGCACTTCATTTTGGTCTCACGGTAAATATTTCTCATTTGACCAAAGACAGGGATAGTGGCATAGGAAAATTATAATTGCAATGTACCTCGTAATTTGGCCCTGTAGGATCTTGACAACAACATACCGAAACATGGTGGAATATCAACAACTACCACGTCCATAAGGACATTTTTGGCTGGGATTTGTTCTAAGGATACCACTAGATCTTTGATCAGACCTAAAAAACGGACACGACTAGAATCAAAAGAGTATAGAACATGATACAGGTGGGTAATATCAAGGCTAAGCTTATCCATGATGGCTTTGGGCATGAGGTTGTAAAAAGCCCTGAAGTCTAACATAGTATTATGAAGAATGCAATGATGAATTTTAAGACTTAGATAGAATGGTGGGACTTCAATATCTTCAGATTGGCCATCAATGGCAGGACCAAATATCAACTCAGGCTGATCATCCTCTACATTAACCATATCGAATAAAGGGTCAACTTTTAAATTTTTGGCTACATAGTTTTTGAACTTATCAATTTTGACCAACTCGGTAAGAGGAATAAACACTTTTAATTTAGAAATTTCAGACTCGAAATTAAAAGGTGTAGTTTTGTATACCTATTTTGTGATAAAATATCTTTTTCTGACATGACCTCTGGGTGCAACTTCCCTTCTTTGAATGTATTTTTCTTTGACTGGTGCACTTGTAGTAGGCTGATTATTTCTGTTCTGACTTAGTGCTACAATTTCTTTACCCTTATTTTGAACTTGTTTCGGTGTTGCTTCCTTACCTTTTCCTTTAATTGCTGCATTGGTGATTTTGTTTTCATATCCTTCACTTAAGTCAATCAACTGAAATTCATGCTTTGTCTCATGTTTTCCCTCCTCATCATCAATGTTTGACTCTATTACCTTTTCCTTGCCTTTATATACTTGTTGTGTTGATGAAGAAGGCATGGCCCTTTTCACTCCAAGTGAAGCAAACACATGCCTATAGCCTCTTTGGTAAGTTTTTGGAAAAGGCTAAACCTCAGCCAAACTAGCCCATGCTGCCTCAATATCTTCCTCACTGCTTGATGACTCTGAATCATGATGTGATGATGATTTAGGGTTATCGAAAGGTGAAGAAGAAGGATTAATATGAGGTGAATGAGGTGAATGAAGCTGACTTGGTAATGATGTATGAACAATAGGCTGAGATGGAGGAATAGATGTGGGAGGATGAGATGATGAAGGGGCATTCTGGTCATGCTGACTAGGTGGGGTGGTACAAATCTCATTTGATATGAAAGTGTCCCATGGAATGTTCAATTGATCAAGTTGATACATGACTATCATTTTGATGAGGGAGGGGTGGAAAAGACTCTTCATTTGATGACCATAATCTCTCTTTTTGGAAATATATGCCATTTTGTCAATGTTGCGGGAGAGATAATAGGGTATGTGAAGCATCTTGACTCTAGTGAAGTGCATGAGGGGCCAGATATGATAGGAATAGAGTCTAGAAAACCTTCCCTCAGAGGTGAAGTATTTCATGATGATTTTCATCATGGGGACATATCTGTCAAGGAGATGAGAGAAAGGAAAAATTGTCTTTTTGTCATCCTTGTATCTTGTTTTAAGATATGGCTCATAGTAGTAAAGATTGAGGTTTCCTTGTTTAAACCATTTTTCTCCTACATTTTGGATCCTTGTAGCAGCTGCAATTGCAATGTTATTAGTGGACATAGTGAAATTAACCCCAACAAGAGTGGCTTGTCTATCATGAAGATTGGAAATGAAAAATCTTGTCAACATAAGATGATACTAGATCTTTTTCACTTTCTCGCAAAATTCAAAACAACCTACATGCTTAAAACATGACACAGTGAGGGGAGATGCCATAATATCTCTAGTAGTTGTTGGTTCATGTCTAATGACTTTCCCTCCCTTTTTATATTGCTTTTTCTTCGGTCTTTGTTCCTCACTAATACTTCTGTTCTCCTCTTCAGCCATAATTGAAGTAGAAACCCTAGGGTGATGGAATGGAATGGAGGAAATTTGAAGTGAAAGGAAATGTTTTGGGAAATGGAGGGAATGGGAATGTGAATGGGGACCTAGGTTAGTGAAAACTCTAGGATTTAGAGGTATTAGGAATGGTATTGCTTTAGGGAATGGGGATATGGGAATTGGAAGGGAAATATATAACAATTTAGGGATTAGGTTTGAAATGAGAACTAGGGTTTATTCCTTAAAAAAAAAATTCAAATGACTATAAAGCACAAAATGAATCAATGAGATAATGACTAGGGCTAACTCACTGATCTATGGAGCTTTGAAGAAAACCTATGCAGAGATTTGGCATTGGCTGATGGAGTGGGAGGCTGTAAGACATTTTTTTGAGTTTCTAAGTAAACACAAAGCGTCCTTTGCAAGCACACAATGACCCCTCTCAAATGCGTAGCGTCCAGGTAAAATGGTCTGAGGGATTTGGGCAAACGTGCAATGACCCTTCTCAAACGCGTAGCGACCCTGGAAATTTTTTTGTTTTCTCACTGAAAATGTGAATTTTCTGCCTTGTTCATGATTTGCTGATGCATGAATGAAATAAATAGACTTTTCTTTGAGGTTTTTCATGGCTTTATAATCTAGTGGATTATATTTATAATTTGAATTACCCACTTTCCTTATGTTCACTTTTTATTCTCATACTTTGACACTGATACTCTTTGACCTTTCTGAATTTTTTGATTTGTAGGTTGATTTAGCTAATGGAGCCTGACTTTATTTGCTTCATTTTGTCAAGAATGATTGAATTGGTAGCTAGGGAATAGTTTATTACATATAAAAAGATAAAATTAAATTTCAATAAATAAAAAATAAATTACATATTTGATTTGATATAAAAATCATTTAAATAATTACAACTTGAAAAATAGAATAGTTACAAAGTGATGATCTTCTGTAGAGGAAGATACAATTTCTTTGAGTCACTCTCATATGCTTTTCTAAATTTATTTGGATGGAGTAATGCATTTTTGACCTTGAAAAATAAAACCCTAATCACCTAATGAGACTTTTAAGAGCTGATCTCCATGACCAATTTTAGCTGAGACAAGGCATGGTGAAATGAGCATTTTCATAGGTATTATTATGCTTAAGAAGACATGAAGGTGAGTTAGCAAATGTGATTTTATGAGGGAGAGTGAATTTTTATTGAGTAGGGCTACCATCAGTGAACCAATATTTAGTATGACAAAATAAAATGATATAAAAATTTTAGAGTGAGACACCTAAAATGATAATGAAATGAGTGATTTTGATCACTAATGACAGAATGCATATTCCGAAACTAACAAGACCCAGGGTGAGGAAGCTCACCAAGCATATAAGGAAGAGGATGGAAGAAATAGAAGAAATGATTATTATTACTGATATTGTATTAGTCTTGTATGACTATTTGCACACTTCAACTGTTTAGCAGAGTCTCTTGTGATGTTTAGTACAAGGGTGTTCCTGAGCAGGAATCCCACCCTCATCCTCAGGGAACTTCGAGTGCCTACTCAGGAGAGGTTCATTGAGAATCATTTCCACTATCTGGATTTGGGCCAAGATTTATCCATTATTCCCAGCGCAATATCCTTCAGGGTTGTGTTGTGTTTCAGGTTTGCATTAGTGGAGGGTTGATACACCCAATTTCTGAGCTTGTTTTCTAGTGGAGGGAGTAGCCCTTCATCTGAGAGGCTAGTGAGGAACTTCTTAGAGCTTAATTCCACCATCTGACATCAGGACAAGTAGCAGCATTCACCCACAATGCAATCTCCTCCAGAAACTACGTTATTTTGCAGTTGTAGTGGGAGGTCAAGTACCCAAGTTCTTGATCCTGTTTTCCAGTGAGGGGATCAACCCTTCATCCGGAAATGTTTTGAGGAGGGATATAAACCATTTATACATCATATCAACCACCTCCTATCAGTTTCCAGTGTTAGAGCATCATTCAGCCCTAGGGCCACATTTTGTATATTCTGCATTTTGAGTATTTTAGGAAAATCCATCCTAGGTTATCTTGGAATAGTGATAGAAAGCCAAGATCTCTGATCCCAAAATTTTCTAAGCACCCTATCAACAGATCCATGTGTTTCCATTTACATCAGCAGTAAACCCCAGTAAAAACTGCATTGTCTTAGCCTCTGACATTCTTATATATCAGTTATTCTTCATGTTTATGTATTGGATCTATAGAGGCTTGTTTTGCCTAGGTTGAGTGTCTTTTTCCTCAAGATCTTGTATACATTTTCTGTTATAATGTTTAATATGATGGCTATATGATATGATTTTATTTTATGTGTTGATGTATCACTGCATTTTCCTGTTTATGTTCCATATTCCCGTCCTTTCCATTTTTGGATATTACAGTGGTATAAGAGCCCGATCTCTGGCTCAGCTTGGGGCAATACATCTTATGACACAAGAAGAAGAAATCCATAATGATGGAGGGAATGAGTTTTACCTCATTTATTTTTAGATCTATGAAGGAAATCTTCAAGTAGGTCAAACAAATGAGAAGGGAGAGACACACAGAGACATCAATAAGGTTTCAATATGAGGAAGGTCCAAGCACTTCCTATCAGCAGCAGAAGAAACCGGTATTGCATTGGGCTTCAAAACAATCTACTATGTCCACTTTCTTTGAAGAGGAAGGTGAAAGGCATGGATATGGAGGAAACTTAGATCATGAGACTCTAAGTGAATATATTGCAGAGTAAAAATCTCGCTTTCAAGGAGATTTTAACTTTCCCACAGTTCATTCATATCAAAGAACAATGGAGACCCTGCACTAGCAGTAGAAGAAAAAGACGTAATAGATTCCTATTGTCTACATTTTATGGGTCATCCACCAGCACAAGAAGTGCTTGGAGGAAGAATTTAGATGAATTCTTCCTACTACATCCAATAGCAGAAAGAGAAGTTGTTGAGATTGCAGCGCTGCACCTTGAGGGTGAAGCAAATGGTTGGTGGTTCAACCATTTGAAACATGCAAGAGTGACTGCTTATGAAGATTTTACTCAAAGGTTGATCAAGAAGTTTGATAGAATAAAAATAGAGGTTATTGCTATTGAGAAATTTCTAGACATTGATATGGAAGAACATGAGGAGCCAAGGGGATATGTCATCATTATCACTTCGGAAGAGGAACAACTTCCACCACCACCAGCTGCAAGATTACTTGCATTAGGAGAAGGAACACTTGCATCTTTGCAATATGGTCTTGGTATATTGACATTGAGAGTCCCATGCATTATTCAGGATATGCATGAGGAAGAGGAGATATATACCAGCGCTGGTGCAATAGTAGAGGAGAAACCATCACCATCACCATCACCAGTAGTTGGAGAAGTCATTATACCGGTAGGAAGAACCCTTGTAGGTATACAAGATGTTCTCAAAGATCAACTTATCCAAGGTATGCAAACATTTCTACCCCATATTATTTCAGCACATCAAATAGAGAGTTGTGGGGACATGCCATTAGGGCAGTTGCATGACCAAGGGTTGAAGCACATTACTGATTTGGAGCAGCAGACTATCACTATGCAGAGGACCCTTGACTGGTTCAAGGAGGAGATGTATAGCCATCCTAGATTTTCATTGTTGAGTTGCACACAACACTTTGGGTTGGAGTGTAAATTTTTGGAGAATAGGATGAGCTTAGTCCTAATCAATCTAATGCAGAATTTTGTATTCAACATTATGTATGACCATGATACAGTAGATGCACCATCATGGAGATCAGCAACATTGTCACTAGGGAGCAGTGATGAGTTGGGGGCTTTTGAGGTATTCCAATGACCATACCACTTATGTAGAATTGGATACGCAGATGGTTGATGAGAGACATCTTATGATGGATAAAATCTCCCATTGTTACAAGAGATCCTTCTTGATGAGCATCTCATAGCTCAATGAGAAGCTTTTGCCTACAACATATTTGGAGCCTTATGGGTTAAACTTGGTCATTGATGAGTGGTCATGAATAGATCTCCAGGAGGTTGCAATTCAACATGTCATGGAATGAACAAATAGTCATCAGATTTTGGAGGATGGTGTTAAGTCTAAACTTTACCTATTTTTTCCACCTTTACTAAGCCTTGCTTCCCCCATTTTTGACCTCTTTTTTCTCTTTAATTATACCTAGTTTGGCTATGCCATATAATTTTGGCTAAAAAGGGTATCATAGGCCTAAGGTATGTTGAAACAACATTAGAAGTGTCATTTTATCTAATTTCAAGCATTCTTTGAACTGGCTATGTCATTATTGCATTACTACTCTAACTAGCTTGGAATCATGCACAGATTTGCTAGATTCAAATAGTTCCACCAATCTTGCAGACAACTCATACAACCGAGATTCTTGTAGGCGTTTTAGATTTCCTGTAGATACGCTGATTTCCTGCAACCACCTCAAAATATTTCAGCGAGATCGATGGTTAGCCATGATCCACTCATCCCCAGATCGAGTAAAGATATGGATTTTGAAGATAATTTGCGGTTTATGGACACTGTCCTATCCACTGTTCTGAATCATTTTTTGCAACCATCCTAACCTTCATATTTTCTTTTGTGCCTACATGGGAAGACAACTTCAGTCACGTAACAAAAATGGTCTAATCCATGCCTCCGGTCATGGATTAGAGCCAACAACAGTTTACTTTGTCAATCTGTATTTGTATTGTGGGCTGTAGGCTTAGTTTAGTAATAATTTTTGTTCAAAGCCAAATATGGGCTGCCATAAATCTATAAATCAGATGTAATTTTCTTGTACAAGGGGGGAGTTTTTGGTTGGGTTGGAAGCTGTTGTTACAAAGCACGATATCAGACTGTAATCGAATATTATTTCAGATCAATAAAATAGTTTATGTTCTGTTTATTTTCCTTAGCAACTTCTTTAATATTTGAAGGATTTATGAGTGAGGGAGGGCCCCCTTCGCTCATAACTCCCGCAGCAGAGTGTGTGTTTATTTTTGTTTTAATTATGCATTAATAATTTCCCGTAACAGCTAGTGTTTCCTTTTTGTATTTCCTACAACAAACTGTATATTGGTTAAGTGAATTAATATTTTATGTTGATGAGCTCTTTTCATTTGGCCAATTCTTGGATTCATGATTTTTAAGTTTGACTATTGATTGGGATTGATTTCTTTTATCATTCCTGCATCAGTATCAGAAAACAAAAGTGTTACAGAGGGATGATATATGTCGCTTGATAACCATTGTTGCAATAGTACTGATACAAGAAAGAAGCATGAGTTGTTGGTTGTTATTTGATCTTTATCTTTTCACGGTCAATATCAGCAATCTTAAGTGCTATAGAGGGATGATATATGCCACTCCATAGCCTTTGCTGCAATAGTATTGACACGAGAAATAATCATTAGTTGTTATTTGTATGATTAATTAACACTTGCAGTAATCAGCCTGCATATACTATGCACTGCATCTCATCAGTTTACCTTCCTGGGTTGACAATTTATATTGGAAAATTATACACGTATAATTTGACTCAACATTTAGGCGCCATTGTCGGGGAGGTGCTAAGGGATGATACTGAAAGTGTTTTAGTTTTATTTTTTTGATTTTTTTTTCTTTTTAGGACTGGGGGAGTCGAAGTGCAAAGATGAAAGGCAAAGCCTACGCACCCAAGAGGTCAGACACTTGCCAAAGCCATGTCCTGATTGTTTGGTAAGTTTCTTATTTTATTTTGTTTGAATACTAGATGAATAGGGTCTAATATTTTCTATATTTTTCATGGTGGTTTGAGCACCACTCCATTTACTAATACATTGGAAAGAACAAGGAAATCTGTAAGAAACAAGGCAACAAAGAAGGATGAATCCGAACAAGAGGTCTATAATCCTGAGCAAGTTGACCTTTCTACATCAGAATCCTCTGTTGGAGAATATTCTGTTGCTGTCCATATTGAATCTCCCGTTACAAGTAAGACCACATCTCTTCTTAGTGGTTAGCCTGAAGAATAATTCCTTGTAAATCTTGTTAAAGAAACAAAGTTTCAGACCATTGACTCTGAAGAATCTATAGCCTTGTAAGGTCCTACTCTTTCTTGGACTAACATGGCTCATTTAGAAGGCACTGATGAGAATGAGGAGAAACTTGTCACATTTTAATTTCTTATCAAAGAGACTGGGGGAGCCACTCAGATGAAAAAAATTCCTTCTCAGCTTTGCTTAACTTTCATGGTGCCTCTAGTGAAGATCACGATGCCTTCTTATTTGAGTTCGATGTACTCTGCAGGAGCTATGACTATTCTCCCAATGCTCAAAAGATGAAATTTTTTCCTACTACATTGAAATATGCAGCTCTCAGGTGGTTTATGGGGTTGGGATCAAACTCCATTGCAACTTGGGATGACATGAAGAAGGTGTTTTTGAAAAATTACCAGGATTACTGCAAAACGAGGGATCTCAGGGAAGAAATATTTGGCATGACCCAGAAGGAAGGGGAGAGCCTCGAGGATTTGGTGGAAAGATTCCAATATAATTTACAAAGATCTAAGATGAATCAATTAGACAAAGAGACCAAGAGGACCATTTTTCTTAGGGCCATCAGACCAGAATATCTGGAGGTCTTAAATCTAATGGGAGCAAGTGATGTATCGAAGCTGATTTATGATGATGTGGGTGAGCTTTATAGAAGATATTCAAGAGGAAACTCCAAGGATGGAGGTGGACCAAGAGATCCTTCTTCCAATCTTTTCAAGTTAGTTTCCAGAGCTGGAGTAACTAGAGCTGAAATGGGTAATTTATTTGAAAATTTTAAAACTGATATTCTTAGCACTTTATCTTCACAATTGTTTGTTTTGTAGGCTAAGAAGAAATAGGAGAAATAGGATGAATTGGAGAAAGCCTTGGCGGTGTTCTTCTCCAAATGCAGGAAGAAACATGCTCTAAGGGAATGCCTTGTTGATAGTATCGAGGTATGTAAAATTTGTGAGGCTGAGCATTCCACTGATCAATGTCCTTCTCTACCTGAAATTAAGGCAGCATACATAGAAGATCAAGGAGATGTCAATGCACTTTATGCAATGGCACCTCAAAGACCATGGAAACCACGTCCTACAGGTATGTCACAGTCAAATTTTCAATTTCCTTATGCTCAAAATCAGATGTGGAATGTTCCAATGCGCTGGTAGCCTTGGCCTCCTCAACAGCCTTGGCAGGGGAACTATTCTTATCTGACTACAAAGAGTTTCCCACATCAAAAAATTTACTCACAACCCACACCGCAACAAATGATACAACCACAACAACAACTTCAATTGATTGCTCCACCAAATCAACCTTGTCCCATGCAAATTCTTGCTCAACCAGTGTCTAACGCCAACAATAAAACTGTTTGATCCGCTCACAACATTGGATTGGTCATTTATCCCACTTTTCCTACCTATTGTATTGCATCCTAGCCATTGCAGGAAGTTTATGTCCCTGTTTTACAGGAATTTCCTGTGTCTCTGTAGGAAATTCCTGTTCATGTGTTACAGGAGCTCCATGTACAGTTGCAGGAATTACCTGTGCAGCTGCATGAAATCAACCTTAGGTCGGGAAGAGTGGTGGCTTAGCCCAAAAGAATTGAGGAGAGGAAGATACCCTATAGATGTCTGAAGAGGAAACCACACCTGAACTAGAAAAATCATCTACTTCAAGGCCACAAGAACCTTCCTCATCTCATATAGTCTAGCCTCCTTCTCCAGAGAGGTTGGAAATGTAAATCAAAGCAAAACAACCCAAATTTGATCTTGTATACGAACTAAGAAACATGTGCATAAAGATCCCATTGCTGCAAGAAATAAAGGACATCCCAATATATGCTAAAACAGTGAGGGAACTATGTACCAAGAAACCAGGGAGACAAAATAAATAACCCTCAACCATTCAACTAGGTGGAAATCTTGAAAGTTTAATGTCTACCGGATTTGTTACTGAAAAATATGCGGATCCTGAAATCCCTGTGGTTACCACCTTTATCAATGGATATCCCATAAAGAACAATTTGATTTATTTAGGTGAAGTCATCAATGTGATGGCTATGGAAACTTTGTCGCATATAGGATCCTTTGATTTGTTACCCACTCCTACCATGTTAGAATTAACAGATAGGTCTAAGGTAAAGCCAGAGGGTGTTTTAGAAGACATTGTCATCTCATTATATTCCTGGGAGTATCCTGCAGATTTTTATGTTCTTCAACCCAAAACTAAATTTGGAGGGCACCCATTGATCTTGGGGAGACCGTGGTTAGCTACTACTGATATCTACATAGGGTGTAGATATGGAAACATGAATATCACTCATGGGGCTGAAACAAAGCACATTAACTTGTACCCCCCTGATAAACCCCTCTTGAGATCAGAAAATATACAATGGGTTGAAGAAGAGGAAGAAGAACATGATTCAGAAGGTACCTTACCAATTTTAACAATAGCCCAAGCCATGAGTCATAAGGAAAATTCTGAAGAAGATCTGATAAATTGTTGTATTTCTAATCTTGATTTCTCGCACAAATTAGAAGGACAATCTAGTCATAATTTAGATATCATTACTAATCTGCGGGATTTTTATGAACATAGTTCAGCTTCTTAATTACATTCAACCCTCTTATCTGCATTTCCTACATATTTTAATGTATGAATTTGGGAGTAAGGTAGTAGAAATTTTTCCTATAAAATATTTAAACATTAATTCTGCCTTAACTCCTGAATAAGAAAAGCAATTAATACAAACATTGGGAAAATTTTCAGACACATTTGCATGGGAATATACCGATATGAGAGGCATTCACCCAAAAACATGCATTCATCACATTTATATGGAATAAAATGCTAGGCCCGTAAGATAACCACAAAAGGAGGATGAACCCTGCTTTAAGAGAAATTGTAAAAGATGAATTACAAAAGTTGTTAAATTTAGGATTCATCTATCCTATTTCAGATAGCCAGTGGATATCCCAACTAGTCATTGACCCTAAGAAAAATGGTAAATGGCGAGTGTGCATAGAATATAGGGAGTTAAACAAAGCTACATTAAAATACCATTTCCCTTTACCGTTTATAGACCAAGTACTAGACACTATAGCAAGGAAAAAGTACTTTTCGTTCCTAGATGGATTCAGTGGATATAATTAGATTAGGATAGCTCTAGAAGATCAGGAAAAGATAACATTTACATGTCCCTAGGGTACCTATGCATACACAGTCTTACCATTTGGTCTATGCAACGCACTGACCACATTTCAGCAGGCGGTCCTTGGTGTTTTCTCTGATCTTTTGCATGATTGCGTAGAAGTTTATATGGATGATTTTACAGTTATGGGTGACACTTTTGAAGAAGATTTACTTAATCTTGAAATTTTTTTACAAAGATGTAGAGAAACTAATCTTTCATTAAGTAATGATTTTTTTTTTTAATGATTATGACTGAAGGTATTGTTTTGGGTCATCATGTTTTTGCTGCAGGAATCAAGGTTGATCCAGCAAAGATTGAGGTTATTGTAAAAATGCACCCACCAACTAATCAAAAGGGAGTTAGAAGTTTTCTTGGACATGCAGGCTACTATAGCAGGTTTGTTGAAAATTTTACAAAGGTAGCCTCTCCATTATTTAAATTGTTGAGTAAAGAATCTGAATTTCATTGGAATGATGAATGTCAAGATGCATTTTATAAACTCAAGGAAAAAATATCTTTAGCACCTGTCTTACGAGGCCCAGATTGGAATTTTCCTTTTCATATTTCCATCGATGCCTCTGATTCAGCCATAGGATCAGTATTGGGTCAAAAGGAGAATCCTGTCACCCATTCTATCTATTTTTTCAGTAAAAATTTAACTCCTACAGAACTGAATTATACAGTGACTGAAAAAGAGTTCATTTCTATAATTTACGCTATTAATAAGTTTATATATTACATCACATGTTATGAAGTTTTTGTGCACACAGATCATTTTGCTATTCGTTATCTCATGAATAAACCAATCACTAATGGTAGAATTACTAGGTGGTTGTTGCTGCTGCAGGAATTTGACATCACGGTAGTGGATAGGCCAGGAAAATAAAATCAAGTAGCTGATTTCTTATCTAGGCTTAATCGTGCAAGTGAGTTGTTAATGATAACTTTCGAGATGAAAACCTGTTTTCCACCTCTGTTAAAACACCTTGGTTTGCAGACATGGCCAATTACTACAAGAAAGTTTCCACCTTACTTTTCATCTAATTAGAAAAAGAGAATCATTAGGAAAAGTGTTGATTATTCTTGGATTAGGGGAGATATTTTTTTCATAGGAGTTGATTTGATTATTCACAAGTGCGTTAGAGAAGATGAGATCTACGATATATTAAGATCCTACCATGATGAACCATGTGGAGGACACTTCATAGAAAAGAAGACAACTTACAAGATCCTTCATTCAGGTTATTACTGTCCAGACCTCTTCAAGGATGCAAAGGAGTATGTTCGAAAGTGTGATAGCTGCCAAAGAATGGGACGACCTGTACAATCAATTGAGATGCCTTTGCAGCCACAGGTTCTCATAGAACCATTTGAGAGGTGGGCTCTTGACTTTGTAGGTCCCATCAACCCCCCATCCAAAGTTAAGAAGTATATTTTAGTTTTTACTGATTATGTGACAAAGTGGGTTGATGCAAAAGCACTACCTAGAGCAACGGAAAAAGAAGTGGAAAATTTTCTTTTCTACGATATTTTTGTAAGATTTGGAGTACCTAGGGAAATAGTTATTGATCAGGGTGCTCAGTTTGTGTCTAATTGTATGCAGGAAATTGTGCAAAAATATCAAATTACCCACTGGAAGTCCACCCCTTATCATCCACAAGCCAATGGGCAGGTGGAATCAACCAACAAGGTGCTGGAAACAATCCTTACCAAAACAGTTCAATTACATAAGAAGGATTGGTCTGACAGACTTCTTGAGGCCTTATGGGCTTACCGAATCACATGGAGGGGCACCACTAGCCCTTTCTCCATATGAACTAGTGTATGTAAAACAAGTTTTTCTGCCCATTGAATTTCAGATCAAAACCTTTAGAATGACATCATAATTGGGTATGAAATTCGATGAAGCACAACAACAAAGAATCTTGTAGCTCAACGAATTAGATGAGATTAGGTAGGATGCTTTTTAGCATACTGAATTGAACCAAAAACAAAGGGATAAATGGCACAACAGATACATCAAAAAGAAGCAGTTCTAAGAGGGAGACTGGGCATTGTTGTATGATTCTAAATTTAAAATTTAAAGGGAAATTTAACACACATTGGCTAGGACCCTATGAAATTGAGAAAGCTTTTGATAATGGATCTATTCAGATTAAAACTATTAATGATGAGAATGTTACCTTCTTGGTGAAAGGGAACAGATTCAATCTATACCAAAAACCTCAATCCAAGGAGGAATTTGTGAAGGAATTTGTGAAGAAGAAAGAACTGGAGATGGTAAGGGAAGGGATCCTTCCTTCCACTATCTCTTCCCGATTTTCCGGTTGATGCAATGAGCTCACTCTGTTCCTCCTAGTGCTCAATAAAACATGAGAGGAATGTCTATTGGGTATAGGTTTATCCATTTTTCTGGGCCCAATGGACTATTTACAGAAAAGGAACCCCTTGGAGTCTTTTTTTTCAGTATTTCAGACTCTCTAAAATTGAAATTTGGCAAGCATGGACTGCCCTGGGCTCGTTAAAAACATAGTTCAGTAGATACCTTGGGATCCTTTCAATAAATTTGTTTTTCCAATTAATCTATGTATTTCTAGTGTTGGACTGATGTGGGATTTCTTAAGGCCTTCCTTCCAACAATTCTGGCCCATCGACATCAGCAAATTATCAGTGTACAGGATTAGAGCCTTGTGATGCCTTGAAGATTGTATGCCCCAATGACAGGCTATCTCGCCAGTGGTAATGGAGAATCATTATGGATTATTTACTACTGGATTCTACAGGGGGTTCAACAACCACTCATATATTCACACCTGATACGATGCATCAAGGTACCTTGGTCCTCACTCTCATTAATGGTGATGGACCTTGCATTGGTTAACCATTGACCTCAATGATTGGTAATCCAATGAGACCGTTTCACAATGGACTGTACACAATGGGTGGAGAGAGTGATTCTTGCAGATTCAACTTCAATTCCTATAGAATGTTCAACAGTTGCAGTTTTGACTTCCTGAAGAATGTTCACAGTTATTTTAATTCTTGCAGAATTTTCATTAGTTGTAGTTCAGTTCCTGAAGAGTATTTAACAATTCTGCAGAATGTTCAGTGGTCGTAGTTTTAATTCTTTCAGAGCATTCGACAGTTAGTTATTAATTCCTGTAGAACAATTGTTAGATACAACAACACCTGGATTTCCTGAAAAGACAAGACAAAAGAAAAAGAAAAAAACATTAAACAGAACATAGATTAAAATGATGTAATAAAATATTAACAAGTCATTATGTGGTTAAGGTAGTGGATTATATGTCTGATGTAATAGGTTATCATTGCAAGAGCAGGCTACGTCATTAAGGATAGGACCGTTGGAGGTAAGCGGTAACGTACATTCGGTGATAAGGCTCTCGAGGTAAAGGTATAATGACACTTAATTTTTTATTTTTTGCATATCTAAGGCTATGGTAACCCTTTGCAGCCATGGGTCATTATGACATTAATCGCATGACCTATCATCATTTAACCAACAGTGTTTGTACTTTCGAGATTTATCATGTCGGTCGGATCATGATAGCAATCATGATCACGACTTGCCACCGAAAAAAGCTCTGTATTTTCTATTTATTTCCTCTTGCTGTCGGACTGTTGCATAAGTCTCGGACCACATTCCCACAAACCACATTTGCTCTATTTTCTGTCCGTAATTGCCCTATCCATTTTTCCCTTGCCTGTCCATTTTTCTCCTCCACCATGACTAAGATTCAAGCCCCTGTTAGATTCGAGCCTCAGAGTCTCACGTTGCTAGAATCTGATCCTCGAAGCAAGGTGAGAATAGAAAAGGCGGGATGGCTGCCTTTCTTTCAAAGGTTCAATGGGAATAATTCTGAAGTAACCAAAACTTTTTCCTTGAACTTAAATGGGGACAAAGTATAGGTGGGGAACATCCAATTCAAGCTGATAGAAGAACTGGTGGCAAGGGCGTGTGGAATCCCGCAAGATGGAGAGAGGTGGTTTAAAAACCATCGCTTCAACAAAGACATATGCACAACTTTCCTGCAGAAGGACCATTCAAACCCTGACTGGATTAAGGGGATTTCGTAGGAATTATTAAGGCGTAAGTATCGTCAGTTACTATTTTTCCTGCAGAAATATGTTACATGTGAAGGCCGGTTTGGCCTTGATTTCCTATTTCATATCAGGCTCCTAGGACAATTCTGGGAAAAACCTTTAAATTTTCCCTATTATTTAAAAATGTCATTGATCAGGCTGTCCTCATCCGCAAAAGAGAGGGTTGCCGACATAGAGGAAAACCTCTACCATCATGGGCTGGTAAAGATTATTTTGGTGGAGGTCCTGCGGAAACATGAGAAGACCTGGGAGGATTTTCTGTAAGAAAATAATTTTGTGGAGGATGGAGATTCTGACTCTTTAGGGGTCAAGGAAGAGAAACTTGCAGAGAATCCGAAAAATAAACCGCATATGCATGGACCAAAGGTGGAAAAATATGATGAGGATGATGAAGTTGTGGTGACCGGTGAAACTTATGGGAAGATCTCTCAGCAGAAGGGGCCTTTGATCCCTGCAAAAAGGTAGACCAGAAGCCAGGCTACCCAGTTGGCCATCAAGGATACAACAAAAGAGGGGGAACCAACTAAAAAGAAAAATACAGAGAAGTCCTGCGACTAGCCTAAGGGAAAAGAAAAGGTGAACCCTGCTATAGTCATTAACAGGGACACTATGTCCTTTCCAGATCCCTCACTACAGGAAAGTAAAAATGAAGCCAAGAAATCGCAGGAGGATGTGAGCGTGCCCCAATCCTCACAAGGGCATAATGAGGGAGTGGTGACCCCATTAAAGAAAAAATCTCAACAAAGGCTGGAGGAAACTATCAGAGAACTTACCCTTTCATAATGGGTCTTGAAAGTAGAGAACGTGGCTCTAAAAGAAAATAGCCGCAAGATACAACAGGATCATGAAGAGTGGCACAAAAAGGTAGCCCGCATCATGAAAAAGAAGCAGGTCCAAATCAACCACCTGAAGAGGAAGACTGAGGAGTGTAGAGGACAGATTCAAGCAGAATCTACTCAGCTCAGTTAGATCACCTGGCTGCGGTGGCTGCAGCCTAGGTGAAAAATTAGCTTTCTGTTGAAGACTGCTTTAGTTTTTCTTGCATAGGGACATGCAAGAGTTTTGGTGTGGGGGAGATGTTGAGTTTGAACTTTACCTATTTTTTCCACCTATACTAAGCCTTGCTTCCCCCATTTTTGACCTCTTTTTTCTCTTTAATTATACCTAGTCTGACTATGTCATCTAATTTTGGCTAAAAAGGGTATCATAGGCCTAAGGTATGTTGAAACAACATTAGAAGTGTCATTTTATCTAATTTCGAGCATTCTTTGAACTGGTTGTGTCATCACTGCATTACTACTCTAACTAGCCTTGGACTCATGCATATATTTGTTAGATTTAAATAGTTCTGCCAATCCTGTAGATAGCTCATAAAGCCGAGATTCCTACAACAATTTAGGATTTCCTGCAAATATGCCGATTTCTTGCAACCACCTCAAAATCCTGCAGCAAGATTGATGGTTAGCCGTGATCCACTCATCCCCAGATCGAGTAAAGATATGGATTTTGAAGATAATTTGTGGTTTATGGACGCTGTCCTATCCATTGTTCTGGATCATCTTTTGCAACCATCCTAACCTTCCAATTTTATTTCTTGCCTACATGGGAAGAAAACTTTAGCCGCACAATGGAAATGGTATAATCCATTCCTCCGGTCATGTATTAGACCCAACAATAGTTTAATTTTTCAATATGTATCTGTATTATGGGCTGTAGGCTTAGTTTAGTAATCTGTTTTGTTCAAAGCCAAATATGGGCTACCAGAAATGTATAAATCGGATGTAATTTGCTTGTACAAGGGGGGATTTTTTGGTTGGGTTGGAAGCTGCTATTACAGAGCATGATATCAGACTATAATCGAATATTATTTCATATTAATAAAATAATTTATGTTCTGTTTATTTTCCTTAGCAACTTCTTTAATCTTTGAAGGAGTTGTGAGTGAGGGAGGGCCCCCTTCGCTCACAAATCCCATAACAGAGTGTGTGTTTATTTTTGTTTTAATTATGCATTAATAATTTCCTGTAACAAATAGTGTTTCTTTTCTGTATTTCCTACAACAAACTGTAGATTGGTTACGTGAATTGATATTTTATGTTGATGAGCTCTTTTCATTTGGCCAATGCTTGGATTCATGCTTTTTAAGTTTTACTCTTGATTGGGATTGATTTCTTTTATCTTTCATGCATCAGTATCAGCAAACATAAGTGTTATAGAGGGATGATATATGCCGCTCCATAACCATTGCTACAATAGTACTGATACAGGAAAGCAACATGAGTTGTTGATTGTTGTTTTATCTTTATATTTTCATGGTCAATATCAACAATCTTAAATTCTATAGAGGGATGATATATGCCATTCTATAGCCTTTGCTACAACAGTATTGACACGAGAAAGAATCATTAGTTGTTATTTGTATAATTAATTAACACTTGCAGTAATCAACCTACATATACTGTGCACAACATCTCACCAGTTTACCTTCCTAGGTTGACAATTTATATTGGCAAATTATACACGTATAATTTGACTCAACAGATGGTATTTTCCATTGGGTGGATACCAAATTGGAGCATGATGGGAGACACCCATAGTTGGATGGATGGGTGAGGATGATGAGCAAGGGGTTGGTGAGCCACTTGCAGATCTATGACATAGGGCAGCAGGAGGCATGGCTGCGCTGCCTACTCTTGAGAGAGTTTGGCCATCACATGACATGTCCTATATCAGATGGTGTGTTATTGTTTGGGACATGGTATGGAACTCACATCATGTGGTAGCAAGGAGTTTTGTTATATTGGGCTGATGTGATATTTTTTATGTCAATAATCATGTTTTTACTCCATGGTCTGTATGATGATGAGATGAGAAGGTAGCAAGAGTCATTGTTGCTTTGGTTACTCTTAGGAGAGTATGGGTTGACTTTCTCCCATACCTTGTATGATGTTTCAGGAATAGATGGTGGCACTATCATGGTGTAAAGGGGATACTCCATGTCCATTGAGGATCAGAAGATAATTCCACATAGGAAGGAATCTTCCATGTATAGAAGCATTATGGTATGTGACTTTGGCATTGGGCATGTCAAAGAGGGGAGTTATGAGATGACATGAGCCTTATCACAAAGGCCAACAACACTGTCACTTGGGAGTATAGATTTGTTGATGGGGTGTTCCAAGGATCACTACATATATGAGGTACTTGATGGGAAAGTAGAAGAGGAGAGTTATAGAGTGGTGGATGGAGTCATCTATTACCATGACAGAATCTTCTTTCTCAAGAAGAAGACTGGACATGCATCACATGATTCATTCCTTTCCAGTCACCAAGGTCTCATGAGGACATATCAGACCTTCATGGAGAGATTATCATGGGAGGGTTCACCCATTGATCTCATAATAAACTTACTCACAATACATGGTAAGAGCTGTGTCTTTGTACTTATTGATCATCTAACAAAGTATTTGCATTCTCTTTCCATTCATATACAGTACATTGCTCCATAAGAGGGAAAGTCTCTCTTTGGACTTCATGGTATTCTTAAGACCAACATCAGTGATGGAGATAGCCATTTATTGTATGGATTTGGGCAAGTATTTTTCTATTCTTGGTATGCTCAGTTGACACACAATGCCATTTAATTCTTTCTAGTAGATGAGAAAACATGCACAACTAGCAAGTGGTTGGGAGACAACTTGCCACATTATGATCAGAGGCAGCAGGTAGCAAAAATGCGTTGTGACCACTTGGGGAAATATTGGCACCATCCAGAATTTCATATGACACTCATTATCTTTCTCATTTGGATTCCATATTGTGATGATGTCCTATTCACTATATGTGGAATAGCTTGGGCAAGCAAAGTTCATAGAACAAAAGAGTGGATCTTTGAGAATACAGTTTCCTTTTTGCCTCTTGAGGGCAACATTATTGTAGCCCAAGATCAGAGAGACAATGTAGGATGGAAAATTTGGTCTATCATGTTCAACCATAAAACCCATCTACATTGCAAGAGCAAGATATGGAGGATTTTTTCTTTGAGTCACCACTTTGGAGGGTGATCCATTTTGTTTGGATTATAGCTTGGGGATTGGAGCTTCTCATGGGAATGGAGGCTCCCAACATTTTTTAGATCCCTTGCCTCAAGAAGGCCTCTGGACAGCATGTAGTTTCCTCCATGGATATTCCACTTCTTCATGTTGAGAGCCAATTGGTTTTATCACCAAGGGCTAACTTGCACACTTGGGAGGAGCAACTAGGGGACATATTGATTGGAGAGAATCTTGTTCAGTGGAGGAGCTTATCAGATGAGGCTACTACAATAGGAGGGGAGGAGGCTTTGCAGTGTCTATCCTTGCAGTTGCTTAAGGACAAGTAACATTTGGGAGTGGAGAAATGTAATATTCCTAATTATCTTTCAACTAGTTGGAATATTATTTTTTTCTTTTGATTAAAAGATAAGTGAATAAGTGGGTAGAGAGACCCATAAATCTCCTTAGTAGGAATAAAAACCACTTCTCATGTGAATGTGGATAAGTGTATTAGCTCTATAAAGCACCTTGAGGTGTGAATAGGGGCTAAAGCACGTGGAAAAGGTCAATATTGACCAAATCAACAACGTTGTTATGGAGATAGTGGAGGAATAATGGAGGACAACACAGTCATAGAGGAGGAGTGTATGCATGAGAGTAGCTCCTTTAATGAGTGGGATACAGGGTGAGGAAGATCACCAAGAATATAAGGAATATGATGGAATCCATATAAGGCATTATTCTGATTATTGATATTATATTGGTCTTGTATGACTATTTTCACACTTTAGCTGTTTAGCGAAGTTTGTTGTGTTGTTTAGCACAAGGGTGTTCCCGAGCGGGAATCCCACTGTCATCCTTATGGGAATTCAAGTGCCTACTCAGGAGAGGTTCATTGAGCATAATTTCCACTATCCAGCTTTGGGACAAGATTTATCCATTATTCCCAGTGCAATCTCCTTCAAGATTGTGTTGTGTTGCAGGGTTATAGTAGTGGAGGGTTGATAAACCCAATTTATGGGCTTGTTTTCTAGTGGAGGGAGTAGAACTTCATCCAGGAGGCTATTGAGGAATTTCTTAGATATTCATTCCACCATCCGGAATCAAGCCAAGTAGCATCATTCACCCACAACGTAATCTCCTCCAGAAACTGCGTTATTTTGCAGTGTAGTTGCAGTGGGAGGTCAAGTACCCAAGTTCTTGACCCTGATTTCTAGTGAGGGGATCAACCCTTCATCCAGAAAGGTTTAGAGGAGGGATATCAGCCATTTATACATCATATCAGACACCTCATATCAGTTTCCAGTTCCAGAGCATCATTCATCCATAGGGTCACATTTTGTATATTCTGCATTTTGAGTATTTTAGGAAACCCTTCCTGGGTTATCTTAGAATAGTGCTAGAAAGCCTAGATCTTTGATCCTGACATTTTTTAAGCACCTTATCAGTAGATCCATATGTGTCCTTTTACAACAACAATAAAACCCAGCTAAATCTGTGTTGCCTTAGCCTCCGACATTCTTATATAGCAGTTATTCTTCATGTTTATGTACTGGATCTATAGAGGTTTGTTTTGCCTAGCTTGAGTGTCTTTTTCCTCAAGATCTTGTATACATTTGATGCTATAATGTTTAATGTGATGGCTATATTATCTGCTTTAATTTTATGTGTTTATGTATCACTACATTTTCTAGTTTATGTTCTATATTCCGGTCCTTTCCATTTTTGGATATTACATAAGAGCACCTCCACCACATTCGACATGTCCTCCAAACATTGCGGCAACACAATTTGTTTGACAATTTGGAGAAATACACTTTTGTCATGACCCAAGTTCAATATCTAGGATACATTATTGATGAGAAGGGGGTGCATGTGGACCCCAATAAGATCCAGTTCATTCATGATTGGCCAACCCTGTCCAATCTAACATAGCTTTGCAGCTTTCTGGGTCTTGCCAATTTCTACCACAAGTTCGTGTTTGGGTTCTCTCATATCACTTGGCCTTGAGTCAAGTCACCAAGGGAGGAGCGAAAGAAAAATTATTTTGGTCTGTATCTCAATAGAAGGTTTTTGCAAAGTTGAAGCATTGCCTCTTCTTTGCATCATTTCTCACATTACCTGACTTGCAACAACCATTTGAGATCGAGACAAATGCCTCTATGCTATTGGGGTAGTACTTACTCAACAGGGGCATCGAATGGCATATCATAGTTAGACACTTTCCGAGACAGTCCGAAAGTATCCCACCTATGAAAAAGAAATGTATTCCATTGTGCAGGCCTCCCGACAATGGAAGCATTATATTTTGGGGAAGGAAAAAATCATCTACATAGATCACCGACCCCTGCAGTTCATACAGACAAAATTGAATTTGTAGAATGATTGCTATAAGAAATGGTCCACATACCTACAACAGTTCCATTTGAAGATAAATTACAAGAAAAGAAACACTAATAATGCTGTAGATTGCCTCAGCCAACCACCAATATTGGCACTAACCACTGTGCTCGACTCTTGTGGGCACGAGACTTTGACTTGGCCGCATCTCTACCAAAGTGATCAAGAATTTGACAACACATACCAGACGCTCCTGGAGGGTAGCAAGTTCCAAATTTTCACCTCTAGGATGCGTTGTTATGCCACCTGGGATAAATTTTTGTTCCATCAAGCAAGCGTGCTAAGATTATTTGGGAAGCACACTACAGTCGGCTCGCTGGACATTTCATGGTCGAGAAAATAGTGGCATTTCTGCAGAAGTATTACTATTAGCTGAACCTTCGACATGATGTTGGGAAGTACATCATATCCTACACTACCTACACCATTTCCAAACCTACCATCAAGAAGAAAGGCATATATACTTTGTTTCCTACCCCAAGTCGACCTTGGGAATCCATATCCATGGATTACATGTCAGGCCTTCCTTCTACTAAGCATGGCAACAACTGTGTTTTTATGGTTGTCAAAAAATTCTCTAAAATGGCCATTATGACGGCCTACAAGAAGAATATCACAACATAAGACACTACTAAAATCTTGTTTGAAAAAGTGTGGGTACAATTTGGGATCCCACAATACATTATCTCAAATCGGGATAGTAGGTTCCTCAGTACATTTTGGTCAAGTCTCTAGTCGATGCTAGACACCAAGCTCTCTAAGTCCATGTCTTTCCACCCCCAAACTAATGGCCAAACAGAGGTCTTCAACAGGATGATTGTGCACATTTTGCAAATGTACAACTCAAATCATCCACTGGATGAAAGCCTCTCCTATGTCCAAAAAAAATTAACTATCCACAAACCCTTTCAGGTGGGCTTGGGATTCTAGCCACTATGTCCCATTGATGTGGCCATAACATTTGCAACTACACAGGAAGATTCAGCTCATGTCCAGTCTGAAGTTGAAAAGGCAAAAAAATTCATTAGGCACATTCAACACATTCGCCAGTAGGTTCATGACATCCTGAAGAAGTCCAATGCCAAGTACAAGTAGTGACATGATCAACATTGGGTGCCACACAAGTTTAAGGTGGGTGAAAAATTTTGGTTTCATTTGCAGAAAGAATGCCCAATTGGAGTTCATCAAAAGCTCAAACCACTCTGATATGGGACTTAAAATATTATCAAGGCTATTTGAGACAATTATTTTGAGCTCAAAATTCCCCAATTCCTTGTACTACACCTAGTTTTTAATGTGGACTGCCTTCGGCCATACTTTCCACCATTACTTGACACACAAGACATTGCAGAACAACTCACACCAATAGAGATAATCCTGAATTGCATGGAACAGGCCAAAAATGGTTAGATCATGGACATGCATATCAAGAAAACTCTCCACTAGAAGATCCATTTGTATCGGGTTGTGAAAGCTGACCAACTCCTGCACCAAGGCAGGTGGCTTACTAGGGACCAAGTTCAGCAGAAGTTTTCTCATCTCATGGAGGAACTCAATGCAATGGGGACCATTTATTCCTAAGGGGGGAGAAATAATATAGGTGGATATTGGTGGCCACACACCTATTCCACTTTGACCCCCACCATTGTTTCTTTTAGTTTTTTAGTTTCCTTAATTGCAGCACAATTTACTATTTTTGGCATATTTTGGGTCCTGTAATTCTGGAGTCCTTTTGAGGCCCTAAACGATGTTTTTTTGGAAAAACGGGACCAACATGGGTGTTTAGTAGATGTTGGTCACTCAAAAGATATATTCATCAGATATATGTTTCTAATGAGGTATTGTGCACATTAAACAAAGGTTGTATGCCAAAGCTACATCCCCTGGAAGTTGATGTACCAATTTACCAAAACGAGGCACATAGTTTTGGCACTTCATCTCTTAGGGTTAGGGTTTTGGATGTTTAGGGTTTTCTGTTGTTTCTCAATAATAAATAGGCCTTCAAGCCTCATTGTAACACATTTTAGAGGCATGTGGCCGCCACATATCTTCTCATAGTTAAGCTACAATCGCCCAAGATAGTTTATTTTCCATTTTGTCTGTAAGCATTTTTCAGTATTTGATATTAATGAAATGAAGTGTTATTCCTGCTGCATATCTACGTTGATGTTTATTTCTCTATTTTTTTGCTTTCCCGCATAAGTGTAGATTAGTGGTATCTAAGTGTTTTTCTCTTTCTCTATCTTTATTTGCATGTCCCCAACGAGGTCGAGATATAAGGAGTCAGGGCTTGATTTGGTTGAACCTTTGCAAGATCAACCTCGCAAACCTTGACAACCTCCCATGGTGGAAGAAAATAAAGACAAGGGAGTAGGATATCCTAGCAAAATATTTCTTGAGGAGGCCCTTGAGAAACAAAGGAAATCGATGATGGATAAATTTTCCCAAACCCTTCAACGACTACCCACCGACGGTGCACCTTCATCCAAAAACCACTCTGGAGGTGCCACTTCTTTTAAGGTACAAGTAAACTTTGACATTCCCATATTTGAGGTCCAAATAGATGATGACATTATAGATATATGGATGAATCTATTAGAAGGATATTTATCATTTCACGACTTTTCCAATGGGGAAAATATTATTTTTTCACTCCTCAAAGCCACCATCCATGTTAAGGATTGGTGGGAAACCTACTGTGAGAAAAATGACAAGAGGGAAACATCCCTGTTCTCGGTCACACCCACTTGGAATTCTTTCTGAGATGCCATAAAGGAACAATACTATCTTGTGGGGAGATATGAGGACAAGTGCATACAATGGGCTATGCTGCGGAAGCAAAGGGATCAAGATGTGCATGAGTTGAAGAATATTTTCATACCCTGCACACAAAGTTGGGTATCAAAGATTTAGAGAAACTTTTGGTGCTAAAGTACCACATTTTTCTGCATAGATACATTCAGGAGGAAATGGAGTTCCTTGAAATCTCCTCACTTGGTGCAACAAGTTGGTATGCTTTCAAGATTGAGAAAAAATTCAAACAAAAGAAGCGAGACTTTGGATTTGTGAATTAGAAGCAAGGGAAAGGTGCCCCCAAACCACAAAAAAAGGACAAAGCCAAGGTGGGGAGGCCCAGGACAAACCAGCAAAGGCATAAGTGAAGAACAAAACTGAAAAGCCAAAGAAGGACACAGGAAAGAGCTGTGGGTTCCATAGGAGCTCCACTCACAACAAAAGTGAGTGTCGGGCCAAGCAGTCACTGGTGGCCAAGCTAAGAGCTTCTGAATTAGATTCATGTTCCCACTCTGAGTCAAATCCTGACAAGGGGAATGATAAAGGGAAGCATATTATCGATGCAAAGCCAAATGCCACTATTTCCACCTCCAAGATCCCAAATGTCTAGAGGACGGGGAGCGCCTATTCCATTCCTAGATGTGGGTGAAGGGTTCCCCATTGTAGTTCATTTTCGACATCAGGAGCTAAAAGAACCTTATTTCAGTAGAGGTCATGAAGCGATTGGGACTAACTACCACAACACACCCAAAACCATACCCCATTAGATGGCTTCACCAAGGATGAGATATCCACACCAGTCAGTAGTGTCGCCTTCCCTACAACATCAAGCCCTTCACATATGAGGTATTATGTTATATTGTTCCTCTCGATGTTTGTGATGTATTATTAGGCCAACCATACTTGTGGAAGCGACATATTGTGTATGATTCTAGGTCAGCACTGTTATTGTTACTTTGGGAAATAATTTGTATAGGATACCAGAGGTAGCACTACCTGCCTCCATCTCTTTGACCATTGCAAAACAATGCAGTAAGCTCATTTCCAAAACCAAGAAATTTGTTTTCTTGATGGTCTGCCCTCAGGGAGAGAATAATATTTTATCCATGACCTCCAGACAGGGCTCCTCCACACAGAAACACAATATGGAAAAGGCCGTGGAGGAGTACGGGGACATCTTCACCTCACCCGTAGGGGTACCTCTACATTCTCAGGTCAATCAATCCATCGATATGACCCTAGGAATGCTGCTACCCAATGGACTGATCTATCAGTGCTATGTTATGGAGAATGATGAAATCAAGGGGCAGATTCAGGAGCTGTCGCAGAAAGGTCACATATGGAAGAGTTCATCACCTTATGAGAGCCCGATTGTGTTGGTGCAGAAGAAGGATGTGACTTGGAGACTCTATATTGACTATCGGGCGTTGAACAAGATCACTCTCTGGAATAGGTATATGATCTCACAGATTGATGACCTTATGAACCAACTCATGGGGGAAAAATAGTTCAATAAGACCGACTTGAAGTATGGGTATCACCAGGTACCAATCGAACCCTTCGATATGTGGAAAACTACTTTCAAAGCCAAGGAGGGAATTTTTGAATGGTTGGTCTTGCCTTTAGGGTTGAAAAATGCTCCTGCAACCTTCATGAGGTTTAAGGATGACTTATTGTGACCATTCACCAACTCATTCGTGGTGGTGTATTTGGATGAAATCATAATCTTCAGCCAGATTTGGGAAGAGCACCTTCACCAAATTCGATAGGTCCTCAAAACACTACGGCAAAAAAAATTGTGTGCCAATTTGGAGAAATGAAATTTTGGCACGACCCAGGCTCAATATCTGGGATACATGATTATTTAGTGGGGGGTGCATGTGGACCCAACAAGATCCAGGTCATTCGGGATTGGCTAGCCCCAACCACTCTAATAGAGCTCCACAAATTTCTGGGTCTTGCCATTTTCTATTGCAGGTTCATGTTGGGGTTCTCTCATATCACTTGGCATTTGAGTTAAATCACCATGGGAGGAGTGAAAGAAAAATTCTTTTGGTCTATATCTCAACAGAAGGTGTTCACAAAGTTGAATAATCACTTATGCTCTGCACCTGTGCTCACATTACCAAACTTGCAACGGATATTCTATTGGGGCAATACTTACTCGGTGGGGAAATCCACTATTGTGAGTATGAAAGTATCGCACCTATGACAAAGAAATGTATTCAATTGTGCAGGCTTGAAAATAATGGAAGCATTACATTTTGGGGAAGGAAATAATCATCCACATAGATCACCAACCCCTGCACTTCATACAAAGACAAGGGAAGTTGTAGAATGATCACCATCATAAATGGTCCACATACTATTTCCATTTGAACATCAAGTAAAAGAAGAGCAGCACATATAACATTGCAGATTTCCTCAGGCGACCACTGATCATGGCGCTAACCACTGTGCTCGACTCTTGTGGGCACGAGACTTTGGATTGGCCGCATCTCTACCAAAGTGATCCATAATTTGTCAACACATACCAGACACTCCTGGAGGGTAAGCAAGTTCCAAATTTTCACCTACAAGATGCACTGTTATGCCACCTAAGACACCTCTATGTTCCTTCAAGTGAGCGTGCTAATATTATTTGGGAAGCACAGTACAGTCGGGTTGCTAGAAATTTCAGGCTCGATAAAATAGTGGTAGTATTGTAGAATTATTTTTATTGTCTGAACCTTCAACATGATTTTGGGAAGTACATCATATCTTGCACTGCCTATGCCATTTCCAAACTAACCATAAATAAGCAAGGCCTATATAATACGTTGCCTACCCCTAGTCTACCATGGGAATCCATCTCCATGGATTACATGTCAGGCCTTCCTTCTACCAAGCATGGCAACGACTGTGTTTTTATGGTCATCGAAAAATTATCTAAAATGGTCATTATGGTGGCCTACAAGAAGAATATCACAAAAAAAGCCATTGTTGAACTCTTCTTTGAACAAGTGTGGGTACACTTTGGTATCCCACATTCCATTATATCATATTTTGATAGTAGGTTCCTCAGTACATTTTGGTCAAGTCTCTGGTCGATGCTAGACACCAAAATCACTAAGTCCACAACTTTCCACCCCCAAACTGACGGCCAAACGGAGGTCATCAACAAGATTATCGTACACATTCTATGCATGTAAAAATAAAAGCATCCATGCACATGGGATGAAATCCTCCCCTATGTACAATACAGATATAACTAGGCTCTCCATAGCTTAACTGGCCACAACCCCTTTCAGGTGGGCTTGGAATTCCAGCCACTATGTCCCATTGACATGGCCATATCATTTGCATCTACTCAGGTAGATTCATCTCCTTCCCAGTCCGAAGCCAACAAGGAGAACAACTTCAATGATCACATTTAGTACATTTTCAAGCAGGTTCATGACATCCTGGAGAAGTCCAATGCCAAGTACAAGCAGCGACATGATCAACATTGAGTTCCACACAATTTTTAGGCAAATGACAAAGTTTGGTTGCATTTGCAGAAAGAATGCCTAATCATAGCTCATAGGAAGCTCAAACCACACCAATATGGGCCTTACAGCATTATCAAGGTTGTGGGAGAAAATTATTTTGAGCTCATCATTTCTCCTTTCCTTGGCCTGCACCCATTGTTCAATGTGGACTGCTTCCGACCTTACTTTCCACTATTACTGGACACATCAGGCATTGTAGAACAACTCACACCAACATAGATAAACCCAGGTTGCATGGAATAGGCCACAAATGATCGGATCTTGGACACGCAGATCAAGAACACTCGTCAACAGAATATCTAGTTGTAACGGGTTGTCAAAGTTGGCCAACTCTTGCACTAAGGCAAGTGGCTCACCAGGGATTAAGTTCAATAGAACCTTTCTCATCTCATGGAGGAACTCAACGCAATAGGGACCATTTATTCCTAAGGGGGGAGGACTAATATAGGTGGATATTAGTGGCCACCCACCCATTCCACTTGAACCCCCACCATTGTTTCTTTCATTTTTTGAGTTTCCTTAATTGTAGCACAATTTACTATTTTTGGCAGTTTTTCAGGTCCTGAACTTCCGAAGCCATTTTGAGGCCCTAAACAACGTATTTTGGGAAAACTGGGACCAAAATGGGTCATTGATCAAAATTTATCGCTCAAAATTTAAATTCATCAGATAGATGTTTCTAATGAGGTATTTGGCGTGTCAAACGAAGATCATATGCCAAAGTTACATCCCCAGGTAGTTGATATCCCAATTTACCCAAACGGGGCCCATACTTTTGGTGCTTCATCTCCTAGGGTTAGGTTTTTGGATGTTTAGGGTTTTCCATTATTTTTCAAGGATAAATAGGCCTTCTAGCCTCATTGTAACACAGTTCAAAGGCATTTAGCCGCCACATATATTCTCAGAGATAAGCTACCATCGCCTGCTATTTTATTTACCATTATCTTTGTAATCATTTTTCAGTATTTGATATTAATGAAATGAAGTGTCATTCTTGATGCATCTCTGCATTGATGTTTAGTTTTATATTTTATTGTATTCATGTATAAGTCTAAACCAGTAGTATCAGAGTAGTCTTCTCTTTCTCAATTTTTTTTTTCATGTCCCCAACGAGGTCGGGGTATAAGGAGTTAGGGCTCGATCTGGTTGAACCTTTGCAAGACCAACCTCGCAAACCCCGATGAAATCCCTTGGAGGATGAAAAGAAAGATGAGGGATTAGGAGATCCTATCAAAATATTGCTCAAGGAGGCCCTTGATAAGCAAAGGAACGTGATGATGGATAAATTTTCCTAGATCCTTCAACAACTACCCACCGACGGCACACCTTCATCCAAAAACCACTCTGGAGGCCCCACTCCTTTTAAGGTACAGGTAAACTTTGACATTCCGATATTTGAGGGAAAAATAGATGAAGACACCATAGATAGATGGCTGAATCTATTAGAAGGGTATTTCTAAGTTCATGATTTTGTAAGCGGGAAAATATTAATTTTTCACTCCTCAAAGTCGCCCCCATGTCAAGGATTGGTGGGAAACCTACTGTGAGAAAAAGGACAAGAGGGAAGCCTCCCTGTTCTCAGTCGCACCCACTTGGAATTATTTCTGAGATGCCATCAAGGAACAATATTATCCTATGGGGAGCTATGAGTACAAGTACATACAATGGACTATGTTATGACAAAAAAGGGATCAATATGTGCATGAGATGATTAATTTGTTCCATACCCTGCCTCAAACTTGGGAATCAAAGTTTCAGAGAAACATTTGGTGCAGAAGTACTGCAATTGTATGCACATATAAATTCAGGAGGACATGGAGTTCCTCTACATCTCCTTGCTTAGTGCAACATACCAGTATGCTACCAAGATTGGGAAGAAATTCAAACAAAAGAAGAGATACTTTTGATCTATGAATCAGAAGCAAGGGAAATGCGCCCCCAAATCATAGAACAAAGGACAAAGGCAAGGCAGGGAAACCTAGGACAACCTTCCAAAGCCAAAAGCGAAGAACAACACAAAAAATTCAAATAAGGACACAGGAAATTGGTGTGAGTTCCATAAGAGCTCCACTCACAACACAAGTGGGTGTCATGCCAAGCAATCACTAGTGACTGAGCTGAAGGCTTTTGAATCAGATGAATGTTTCGACTCTGAGTCAAAGCCTGACAAGGGGAATAAAAAAGAGAAGCATATTTTCGATGTAGAGCCCAACGCCACTGTTTCTACCACCAAGATCCTGAAGGGGGAAGTCGAAGATCTAGAGGAGGGGGTGCGCCTCTTCCATTCCCAAATGTGGGTGAAGGGTTTCCCGCTGCAGTTCCTTGTCGACAACGGGAGCCAAAAGAACATCATTTTAGTAGAGTTCATGAAGCGGTTAGGCCTTCCAACCACAACAAATCCACAGCCATACACCATCGGATGGCTTCACCAAGCACATGATCTCCGCGTCAGCTAGAAGTGTCACCTTCCCTACAACATCAAGCCCTTCATGGATGAGGTATTATGTGATATTTCTCCTCTTGATGCTTGTGATGTATTATTAGGCCAACCATACTTGTGGAAGTGACATGATGTGTATGATTCTAGGCCTCACGTTGTTATTGTTACTTCGGGAAATAAGTTGTACATGATACTGGAGGTAGCACTGCCTACCACCATCTCTTTGATCACAGAAACAATACAGTAAGCTCATTTCCAAAACTGGGAAATTTGTTTTCCTGATGATATGCCCTCATTGCAAGAAGACGATTGTAGCCAAAACCTACAGAAAGGGCTCCTCTGCAAAAAAAAAAACAGATGGAAAAGGTCATGGAGGAGTACAGGGAAATATTCACCTCACCCATAGTGATATAGAGATCATGTGTTTTGCTCAAAATTGAAAGTGCTCGAAACTGTATCGAACCTGAGCGACCAGAAAGGTCTCTTCGTTGCAATTATGGCACCGTGAATAGTTCAAAAAATAGATGTCATATGAGGAAGATATCACATTATGATCGTTTTCCTAAATAGATAAAATTTTTATGACAGGGGTGGCTGGGATGCCCAGTTAGCAAGCATGTATAGTCAGGAAGTGGCATATTCTAGGAATATTCCATTTTCCTAAGTTAACAGGATTTCGCCACATGGCATGATGTGGATTGTTGATCTGGGATGTACGTTGTGTTTTTTATAGCCAATTTGTTGAGATTGCAACAAGATGAGGAGCTTAGTGGAAAGAAGTCGCCTTCACTAAGTGGGCCCGCAGGCTATTTTTTGGCGCAAAGTCTATTTTTAGACTATGTCTATTTTTAGACATATGGATCATGTTCTATGAGTTGCAGGATGCTATTTGTGGATGGTTGGTCAAGTTAGGAAAATAGATGGACTTCTATTTTTAGACATATTGGGCGGAATCTATTTTTAGATTGCCAGTCTAAAAATAGATATGTCGTATATTATTAGCTCTTAATAATATTTAGACTCTAAACATTATCTTATCCTCTTGGAGCACTTCAGTTCGAGTCACGGAAGTGGCACATGCAGCTGACAGAAGGAATTACACTATTCCTAGGGTTTAGTGGAGCTATTGCATGGTTGACTTCAGTTAGAACTCATGTGACAGAGATTGGTGGAGTTGATGAGACAGTTAATGGAGTTGTGTTCAGTTTAACTTAGTTGAGCTAGTTGTATCTAGTCTAAATGATTGATACAATTAGTGAGAGTGGTGTGAATTAATTATTAATTATTAACTCATAAATCAACTAATGAATACATCAGTTAACTACAGTGCATGGAAAGTTTCAATGGAGACCAGTGGAGAGGTAGGTGAAAGAGCAGTGTGACTATACTGGTGCATGAGATTTGCACACACATTGATGGAGAGGCCAATGAGGATTTCGCAGTACATACTGTTGGGATTTGAACTTGGATCTCATGCTTATCCATATTGGATTGCGCAGTAGAGGCAGGCTAACAGGTGGAGCAGATTGGAGCATGTGTTATGCTAGATCTGAGCTTGTGTAGTGTGTAACAATTGGAGATTGTACTGAGAGCTTGTGAGGAGTTTGTACAATGATTGTTACATGATCTATATCATTATAATATATAGATAGTTGGGGGGTTTTCAAATTTAAGCTTTCCCATAAATACTGTGTTTATATGTGTGATTGTTTATGGTTTTAATTTGCGCATGCGATTGTTTAATTTCCGCAAATTGATGATCAATAGTAGAAGAGGTTATGTATTATGAATGAAGCTCAAATAGTGTGTGATCAGGATAATCTCGGTGAATAAGTTATCTATTATTCAAATTTCTACATGGTATCGGAGAAAAGTTGATCATTTGAGCAATTGCAGAACATTGAAGCGGTTGAGTTTTGTGCTGGTGGAATTCGAATTTGCAGCAGTGTTTTCTTGGTGTCAAAGTTGAGATGTATTTCTTGGTTGGATATATTTCATGGAAGGACAGGATGGAGGCGGTGCTAGATGACAATGGGTTGAAGGAGTTCATAGATGCTGAAGTCCCAAAGCCTACTTCTAGCAATGCTGCCGTGATTGAGGCTTGGCAAAAGAAGACAACAAAGTGTCGAAGGATTCTGTTGGAGGGAATGAAGGATCACATAGTATCCAGCCTGCATGTTAAGGCTTCTCCATTCTTTATGTGGAAAGCCTTGATAGATTTATTCCAAAGCAAGAGCGACCAGAGGAAGTTGGTGCTCAAGGATAGACTCAGAAACATAAAGATGGAGAAAGGCGACAGTATACCCAAGTACCTCACGAAGTTCATCCAATGCAGGGATGAGATGGGAAGTGTGGGGGTGACTGTAGAAGATGATGACTTGGTGAGCTTGGCTCTGCTTGGGCTTCCGAAGAGTTGGCATTCCTATCAGGACTCTGTCAATGGTCGGGAGAAATTGCTAGGATGGGAGCGAATTTGGTCGGATTTTGTGCAAGAGGAGATAAGGCGGAGTACCAGGGACGGATCGTCAACGAAGAACTCTGATGAAGAGAATTGTGCTTTGGCTACCAAATCAAAGAAGGGGAAGAGCAAGAAAGCTTCTCATTCCGGTGCGAAAGGCAAGAAGCAGGACATGTCCAAGGTGAAGTGCTTTCACTGTCACCAACACGGACATTACGCCACAAATTGTCTACAGAAGAAGAAAAATAAGCAGGATGCTAGATCTGCAGCTGGAGAGGCCTTAGCCTCATAGTTTGAGCTGGATTTTTCGCTGATCGCATGCTTGGTGTCAAGTGTGGCGGGATCAGTATGGTTTCTGGACAATGGTGCGTCTTTTCACATGATAGGAGATCAAGATTTGTTTACTGATCTGGATGAGAAAGATCTTGGAGTGCACATCGAGATGGGCGATGATGGTAGATACAGTGCAACCGGTATCGGTACAATTTCCTTTGAGAGGGAGTCTGGTAAACCCTTCGTATTGAAGGAAGTGATGCATGTTCCAGGATTGAAGAAGAATATTATCTCTGTGGCGATGTTAGAAGACAAGGGATATGATGTTGTCTTTAGCGAGGGAAAGGCTTTCCTGCACAGTAAGGCAACTGGTGAGACCCGGAGGATAGGGGTTTGAGTTAAGAACCTTTATCAATTGCAGGTAGATGGCTGCGCAGCAATGGCAGGCAAGGCAGAAGGAGTGGTGAGCCGGGATGATGGCAAGTTGTGGCACCGGAGATTGGGCCACCTTCACCATGGAGCTTTGAAGATACTGCAGCAGATTTCTATTGGGCTTCCTAAAGGCACTCTTGCACAGTCAGATCAGTGCAAGGGGTGTACCTTGGGAAAATTTGTGAAAGCCACCTTTCACGAGAAGGATAGTCACGCCACGACGATCCTTGAGAGAATTCACACAGACGTGTGTGGACCTTTCTCAGTAGCTTCGACAGCAAAGCATAGGTATTATGTGATATTTTTTGATGATTTTTCTTGTAAGTGTTGGATCTTCTTCATGCAGAAGAAGAGCGAGACATACTCAAAGTTATGTGAGTTCAAGGCACTGGTTGAGAAAGAATCGGGGAAGCAGGTGAAGGCTCTTAGGAGTGAAAATGGTGGTAAATTCATCTCTGGAAAATTCAAGGACTTTTGCAGCATAGAAGGAATTTGAAGAGAGCTCATAGCACCTCATAACCCATAGTAGAGTGGGGTTGCTGAGCGGAAGAACAGAACGATCGTGGGTGTTGCACGGGTGATGTTGCATGATCAGGGCCTACCCATTCACTTGTGGGCGGAGGCATGCAATACTGCAGTATATGTGCAGAACCGTTGTCCTCACAGGATACTTGGCATGAGTACACCCGAGGAGGCGTTTTCTGGTAAGAGGCTTGATATTTCCCATTTGAGGATTTTTGGTTCATCTGTTTACATTCATGTGACGAAGGATGCCAGGAAGAAGCTGGAGCTGACTGCAGAGGTTGGGATATTTGTGGGGTACACTGATACGCCCCACAACTATCGTGTGTATTTACCAGACAGTCGCAAGACTGTTGTGCGACGGGATATCAAATTTCAGGAGGAGAAAGCCATGAAGTGTTCGCTTGAGAGGGAGCCACACTTGCATGCAGATGAGGAGCTATTAGTTCCTAAGGATGAGCCTCAGGATGTGGATCAGCCACAAGAGGAGGTTCATGGAGTGGAAGAGACCACTCATGCAGCGCCAACCATCAGAGGGCAGAAGCACACTACAGAAGCTGAGCGACTGGCTCAAGATGCAGAGAAGGTTGTAGGAGCACCTACATCACAGCGCAGACAGAGACAGTCACCTGACCGGTATATTGGATACATGGCTCTTGTGAGAAAGTGTATCGTGACAGAGCCATCCTCTTTCGAGGAAGCTGTGGAGGACCCCGCATGGGTAGATGCCATGGTGGAAGAGTATGATTCGATTGTCAGAAATAGTGCATGGGAGATTGTCCCAAGACCGGAGGGGAAATCAGTGGTGGGTTCAAGATGGATCTACAAAGTGAAACAGGCAGCTGACGGGAGTGTGGAAAAGTATAAGGCAAGATGTGTTGCCCGAGGCTTTTCACAAATTGAGGGGATCGATTATGAGGAGACCTTTGCACCTGTCGCAAGGTATTCTTCCATACGGATGATTCTTGCTCTCTCAGCGCAGATGGGGGGGCACATTCATCAGATGGATGTGAATACTGCGTTCCTCAACGGAGTGATTGAGGAGGAGGTGTACATAGAGCAGCCCGAGGGTTTCGAGATCTTCAGCAGCGAGTCGCATGTGTGCAGGCTCAAAAGAGGGCTGTATGGGTTGAAACAAGCACCTCGTGCTTGGTACACACGGATCGACAGTTTTTTTACCGGACTTGGATTCTCCAAGAGTGTGGCAGATCCGAACCTATACACGGAGTGTGGTGGAGGGTAGGATGTGACGTCATTGCACTTTATGTAAGATGATTTGATTTTGGCGGGTGAGAGATGGTGATACTCTCATGCAAGGAGGATCCTGAAGAGTTTGAGAGAAGAGGACTTGGGCCTCCTTCATTATTTCCTGGGATTGGAAATTTGGCAGCGCAGTGATGGACTGTTTGTTTCTAAGGGTAAGTATGCCTAGGAGATACTGGAGAAGTTCAACATGCATGGCTGCAAGCCTATTGATACTCCTCTTCCTGGTGGATGGAGGAAGGAGGATGCTACTTCGGCGGAGGTAGTGGATGCCACTGTTTATCGACAGTTGGTGGGGTCGCTTATGTATTTGGCCAATACAAGACTCGACATATGCTATGCTGTTAACCAGCTTTCACAAGCTATGGTTAAGCCTAACAAGCTCTTCTGGAAGGCAGGCAAGCATGTATTGAGATATCTCAGAGGCACATCGAGATATGGATTATGGTATAGACATTCGGATGAGGTGAAGCTGTGTGGCTTCATGGATGCAGATTGGGCAGGGAGCCCAACGGACAAAAAGAGCACATCTGGAGGGATTTTCAGTATCGGGTTGACAGCAGTTTCTTGGTACAGCAGGAAGCAGAGATCCGTGGCACTCAATTCAGCAGAGGCAGAGTATATGGCAGCGAGTTTGGCTGCATGCGAAGCTATATGGATGAGGAAGATCCTGGTCGGGTTGTTCGGTTCACACTTAGATCCTACTGTGATATATTGTGATAATCAGAGTTGCATCAAACTCTCAGTTAATCCAGTATTTCATGATAGATCTAAACACATTGACATCCGGTATCATCATATCAGAGATTGTGTGCAGCGGAAGATCATGTTACTTTCATACATTCCTACGGAGGATCGGGATCTTGATATCTTGACGAAGGCGCAAGAGCAAATTCGAGATACCACGAGAGCGGGATAGGGGGTTACGGATAATCCCTATCTTGTTGAGAGGGAGTGTTGAGATTGCAACAAGATTATGAGCTTAGTGAAAAGAGTTGCCTTCACTAAGTGGGCCCGCAAGCTATTTTGGCACAAAGTCTATTTTTAGACTATGTCTATTTTTAGACATGTCGATCATATTCTATGAGTTGCAGGATGCTATTTGTGGATGGTTGGTCAAGTTGGAAAAATAGATGGAATTATATTTTTAGACATACTGGGTGGAATCTATTTTTAGATTGCCAGTCTAAAAATAGATATGTCGAATATTATTAGCTCTTAATAATATTTGGACTATAAACATTATCTTATCCTCTTGGAGCACTTCAGTTCGAGTCACGGAAGTGGCACATGCAGCTGATAGAAGGAATTACGCTATTCCTAGGGTTTAGTGGAGCTATTGCATGGTTGACTTCAGTTAGAACTCATGTGACAGAGTTTGGTGGAGTTGATGAGACAGTTAATGGAGTTGTGTTCAGTTTAACTTAGTTGAGCTAGTTGTATCTAGTCTAACTTATTGATACAATTAGTGAGAGTGGTGTGAATTAATTATTAATTAATTCACTAATTATTAACTCATAAATCAAATAATTAATACATCAATTAACTACAGTGCATGGACAGTTTCAGTGGAGACTAGTGGAGAGGTAGGTGAAAGAGCGGTGTGACTATCAGTTGTGACTATACTGGTGCATGAGATTTGCACACACATTGATGGAGAGGCCAATGAGGATTGCGCAGTACATACTGGTGGGATTCGAACTTGGATCTCATGCTTATCCATATTGGGTTGTGCAGTAGAGGTAGGCTAACAGGTGGAGCAGATTGGAGCATGTGTTTTGCTAGATCTGAGCTTGTGTAGTGTGTAACAATTGGAGATTGTACTGAGAGCTTGTGAGGAGTTTGTACAATGATTGTTACATGATCTCTATCATTATAATATACATATAGTTGGGGGGTCTTCAACTTTAAGCTTTCCCATAAATACTGTGTTTATATGTGTGATTGTTTATGGTTTTAATGTGCACATGCGATTGTTTAATTTCCGCAAATTGATGATCAATAGTAGAAGAGGTTATGTATTATGCATGAAGCTCAAATAATGTGTGATCAGGATAATATCGGTGAATAAGTTATCTATTATTCAAATTTCTACACAATTTGAGGGTGACACGTGGCCAGCCCTGAGGCCACCACGTGTCCTCTGGACAATTGAACAAAATTATGCTTTGGGGTCTGGGCGGTTTGACCCCATGACCTCCGATGCATGCACAACGGTCTCATCCAACTCGGCTACGTTACGACTTAAACATATAAGTCGAATGGTTCTATTTTAAGTTGTATGGTTTTTCATTTCGGAGGGGGGGACCTCCAGCGGTCCCAACTCACTGGCGGCCCCAAGTTTGCTGGTCATATGAAGTTCTAAAACCCGCAGCAACAAAACTACAAACCAGCGGTTACATCAAACTCAGACTCTAGTGATTTCGTTGATTGCAGTCACATGTAACGCTTTGACATTAAAATGCAATATGACGATTTGTCTACACCGTAACCTTCGGTGGTAAATACTGTGTTCACGTGTGCGGTTCATTGGAAACTAATGCAATGGGTTCAGAAACACTTTTCAAAACTGTGACTCCAAGTTCCAATGCCATATGTAGAGTTTAATACAAACAATTTTTTATCCTCCTGTATTCTATAGTTTCACTAGGTGACTATGGATTTTCTACAATCTGCTGAAGATAACATTCCTTGACTATCAGCTATCTTCAGAAATCTCACTGCCTTCATTATGTTCATGAAACTTTTTTCACTATACCTCATTATGCCTTCTCAAAGTTACCTTCCTGCTCTAAAAACTCATATATGGGCTTAATCCTCTCATCCTCATCATTCTTCCCTATCTAAAGCCTTATTTTCTCCACTAAACCCCCTCACCTTAAGAATTTTCCCTCATTTTAATTTAAACAATGTAAAAACTCCCTTTTTACATTGTTTTAAATCGAAAAATATAATATTTGGGACCTATGGTTTTATATTAAAACCTTGTTTTAAATAAATCAAGCATGACCCTTTATAAATGTTAGAGCCCCTGGTTTAAATGTTTTTTAACCCTCGCCATTTGTTAAAAACCCTCATGTAGCCTTACCTTCCGCACCCATTCCTAAGTATCCCACTACTATCTTTGCCCCAGGCTCCTTCTTATTAAGCCCCCATTCGCACAACATTAATCCCCACAGCCATATAACCTCGGCCCTACCTTGAGAATAAGCACCTCCGCTATTTAATTAACCCGAACCCCACCACTCAGACTCACCTACCACTCCATTCACCCCGACTACCATTGATCTATATCCCCCAAGATCCAACGACTCCCATTGCATATCACACTGTTCTTCATGTGGGGGTTAAACAACCCCAAAACTTGCGAAATAAGCAGTTTTAGCGCCAGTACCCTCCACCACGCGTCACTCGATCTATGAAATCGCATACGTTAGCCCAAACCCACTTACCACCTTTGTTCCATGTGAAAACCGCCTCCCTTGCATGCGAAAACCACCCTTTCCACCTCCCACCAAAACCTGATACCTCCACCTGATTCAAATGTTCCAAAGCCCTACGACTTTGCGATGAAGTCCTCAACTACCATTAACACCTCTACAACGCTCCAAAAGCATGAAAACCCCAATCACATGCAGAAAGCCCCTCAAACACAGGTTTTTAAACTAGTTTGTTGTTTTTATTATGTAGGTATCATGGAAGAAATGCGTAATTGGCATTCCAAGGGTCCGAAAGCTTTAAAATGAACTCCCTGGGTGATGATCCAGTTAGTTTGTCCATCAAAGGACCAGGAGTGCTGAGTCAAATGTAAAGACCAATGGATCATGACCATGGATGGTCATTTAAATGCACCAAACTAGCGAAATATGCCCCACTGCACAGCAAATTGCAGACAGAGGTACAATGAAAAGAAGAAAACAGTCAAAGGACTGTGACACTGAAGATCAACGGGATTAAAAGTTAATCAAGGATTAAAAGGGTTAATCCAAGTTAAAAGCATAAATGAATTTTAAAGGACAAATCAAAGAAAGATTAGCACAGAGGTAGGTCCGAATGACTTAACAAAACAACATTTACTTCTTTAGGGAGACATACTGACACCTACAACCTGTTTCATTTTAATAAAGACATCAAAGAGTTATTGAAACAGTTAGAGATATTTCTCCAACTACTCAGCAGTTATTGTAAGAGTTGTTGATAAAGCCTTAACGTCATACATTTCCAAAAGTTAGCTCAATAATTAATTTAGGAGCTATTATTACAGTGAGTCAGTCTCAAATATTTTTCTTTGGTCCTTGCATGGTCACAAAGGTAAAAAATGCATGAACTCTTTAATAAATACAAAATCTAAAAACCTAGCTTAGGATCACCTCCTCATTTTGCAGATAAATACCGCATTTATGATTCATTTTTATTGTTGGTTGGTTGGTTGGTTGGTTGATTGATGGTTTTTGAGCTAGTCGATGCGCTGCTAGGATGGATTTGATAAAACTCTGAGTTGCAGAGATCTACTGCACTGGAGTAATGTAACTGTTTTGAACATCAATAATACAAGCACGTTCACAAGATTCTTGAGCTATGTTAATGGTGAAGTTACCCTTTCTTTGTCAACTTTTTCCTTCTATTTTCCATTTTTTCCATGATTTATCTGATAAAAGAACATAAATTTTAGATTAGGATATGCTGTCTTGGCACCCTGATTCTGTCTGCTTTCTTTATCTCAATGTTTTCTTCTACCAGGTTTGATTAGAGAATTATTAATTTCTCTCTAGTTCCACCTAGATTGTTTTCTTGGAAATGATTTACTATAGTCAAGCCAGAGAAGTCCATGGTACGCCCTATCCTTTGGTGTAGCTTGAAATATTGGTTTTGAGGCCTTTCTTTGAAGTATACTTAGTAGAGTCCAAGACAAAGAAGTCTATGGTATGCCCTGCCCTTTGGTAATGTCTCAAATTGTTGCTACAAAGGTCTTTGGAGTGCTTGATTAAAGAATATAGGTGTATCTTTCTCTTTAGTTATACTCACTGTTATATTGAATTTTTTCTTTGTCTGAAAGTAATTATAGTATTGCTTGATTATTGTCTTAAAGTTTTGCTTATTAGAGGCTGACCAAAGAATTCTATGGTATGCCCCGTCCTTTGGTTTGTCTTAAACAGTTACCTAAAAGGATTTTCTTGTTCAAGTAGAGTTAGAAGATTCTTTAACTGACTTTTAGTTTTGCTGTTTTCACAACTTACTATCATTTCATATTACATCTAATCTAAGAGATCTACTTGATATAGTTAGCTTCCCCTATGAAGTCCCTTGTTGATTTGATGTAAAATTAAATCCTTTTATGACTCCATAGCCCAATGGATTAATGATTCTCATAGTATATTTATTCAACTGAAACACTCTATCAGTTAATCACACCATTAGTCTATCTATCAACCAATCCAATCAAACAAAACAAATAGTCCTAAGAACTTCATAACTAGCCTAAAATCAGAAAACAAAAGCATAAATACATATCATTTACAAACACACACATAGAGAGAGACCTCTCTGAGTCCAGGAAGGCTAGGTCCATGGACTCCAAAGTGGTTTTATGTGGTTCCCTGAATAGTTGTTCGCCAATCTTGCAAATCACAGGGAGCCAACATAGTGGCAACCATAATGGGGATTTTGAGTATTAAACAGCTTAATATTACTTCAAGAACTAAAAAAAATTCATTTTTAACCTAGATGAATCAAGTGTTAGCCAAGAATGGTACTTGGTTGTTGATGATGGACAACAGCCAGCCATAAAACAATTAAAATCCCCCACGTAGTGACTCCACTGGTTTTTAGTAGGCCTGATGACTTCACTGGTTCTTTTCATAAAATCCACTGAGAAAATTACTTTATCATTAGACCTCAAATAAAACCCAGTTAAGAATAATTTTTGGATTAAGTCTTTCTTTCACAGATTGGTTTGTTTTCCAAAATTGTTATAAACTTTCAACCTTTTTGAACCTTGGGTCCAAATTTTTGCTTCTAGAAGAATGTGTACCAGATCCATCCTGACCCAAATCCTCCTTCAATAGTTGACAATCTCGAAAGTATCCTTAGAAAGTCTCCTAGATCTAAAAATCCAACTGTTAATAGACCTATTCACAAAGCAAGTTCCCTACTTGAAAACCTTAAAGACTTGCAAAATATTTGGTTGCTAATGGTGGACAGTGCCCTGCTTCAAGAAAGTTGAAATCTTCCACCTGGCGACTCCACAAATTTCAGTAAGCCTAAAGACTCCATTGGAAAAAGAATCCAGATTGATTATAAAAATATGAAGTAACCCTTGTTTTGACTAATCAACAAATATGGATTCAAGGATACAACACAAATATGCTCCAATGAGCAGAGATCACATACCTGGTTTCCCACACAAAATGCCTCAGATAAATTGGGATTCAAACCTGCCTATGTTTCAAGATGAAAATTTTGATGACCCCTTGTTACATCTCATTAAATTTCATATACACACATGGAGGTTAAAAGTTGAATGGAATGAGGATTGCCTCATGAATATTTTCATGCAAACATTAGAAGGGGAAACAAGACAATGGTATGAAGGTTTGGACCTTGGTTGTTTGTTTTCTTTACAAGATTTCCACAAGGTATTTTATGAGCATTATAAAGAAAATTTTCCATCTTTATCATTAGCTGAAAAATTGTTGTGATCAGTCAGAGGATCTCATACAATACCTTGTAAATATTGATGAAGAATTGAGAAATTGGCATCCTGAAGATCTATTAGAGGAAATCCATACATTTCATACTCAAGTTAACTGTCATGACAACCAAAAGAAGTTAGTTGAGGATGAAATCAATCAGGAAATAAAGGAAGATCCACAAGATCTCTCTAAAAGGACAAGTGATGATTCATGATCTCTTTTGTGTGAGGCTCAAGAAGACATTCAGCCTTATGATCAGTCATGAAAGGAAGAGAACCATCATAGTTCTACCCAAGGAAAAAGAAAAATGCCTCCTCTTTTAAGTGTTGAAGAAATCAATCTGATTCTAAACATACAACCAACCTCTAAACTTTTATGTAAGATCTTTCTATTTGTTCCATCGCTGACCTGTCCATTGATGCATTTTCTCATGTAGAAACTATAGAACAGAGTGATATTGATGTTGTGTTTCCTCCTCTAGAAGACCTATTGCCAGAGGATTCTCCTGATGAGGACCTCCAGATATAATTCATCCCATTCAATCAAAGAATATCATTTTTATTCACAGACAACACAATAATATAAAATTAGGCAGCCACGTCAAATGATCATGAAAAAGAGGTGGATTTTCTTTCTCTAAAGAATTTTGAGCACACCAACGTGGAGCAAGGAATAATCATAGATGGAAATTACTGTTTAAAACATCAGGGCCAGATATTATTCAAATATCCTTTCATTGTCTTCTTAGAGACATTTAAAAAGGGAGTAAAATATGCCAAGAACTGTTTATTGCAGAGATTAAAGAAAATTTGGAGCATTAATGTGTTAATCTAGATTGTTATTGATGGAAATATGGGAATAGGATGCTAGATGGATGATGGAAGACTACTTGAAGACATGATGCTTCATATGATTAATGACATATCACTATGGCATGGTGAATTGATGACATTATAACCCTATTTTGGAGAAGGAAAAAATAAAACCATAAAGAAGCCCAACTCTTGAAGGCGTTCTACCCTACCTCCATTTCCGCACCAATGAATGACCAGTTACATTAAAAAATATTTTTCACTACCTTAGAGGAATAATTTCTCTATGATACATTCACCATCCTCTAGATCATATTTTTATCTTTCTAATGAGCTATCTCTTGGCCTGAAACCCCAAGTATTCTAAGAAATATGAATTTTTCAAGTTCAACAAATTTGTTTGGTCATTAAGCTGACCTAAAATCTCTTCCATGTCGGCCTGCCCTTAAGGGACATGTCCTTTTAGTTTCTGAACAAGTTTATGTATATATATAAGAACTTAAATCATCTACTTCAGATCACCTTCTTACTCAACAAATTACAGAAGTTTGGTGACGAAAGTTGGGTTCATATGTCATGAACAAAAGCATTTCTGAAAGGGCTATTCTTTGAGAAAGTTTTTCGGTGCAAATTTATGTGCACTTTTGGAGTAACTCCAAATCTGTGGAATAGGTGTAGTTTGAAGGCTTCAAACTATGCTTTGTTGTGACCTTTGGTGATATGGATTGCAGTGATTTATGCACACCTCATCCTCGGTACAATTCAAGGGTTGTGGTGCACTGTGGTAGAGAAGTCTTACATTGTTGTGGTTTTTACATCTCATCCTCGGTGTTGTTCAAGGGTTGCAATGAACTGTGGTAGATTTGTGATATATCATTTCAGTCTTGAACCTGTGTTGTAACTTAGGTCTTATTACAAAAGTTTAAGACGTGGTTGTTGAGGGTTGTCTTCACTGTTGCAGATTCAGGACTGTATTACAAGCATCAAAAAATTTGGATCTGTTATCTCTTACTTCGATGCTGCTATAGGCTACTAGGGATTGTTGAAGACTATTCTATCCATAAGAAGTCCTAGTGTAGCATGGTGCTATAATTTTAGTAAATGGTGAAGTTTTAACTCCTTAATGCAGTTGGTGAAGTGCTGGTGTGGTACAAAAGTATAAGTACAATGTGTTGCAAGACAGTGGGACGGAATTAATGGAGAAGTGTGGTGTTGAATAAATGGTGCAGTATGGTGCAGAATTGATGATGTAGACTTGTGCATTGAAGCACCTTTGAACTAATAATCCAGTGAAGAAGCAAAGAAGGATTGGTGTCCTTGGGGCAGGTGCCCCTAAACTCAAGTTTGGTGCCTTGGTGAAGATAGGGTCGAAGCCCCAGAGGTCGGAGCCTCATCAAAGTCCAAGTTAGTGCTTGGAAATAGGTTGGTGCCTGATTCATTGAAGGGTTGGTGCCCTCACATATCTATTGTACTCAATTATTTTGAAAAGGGAGTGAAGTTATTATTAATCATTAATAATATCATTATTATACACCTCTCTGTTTTTTAATTGTGAAGAATCTAACTAGCAAAAATTAACAATTGAAAAGAAATATTGATTCACCCCCCTCTCAGTATTTCCAACAATTGGTATAAGAGCTAGCTTCTTCAAGATCCACCTAACAGCTGGAAGAAGGATTCTTAGGCAGAATGAAGAACATGGAAGCAATAGGGAAACTACCTATCTTTGATGGAACAAATTTTGGTTTTTGGAAAAAGAGGATGTCCTAATATCTAATGTCTCTTGGTACTAAAGTATGGCACTCTATTCTGGATGGGTACAAAGCTCCTGCCAATCTTCCAACTAATCAAGATGAAAGAAGAGCCTACATTGCTAATGCCAAAGCTTTAAATTCCATCACTAGTGGAATTACCGATTCTGAATTTACAAAAGTCATGAACTGTGACTCAGCCAAAGAAGCATGGGATAAGTTGGTTTCTCTATATGATGGGGACTCCAAATTCAAGAAGGAAAAGCTTCAAACCTATAGAAGACAATTCGAGAGTCTGAAAATGAATGATGAAGAAGATATTGCATCATATTTCCTCCAAGTAGCTGAAGTGGTTAACTCTCTTAGAGGACTAGGAGAAAATATTTAAGAAAGCACCATTGTTCAAAAAATCTTGAGATTGCTTCCTGACAGATTTGAATCCAAAGTAAGTGCCATAGAAGAAATGAAGGATCTAGATACTCTCAAGATGGATTAACTCCATGGAATTCTCATTTCCTATGAGATGAGGAAAGGGAGTCCAAATTTCAGAGAAGCAGCCTTCAAAGCCTCAAGATCTACAAAAGAAAGAAAAGGATGGAATTTCAACAGTGATGAATCTGATACTGAAAACGAATTAGCTCAATTTGTACGAAGACTAAAAAGGGGATCTAAGCTAAAAGGTGAGTACCCTCTTATTTGTTTCAATTGTGGAAGAATAGCTCATTACGCTGGAAAATGTCCCCATAAACATGATAGTGATGATGAAAATGACTCTAAAAGAATGATGTACAAAAAGAAAGGGTTGAACAAGAAGAACTTCTTCTCCAAACAAGATGAGTCCGATGAAGATGAATTTGTCATAAAAAAGAAACCAACCAGAAATATGCATCATCACAAAGAAAGAGATGATGAATCAGATGAGGAAAGTAATTATGTTGGAAGCAAAGAAACGTTTTTCATGGCATTTACAAATGACGATGACTCAGAACTGGAAGATGACGGAAACATGGATAGTTTGCTGATGAATGCCATTGAAGAAAATGAGGATCTACAAAAGAAGATAATTTCCCTCAAAATAGAAAGAGAGGAAGCAAAAATAAGAGAATACTTCTTGAACATTAAGATAAAAGATAAGGATGATATCTGTGAAAAACGTGAAGCTGAAATAGTATCTCTAAGAAATGAATTAGAGTAAGTCAAAAGGAATTGGTAAAGCTCTCTAGCTCCTGACAACATTCTTAATACTCAAAAACCTCAACATGACAAGTCTGGAATTGGTTTCAAAGGAGAATAATCAAGTACAAAGAATAATGCCAGAAGTTATGCTAATGTACTCTTTTTCCATCCAAAAGAATAAAAGTCATCTCGTCAGGAACAAAGTGCCATCTCAAAACCAAGAATTGAAGAAAGAGCAACTCCAAGGAAGAATGTTGGTTCAAACTATGAATACTACAACAAGTATCAAACTATTTTTCTTGGGAATTGTTACAATTGTAAAAACTTTGAGCATCAAACTAAACATTGCAAGGATCATAAGAATGAAGCACCAAGATTGAAACATCAAACAAACCAACTACATGGTCCTAAAGAGCAAGGAAAAATCAAAACTTACAATTCCTTTGATCCCTTAGCTAAGTTTGATCTGTCTTGCTCATTATGTGATAATTATGATCATAATGAACAAAATTTTCCTCTCAAAAGGGAGAAATCTAAAAACATAAATCTTAAATCTGATAAATGTGGCCTAGCTCTATGTGCTCATAGTGAAGAAAATCATTGGTTCATGGATAGTGGATGCTCAAGACATATGACAGGTGACCAAAAGAAGTTTATCTCAATGAAAAAGAAAAATGGAAATGTATATTTTGGAAGTGGATTGGCTAAAATCACTGGAAAAGGAATTGCTACCCTTGTCAATGGACTAGGAAAGGCTCAAAATACCTTGCTGGTAGAAGGGCTCAAACACAATATTTTAAGTGTTAGCCAGATTTGTGACCACGGACATAATGTTGTATTTAGTACACAAAACTATGAAATAAGAGACTCATCCATGGGAGAACTTGTGGTGAAAGGAGTAAGAACACCAGATAATGTTTACATACTCAGTAGACTCCAAGAAGATAAATGTTACTTAAGTCAAACAGATGAAAGTTGGTTATGGCATGAGTGATTGGGGCATACAAGTTTTGATAACCTAGTCAACATCTGCAAAATTAATGCAGTAAGGGATATTCCAAAAATGTGCAAACCAAATCAAGTTGTATATGGACCATGCCAACATGAAAAGAAAACCAGAACTAGCCACAAAACTAAGGATTTCTCAACAACAAAACCTTTGGAAATCATTCAAGCATATTTGTGTGGGCCAACTAGAACTCTAGCTCTTCAAGGTGAAAGGTACTTTGCTCTATTTTTTTATGACTGTACTAGAATGATGTGGATATATTTCATAAAATATAAATCCGAAGCATTTGAATGTTTTAAAAATATTAAGGCTCTCATTGAGAATGAGAAAGATTCTAAGATTAAATGTCTTAGAACATATAGAGGAGGAGAATTCACCTCAAAAGAGTTTGATGAATTCTGTAAAGAGCATGAAATCAAAAGAGAACTCTCTACTGCTAGGACACCCCAAAAAAATGGAGTAGTTGAAAGAAGAAACCAAACCATTCAAGAAATGGCAAGGACAATTCTACTAGCAGCCGTTTTGCAACCAAAATTTTCGAGAGAAGCAGTAGGCACCGCAGTTTATACCTTAAATCGAACTCAACTAAGACCAAATAATGAAAAGACTCCTTATGAATTATGGAAAGGAAGGCCTGCTTCAGTAAAATATTTTAGGGTTTTTGGAAGCAAATGTTTCATAAAAATAAATGATGACTCACAAGGTAAATTTGATTCTAGAGTTGACGAACGAATATTTATTGGATACTCCACTAGGAGAAAAGCTTACAAATGTTACAACTATCGTCTACGAATAATAGTGGAAAGAATTGATGTGAAGATTGATGAAGGCCTTCCAAAAAAAGGAATTGAAGATCATGATTATTTGAACAAAGTGAAGAAGAAGAACTTGAAAAAGAAGAGGAGAATGAAGAACCTCAAAGTGAACCTCAAAATGAATCTTCACAAACTCCCTCCAAGATCAAGTTTGTTCAAAGATATCATCCGGAAGAACAGGTCATCGGAAATATAGATGAGGGAATCCAAACTCGAAGAAGGATTGTAAGCACCCCTAGAAAAGATGATGTGGCTCTATTATCTTTAATAATAGAATCTAAAAAAATTTCTCAAGCAAGCAAATATCCTTATTGGATAAAGGCCATGGAAGAAGAAATGTCTCAAATCGAAAAAATGAGACTTGGGAAATGGTACCTCGCCCAAAATATAAAAATATAATTGGAACAAAATGGGTAGTCAAAAACAAGATGAATGAAGATGGACAAATCATCAGAAATAAAGCCAGACTTGTCTGCAAAGGATACTCGCAAATCGAAGGAATTGAATTCGAAGAAACCTTTACCCCAGTAGCTCGAATGGAAGCCATAAGAATGTTTTTAGCATTTAATTGCTCAAAAGGATTCAAGGTTTATCAAATGGATGTAAAGTTAGCATTCCTGAATTGAGATCTCAAGTAAGAAGTTTACATGGAGCAACCAGAAGGATTTGGTCTTGCTGAAGGAAAAGACTTTGTATGCAAACTAAAAAAGGCCTTTTATGGATTAAAACAAGCCCTTAGAGCATGGTATGAAAATTTGGATCAATATTTGCAACAAGAGGGTTTCAAAAAGGGAGTGGCAGGTAGTAATCTCTACATGAAGATGGATAAGGAAAAACTTCTGATCACTCTTGTTTACGTTGATGATCTAATATTTTCTAGCAATAATGAAGAAATGAGCCATGAATTTGCTCTAAATATGTCCAAAAAATTCAAGATGTCAATTATTGGTGAGTTGTCTTACTTTATTGGGCTACAAATATCTCAAACCTCTGCAGGCATGTTTATATCTCAATCAAAATATCTTAAAGACATGCTTAAAAGATATGGGATGGAAGATTGTGCACCTATGAGCACACCAATGACCATAGATTGTAAATTAAGCAAAGACGATGACACCCCTCAAATAGATGCAACTCGTTACAGGTAAATAATTAGAGCTCTCCTATACTTAATTGCTACAAGACCAGATATTATGAAAGCAGTAGGAATGGTAGCAAGATTTGAGTCTAGTCCTAAATAATCCCATCTTGCAGCTGTGAAAATAATTCTCAGATATCTGAAAGGAACGAACGATTTCGGTCTTTAGTATCCTAAGATTTCAACTCTTATTGTGACAACTTATTCTGATGCTGATTGGGCCGGAAGCGTGGATGATTGAAAAAGCACCAGTGGAAATGCATTCTTTATGGGAGATTGGCTTGTATCTTGGCTCAGCAAAAAGAAATCATCTATATCCATTTCTACAACTGAAGTTGAATATATAGCTACTTCTGATTGTTGTACACAAATTCTATGGATGAAGGAAGCCTTGAAGGATGTCAACATAGAAACTAAGAAACCAATTGCTATTTTTTGTGACAATACTAGCACCATCAGTCTTTCAAAGAATCCGGTGATGCACTCAAGAACCAAACATATTCCAATCAAATACCACTTTCTCTGTGAACAAGTTGCTAAACACAATATAAGTTGGAATACGTCAATACAAAAGAGAAAATTGCAGATATCTTTACAAAACCCCTTCCATGAGAAGCATTTGAGTATCTTCGCCAAAAGATGGGGGTCGTTGCTCTTGCATCACATTAAGAAAAAACCAAGAAAAGGAGCAACATGACAGGGGGAGTATGTTGGTAGGGCCATTTTCCATTGATGTCAAAGGGGAAGAAAAAGGTGGAATATTTCCATAAATGACAAAGGGGGAGATTGTTATTGATGGAAATATGGAAATAGGATGCTAGATGGATGATGGAAGACTACTTGAAGACACGATGATTCATATGATTAATGACATATCACTATGGCATGGTGAATTGATGACATTATAACCCTATGTTGGAGAAGAGAAAAATCAAACCATAAAGAAGCCCAACTCTCGAAGGCATTCTACCCTAGCTCCATTTCCGCACCAATAAATGACTAGTCACATTAAAAAATATTTTTCACTACCTTAGAGGAATAATTTCTCTATGATACCTTCACCATCCTCTAGAGTATATTTTTAGCTTTCTAATGAGCTATCACTTGGCCTGAAACCCCAAGTATTCTAAGAAATATGAATTTTTCAAGTTCAAAAAATTTGTTTGGTCACTAAGCCGACCTAAACTCTCTTCCATGTCGGCTTGCCCTTAAGGGACATGTCCTTTCAGTTTGCTGAACAAGTTTATGTATATATATAAGAAATTAAATCATCTACTTCAGATCACCTTCTTACTCAACAAATTACAGAAGTTTGGTGAAGAAAGGTGGGTTCATATCTCATGAACAAAAGCATTTCTGAAAGGGCTATTCTTTGAGAAAGTTTTTCAGTGCAAATTTATGTGCACTTTTGGAGTAACTCCAAATCTGTGGAACAGGTGCAGTTTGAAGGCTCCATAAAATGCTTTGTTGCGACCTTTGGTGATTTGGATTGCAGTGATTTATGCACACCTCATCCTCAGTACAATTCAAGGGTTGCGGTGAACTGTGGTAGAGAAGTCTTACATTGTTGTGGTTTTTATACCTCATCCTCGGTGTTGTTCAAGGGTTGCAATGAACTATGGTAGATATGTGTTATATCATTTCAGTCTTGAAATTGTGTTGTAACTTCAGTATTATTACAAAATTTTAAGATGTGGTTGTTGAGGGTTGTCTTCACTGTTGCAGATTCAGGACTATATTACAAGCATCAAAAAATTCGGATCTGTTATCTCTTACTTCAGTGCTGCTATAGGCTACTAGGGATTGTTGAAGATCAGTCTATCCATAAGAAGTCCTAGTGAAGAATGGTGCTAGAAGTTTAGTAAACGGTGAATTTTTAACTCCTTAATGCAGTTGGTGAAGTTCTAGTGCGGTACAAAAGTATAAGTACAGTGTGTTGCAAGAACAGTGGGACATAATTAATAGAGAAGTGCGGAGTTGAATAAACGGTGTAGTATGGTGCAGAATTTATGATGTAGACTTGTGCATTGAAGCACCTTTGAACTAATAATCTAGTGAAGAAGCAAAGAAGGATTGGTTTCCTTGGGGTAGATGCCCCTAATCTCAAGGTTGTTGCCTTAGTGAAGATAGGGTCGAAGCCCTAGAGGTCGGTGCCTCATCAAAGTCCAAGTTGGTGCTTGGCAACAGGTTGGTGCCTGATTCATTGAAGGGCTGGTGCCCTCACACATCTATTGTACTAAATTATTTTGAAAAGGGATTGAAGTTCTTATTAATCCTTAATAATATCATTATTATACACCTCTCTTTTTTTTAATTGTGAATAATCTAACTGGAAAAAATTAACAATTGAAAAGAAATACTGATTCACCCCCCTCTCAGTATTTCCAACATACTATTAAGAAGTAGGAAAAATGGGAGTGGCCCTTTTTTTTTTCAACATACACAAAAGGCTGAATAAAAATCAATCAGGTAGTCACTTACTCGATTGGTTGCATTAGAGAAGGGAGTTCACTTAGAAAATATATGCCTCCAAAGATTAGATTAGGGTAGGTAGGTATGCAAAGAAAGCTGATAAGGAAAGAAAAGAAGAAAATAGGGTAGATAAAGAAAACGTAAAGCCCCATACCAAAAAGAATGTTTTTGAAAGTGTGCAAGTCCAAATGCCACTACTTTGAAAAAGAAGTCTTGATCAATCATACAACCTAATCATGATTGAGAAAATTTTGAATTTCTGCTGATAGGATAGAAAAGAAGATTTGCCAAACTGTTTAAACTTGCCTTATCAATAGATTAAATAAACATATTGGTTCCAAAGTTTAAATCTGAACCAAGAAAGGAAGAGAGGGATGAATGAAAAATTCCAAATTCTATCCCTCAGTTTTAGTTTTTATTTTTTCAAATTAAAATCTGTGTGCAACTTGTACAAAATGCCACAACTCATGACAAATCAAACTACTTAATATTGATTTGATCATGTATTAAATTTCATGTTGATAGATTAGGGAATGAAAATATTTCAAACTATTTAAACTTGTCAGATAAGTAGATTAGGTAGAGAATAAAAGAGCTCATCAGTGTAATCTGATCCTTTGGATGATATAAGGGTAGAAATAGATAGTTTCTTGTTTTCGAAAGAAAAATGATGTTAAGGGTTTGCTAGTATAAATGCACCCAAATGAAGAAAAAATGCTAGGAAAGTATGATGGGTAGGTAGAGTTGAGTTCAAGCAAGTGTAATTTTCAGGATCCAGAGGTCACAAATACAAAGGATTATAGCAGACCAACAACTGTAGAAAGAAGATCTACCAAGTACAATCAAAGGCACTAATCTACAAATTCCAGAGATTTGAATTCTGAGGTTCTTGACAACTCCTAAAGGAGTTTCCCTCCCCAGCTGGAGCCACTATTATCCTCATGTATTCTATATTTTCACTAGGTGACTATGGATTTTCTACAATCTGCTGAAGATAGCATTCCTTGACTATCAGTTATCTTCAGAAATCTCACTGCCTTCATTATCTTCATGAAACCTTTTTCACTATACCTCATTATGCCTTCTCAAAGTTACCTTCCTGCTCTAAAAACTCATATTTGGGCTTAATCCTCTCATCCTCATCATTCTTCCCTACCTAAAGCCTCATTTTTCCACTAAACCCCCTCACCTTAAGCTTTTTCCCTCATTTTCATTTAAACAATGTAAAAACTCATTTTTTACATTGTTTTAAATTGAAAAATATAATATTCGTGTTGGAACACCTAATCCTCTATGGGTAGGTGTGGAATGCGAAAAGTCACAATGGAGTCCAAGTGACCTTGGAATATGAAACCAAGAGTCACACCATTGTACTATAAATTTACATCTTTGTATAATGGAAAATATGAGCTCCACTCTTATCCTTCATTGTGTTGAGTTTCTTGTTGTGTGTGTGTGTTCATCTTCCTCATACACCATGTGTGTGTTTCAACATGGTGTTTAACATGTTATCAGAGCGGGCGATTGTTGGCCCTGCTCCAAATTGAGTGAGCCATTTGTGTTTATGGCCTGTGCATATCTGCAAAAATTCTTGGCATTTTTGCAGCACTCAGAGTTTTTGTAGCAGTGATTTTGCAGCATTCAGAAATTTTATCTTGGAGAAGAGCAGCATTCAAAATCCTAGCATTCAGAAATTGGTTTGGAGACACAGCCTTGTGCATCTAAAGGTTTTCTCACTACTTATTTTTCCATTGAAAAATCTCTGCATTTTAACTTCTACACCATTTTGGAGCTGCTAGAAAAGTGTTTAAAATGAGTTTCTAAAAAATTCTGGGTTTCTCTGCTGCTGAAAAAATCATTTTTGCAAGTTTACAAGTTCCTGCAAATTATTCTGATATGTATCTAGAAAAATTCTGCTATATATTTGGAAAAAAAAATTCTGTTGCTAGATTTCTTACTCCTCTCTACTGTTGTAATTAAAAGATAAAAAATAAAAAAAAATTGGCCTTTGGCCCTCTCTGCAACTCCCCTCATAACTCTACAGCCCTACCCTGCAACTCTCACACGCCGAGCTCTCACCTATCGCTCACGGCACCATTCCACCCGCTCACTTATTCCACGGCATGTAACTCGACTCCCATTTCCCACTCTACACCTGCGCTATTCTCATCTCCCTAACATACACACCCCCCTCGGCCTCTGCATACGCTCACACATCGACTCCCAACGCTTCACATTCCCAACGCTCTCCTACTACACGACTCCTCTCCCGCTCGCATTGAATACTCTGCAACTAACACTCTCCACTCCACTATGCCACGCATCTGCCTTACTCCCTTAACCCCTCACGCTAGCTGCAACTCGCCCCTCTCCAACCCTCGCCCTGCGTCTCCCTCCCTCACACTTTCAACGCGGCCTCCCCACCCGCCATATAACTCCGCCTCCCAATCTACGCCCAGCCCACCACCTACACCCTCCTCCCTTCGCATACCATCCCTCCCTCTCCCTGCACAATTCGATTTTTATATATATTACATTAAATCCACTCTTTTTTAGATTCGTTCACCTCACTATTTAATTCGCTCTCCCATATAATTAAATCCGCCCCTCCTTTTACATTAATTCCCCTCCCACCATTCTATTCCCTTTTCAATTTTGTTTTTAATTTTTTTTTATTAATATCGCCCATTCTAAATTCCGCTTCTATTTAAATTCGATTTTTTAAATTTATTTTAAAAAATCCTTCAGACACAAGGCTCCTGCAAGAACCAAGATTCATCTTGGATGGATCGCTTCTTGGCAATGGGCATCAGCGGCCAAGAAGATTTTTACGACACATGTTAGAACTTGTTCATGGATATTGAGTAAAATTGCAGTTGAGTTTTCGCCATCATCTCACCTTGTCCCTGACAGGGGGGAAAATGGTGGTCATGTACAAGCTTCGACGACAGATCAAGCGAGCCTGAGCCACAATCTCTCATTCCATGTTCAGAGTTGTAGCCAGCAGTTCAAGCGAGCCTGAGCCACAACTCGTCATTCCGGATTCAGAGATGTAGCCAGAGACACGGATGCCCATGAGCATGCCTTCGGTTGGTGGATAACCTTAAACCATCATCTTTGGTTGGTGGACAACCTAAAACCACCACGGGTAGTAGACCTCCCTTCTTTTAGGTCGAAGGTCTCCCTTTCATATATGAGGAACACTTCCTCTAGCAGAAGCCTTCAGCTTAGCGGCCTTCAGCTTCTTGCCAGCATTGGTTGAGTTCCAGGAAATGCTTCAAAGCATTCCAGAGTTGTTGGTAATCCTAAAACCATCACAGGTAGTAGACCTCCCTTCTTTTAGGTTGAAGGTCTCCTTTTTTTATGAGGGACAATTCCTCTAGCAGAAGCTTTCAGCTTCTTGCCAGTTTTGGAAGAGTTCCGGGAACTGCAACAAGTATTGCGTTCCAGTGTTGGTGGTCATCCTTAAACCATCTCTTTTTTCCAACATTTCAGAGAGTTGATTCAGCCCAAGTGCTGCCATGTATACTTTGCATATTTGTATTACAACTCTTTTCTTGGACTCACACATACCCCTTCGGATTAAGAGGGGATGTTGGAACACCTAATCCTACATGGGTAGGTGTGGAATATGAAAAGTCACAATGGAGTCCAAGTGACCTTGGAATATGAAACCAAGAGTCACACCATTGTACTATAAATGTACATCTTTGTATAATGGAAAATATGAGCTCCACTCTTATCCTTCATTGTGTTGAGTTTCTTGTTGTGTGTGTGTGTTCATCTTCCTCATACACCATGTGTGTGTTTCAACATGGTGTTTAACAATCCGGGACCTATGGTTTTATATTAAAACCTTGTTTTAAATAAATCAAGCCCGACCCTTTTTAAATGTTAGATCCCCTGCTTTAAATGTTTTTTAACCCCCGCCCTTTGTTAAAAACCCTCATGTAACCTTACCTTTCGCCCCCATTCCTAAGTATCCCGCTTCTATATTTGCCCCGGGCTCCTTCTTATTAAGCCCCCACCCACACAAAAATAATCCCCACGGCCATATAACCTCGGCCCTACCCTGAGAATAAGCACCTCTGATATTTAATTAACTCGGGCCCTGCCACTCAGACTCACCTTCCACTCCATTCACCCCGACTACCATTGATCTATATCCCCAAGATCCAATGGCTCCCATTGCATATCGCACCATTCTTTGTGCGGGGGTTAAACAACCCCAAACCTTGCGAAATAAGCAGTTTTACCTCATGCACCTCACTCAATCTATGGAATCACATCTGTCAGCCCAAACCCACTACCACCTCCCTCGCATGTGAAAACCACCCTTTCCACCTCCCGCTAAAACCGGATACCTCTGCCCGATTCAAATGGTCCAAACCCCTGTAGATTTGCGAGGGGTTTTCTTTTTCTCGATCCTTCTTTGCATGTCCCCAACGAGGTTGGGGTATAAGGAGCTAGGGCTTGATCTGGTGGAACCTTTGCAAGATCAGCCTCGCAAACCTCGACGGACGCCCATGGGGGACGAAAAGAAAGATGAGGGAGCAGGAGATCCTATAAAAATATTGCTCGAGGAGGCCCTCGAAAAACAAAGGAACGCGATGATGGATAGTTTTGCTGAGATCCTTCAACGGCTGCCCACCGGCGGCGCATCTGCATCCAGTAGCCACTCTGGAGTTGCGACTCCCTTTAAGGTACAAGTAAATTTTGACATTCCCATATTTGAGGGTCAAATAGACGCGGATGCCGTAGATAGATGGTTGAATCTATTAGAAGGATATTTCTCTGTTCATGACTTTTCAGACCGGGAGAAGATTATTTTTGCACTCCTCAAAGCTACCCCCCATGTTAAGGACTAGTGGGAAACCTACTTTGAGAACAAGGACCAGACAGAACCCTCTCTGTTCTCGGCTATACCAACTTGGAATTCTTTTAAAGACACCGTCAAGGAACAGTACTATCCTGTGGGGAGCTATGAGGACAAGTACATACAATGGACCACGCTGCGACAACAAAGGGATCAAGACGTGCATGAGCTGACAAATTTGTTCCACACCCTGCGCACAAAGTTGGGTATCAAATATTCCGAGAAACATTTGGTGCTTAAGTATCACAGTTGTCTACACAGATACATTCAGGAGGAAATGGAGTTCCTCGACATGTCCACGCTTGGTATGACATACCGGTATGCTGCCAAGATTGAGCAGAAATTCAAACAGAAGAAGCGAGACTTTGGATCTGCGAATCAAAAGCAAGGGAAAGGTGCTTCCAAACCGCAGAACAAAGGACAGAGCCAAGGCATGGCGGCTAAAGACAACTCGTCAAAGCCACAAGAAAATAATAGCACCACAAAGCCAAATAAGGACACGGGAAAGTGGTGTGAGTTCCATAAGAGCGCCACTCACAACACAAGTGAGTGTCAGGCCAAGCAGTTGCTAGTGGCCGAGATGAGGGCTTCTGAGCCAGATGCATGCTCCGACTCCGAATCAGAACCTGAAAAGGGGAATGAAAAAGGGAAACAGATTATTGATGTGGAGCCCAATGCCACTGTTGCCACTACAAAGATCTAGAAGGAGGAACCGGAAGATCCAGAGGAGGAGGAACGTCTCTTCCACTCCCAGATGTGGGTAAAGGGCTCCCCTGTATAGTTCATTGTCAACAATGGGAGCCAAAAGAAACTAATTTAAATAGACGCCGTGAAGTGGTTGGACTTGTCGACCACAGCTCACCCACATCCATACACTATCGGGTGGCTTCACCAAGGACGAGATCTCCGCGTCAGCCAGCAGTGTCGCCTTCCCTATAGCATCAAGCCCTTCACGGATGAGGTATTATGTGATGTTGCTCCTATTGATGTTTCTGATGTATTATTAGGACAACCATACTTGTGGAAGCGCCATGCTGTGTATGAGTCTCGACCTCGTGCTGTTATTATTACTTTGGGAAATAAGTTGTACAGGATACCAGAGGTACCACCTCCTACGACTATCTCTTTGGTTACTGCAAAACAATGTAGTAAGCTCATTTCCCAAACCAGGAAATTCGTTTTCCTGATGATCCGCCCCCGGGGCAAGAAGAAGACTGTGGCCACGACCTCCAGACAGGGCCCCTCTGCACGACAACAACAAATGGATAAGGTCGTGGAGGAGTACGGGGACATCTTCACCTCACCCACAGGGGTTCCTCTGCACTGTCAGGTCAAGCACCCGATTGATCTGACCCCAGGTGCGCCACTACCCAATGGACCGATCTATCGACGCTCTATTCTGGAGAACGATGAAATCAAGAGGCAGATTCAGGAGCTACTGCAGAAAGGTCACATCCGACCAAGTTCATTGCCCTGTGGGAGCCCGATCATGTTGGTACAGAAGAAAGATGGCACGTGGAGACTCTGTATTGACTATCAGGCGCTGAACAAGATCATTGTCCGGAATAGGTACCCGATCCCATGGATTGATGACCTTCTGGACCAACTCAAAAGTGAAAAATATTTCAGCAAGACTGACTTGATGTCGGGGTATCACCAGGTACCGATTGAACCCTCTGATGTGTGGAGAGCGCCTTGAAGGCCTTTTTGAATGGCTAGTCATGCCTTTCGGGTAGACGAATGCTCCCGCAACCTTCATGAGGATGATGGACGACATCTTGCAGCCATTCACTAACTCATTTGTAGTGGTGTACTTGGATGACATTCTGATCTTCAACAAGACTTGGGAAGAGCACCTTCACCACATCCGACAGGTCCTCTAAACACTGTGGCAACACAATTTGTGTGCTAATTTAAAGAAGTGCACATTTGGCATGACCCAGGTTCAGTATCTGGGATACATTATTGATGAAAGGGAGGTGCATGTGGATCCAGCCAAGATCCAAGTCATTCGAGATTGGCCAGTCCCAACCACTATAACAGAGCTTCGCAGCTTTCTGGGTCTTGCTAATTTCTACCGTAGATTCGTGTTGGGATTCTCTCATATCACTTGGCCCTTGAGTCAAGTCACCAAGGGAGGAGCGAGAGAGAAATTATTTTGGTCGGAACCTCAACAAAAGGCGTTCACAGAATTGAAAAATCTCCTCTATTTTTCCCCAGTGCTCACATTACCCAACTTGCAATGGACATTTGAGATCGAGACAGATGCCTATGACTATGCTATTGGGGTAGTTCTTACTCAACAGGGACATCCAGTGGCATATCACAGTGAGACATTGTCTGAGACAGTTCGCAAGTATCCCACCTATGACAAAGAGATGTATTCCATTGTGCAAGCCTGTCGACAATGGAAGCATAACATTTTGGGGAAGGAAACAATCATCCACACAGACCACCGGCCCCTGCAGTTCATACAGACACAAGGGAAGTTGCAGAATGATCGCCATCAGAAGTGGTCCACATATCTGCAACAGTTTCATTTGAACATCAAGTACAAGAAGGGTAGCACCAATCATGTTGCAGACTGCCTCAACCGACCACCGATCGTGGCGCTCACCACTATGCTCAACTCTTGTGGGCACGAGACTTCTGATTGGCCGCTTCTCTATGAGAGTGACCCAGAATTTAGCCACACTTACAAGGCACTCTTGGGGGGTACGCAAGTTCCAAATTTTCACCTCCAAGATGCACTTTTATGTCACCTGGGACACCTTTGTGTTCCTTCAATTGAGCGTGCCAAGATGATATGGGAAGCACACTACAGTCGAGTCGTTGGGCATTTCGGGGTCGAGAAAAAAATAGCAATACTACAGAAGTATTTCTATTGGCTGAACCTTCGAAAGGATGTCAAGAAGCACATCAGATCTTGCACTGCTTGTGCCATTTCCAAACCGACCATCAAGAAGCAAGGCCTATATACTCCACTACCTACCCTAGTCGACCTTGGGAATCCATCTCCATGGATTACATGTCGGGCCTGCCTTCTACTAAGAATGGAAATGACTGTGTTTTCGTGGTCGTTGACAGATTCTCGAAGATGGCCATCATGGCGGCCTGTAAGAAGAATATCACAGCAGAAGCCACCGCTAAACTCTTCTTTGAACGAGTGTGGGTGCACTTTGGGATCCCACAGTCTATCATATCAGATCGAGATAGCAGGTTCCTCAGCACATTTTGGTCCAGCCTCTGGTCAATGTTGGACACAAAGCTCACCAAGTCCACAGCTTTCCATCCCCAAACAAATGGCCAGACAGAGGTAGTCAACAGAATGATTGTACACATTCTGCGCATGTACAACTCAAAGCATCCACGCACATGGGACGAGAGCCTCCCCTATGTACAACACAGTTATAACCGGGCTCTCCACAGTTCAATTGGCCATAGCCCCTTTCAGGTGGGCTTGGGATTCCAGCCACTATGTCCCATCGACATAGCCATGCCGTTTGCAGCTGCTCAGGCCGATTCAGCTCATGTCCAGTCTGAAGTTGACAAAGCAAGTAGCTTCATCGAGCGCATTCAACACATCCGCCAACAGGTTCATGATATATTGGATAGAGCCAATGCGAAGTACAAGCAACGCCATGATCAACACCGGGTGCCACACAACTTCCAGGTGGGCGACAAAGTATGGCTGCATTTGCAGAAGGAGCGCCTCACTGGACCTCACCGCAAGCTTCTCCCGCTCCGATACGGGCCGTACACCATCACCAAGGCTGTAGGGAACAATGCTTTCGAGCTTAGTATTCCACCATTCCTTGGTCTGCACCCAGTCTTCAATGTGGATCGCCTTCGTCCTTACTTCCCACCTCTACCGGACACTTCGGACATTGCAGAACAACTCACACCAACAGAGTTAAACCCAGACTGCATGGAACAGGCCACCACAGATTGTATCATGGACATGCAAATTAAGAACACTCGCCAACAGAGGATCCAACTGTATCGGGTTGTCAAAGCTGGCCAACTCCTGTACCAAGGAAAGTGGTTCACCAGGGACCAAGTTCAGCAGAAATTTCCTCATCTCATGGAGGAACTTAACGCAATGGGGACCATTGCTTCCTAAGGGGGGAGGAATGATCCAGGTGGATATTGGTGGCCACCCGCCTATTCCACTTGGGCCCCACCATTGTCTCTTTCAGTTTTTCAGTTTCGGCATAACTTACTATTTTTAGCAGTTTTTCGGGTCCTGAACTTCCGGAGCCATTTTGAGGCCCTAAACAACGTTTTTTGGGCATCGCGCCTCTAGAAAATATCTTTTCGGAATGATATTCATGGCGAAAGTTGTATTCCTTGGATAGAGTTTTCTAATGATGTATCATGAACATCAAACGGAGATAGTATGCCAAAGTTACGTCCCTGGGAAGTTGAAACACCAATTTACCCAAACGGGGCCCATAGTTTTTGGCGCTTCATCTCCTACGGTTAGGGTTTTGGACGTTTCGGATTCTACATTGTTTCTCAACAATAAATAGGCCCTCGAGCTCCCGCTCTGTAACCTTTTCAGTCAGAGGTTCAGAGGCCACCATGACATCTTCTCAGAGATAGCTACCAGCGCCCTAGCTAGTTTTATTTCCATTCTGTCTGTAAGCAAATTTCAGTTCTTGATATTAATGAAATGAAGTGTTATTTCCGCTGCATCTCTGTATTTATGGTTATATGTTTATTCTTTTGCATTCCTGCATAAATCTGGATCAGGCATTAACACCTCTGCAATGCTCCAAAAGCCCAAAAACCCCAATCAAACACAGAAATCCCCTCAAACGCAGGTTTTTATTAAACTAATTTGTTGTTTTTATTATGCAGGTATCATGGCGGAAATGCATAATTTGCATTCCAAGGGTCCGAAAGAATTAAAATTAGCTCCCTGGGTGAATATCTAGTTATTTTGTCCATCAAAGGACTAGGAGCGCTGAGTCAAACATAAAGACCAATGGATCATGACCATGGATGGTCATTTAAATGCACCAAACCAGCGAAAGATGCTCCACTGCACAAAAAATTGCAGGCAGAGATAGAAAAAAGTAAAAGGACTGTGACACTGAAGATCAGTGGATTAAAATTTAATTAAGGATTAAAAGGGTTAATGCAAGTTAAAAGCATAAATAGATTTTAAAGAATAAATCAAAGAAAGATTAACACAGAGGCATGTCCGAATGACTTAACAAAACATCATTTACTTCTTTAGGGACACATATTGACACCTACAACTTGTTTCATTTTAACAAAGACATCAAAGAGTTATTGAAACAGTTAGAGATATTTCTCAAACTACTCAGCAGTTATTGTAAAATTTGTTGAGAAAGCCTTAAAGTCATACATTTCCAAAAGTTATCTCAATAGTTGATTTACGAGTTATTATTACAGTGATTTAGTCTCATATATTTTTCCTTGGGCCTTGCATGGTCTCAAAGGTAAAAAATGCATTAACCCTGTAATAAATACAGAATCTAAAAACCTAGCTTAGGACCACCTCCTCATTTTGCAGATAAATACTACAGGTATGATTCATTTTTATTGTTGGTTGGTTGGATGATTGATGGTTGCTAAGCTAGTTGATGAGCTGCTAGGATGGATTTGAGAAAACTCTGAGGTGCAGAGATCTACTGCACTAGAGTAATGTAACTGTTTTGAACGTCAATAATACAAGCACGTTCACAGGATTCTTGAGCTATGTTAATGGTGAAGTTACCCGTTCTTTGTTAATTTTTTCCTTCTGTTTTCCATTTTTTTCATGATTTCACTGATAAAAGAACATAAATTTTAGATTAGGATATGTTGTCTTGGCACCCTGATTCTGTCTACTTTCTTTATCTCAATGTTTTCTTCTGCCAGGTCTGATTAAGGAATTCTTAATTGCTCTTTGGTTCCACCTAGCTTGTTGTCTTGGAAATGATTCAATATAGTCAATCCAGAGAAGTCTATGGTACGCCCTATCCTTAGGTATAGCTTGAAATATTGTTTTTTAAACCTTTCTTTAAAGTATACTTAGTAGAGTCCAAGCCAAATAAGTCTATGGTATGCCCTGTCCTTTGGTAATGTCTCAAATTGTTTCTACAAAGGTATTTGGAGTGTTTGATTAAAGAATATAGGTGTATCTTTCTCTTCAGTTTCATTCATTATTATCTTGAATGTTTTCTTTGTATGAAAGTAATTCTAGGATTGCTTGATTGTTGTCTTAAAGGTTTGCTTATTAGAGGTTGGCCATAGAAGTCTATGGTATCCCCTGTCCTTTGGTTTGTCTTAAACAGTTACCTAAAAGGCTTTTCTTGTTCAAGTAGAGTTAGAATATCCTTAAATAACTTTTAGTTTTGTTTTTTTCACAACTTACTGTCATTTCATATTACTTCTAATCTAAGAGATCCACTTGATATAGTTAGCTTTCCCTACGAAGTCCCTTGTTGAGTTGATGTACAATTAAATCCTTTTATGACTCCAAAGTCCAATGGATTAATGCTTCTCACAGTCTATTTATTCAACTAAAACACTCTATCAGTTAATCACACCATTAGTCTATCTATCAGCTAATCCAATAAAACAAAGCAAATAGTTTTAAGAACTTCATAACTAGCCTAAAATCAGAAAACAAAAGCATAAAGACATATCATTTACAAACACATACATAGAGAGAGCCCTCTTTGAGTCCAAGAAGGCTAGTTTCATGGACTCCAAAGTGGTTTGATGTGGTTCCTTGTAGAGTTGTTCTTGCCAATATTGCAAATCATGGGGAGCCAACACAGTTAAGCCGCAGAGTTAAAGGCGGGGGGTCGGCATGTGATCACCCCTTCCAAAACCACTTGCTGTCAATGCTAATGGTCTTATCCGGCGGAACTGTGGAGGTGCCCTAAATTTAGAGTTTTTGCTATTTTTAGTAGCAGTTAAGTGCAGTCTGCACTTTTGGTGGAGCTTTTCTAACTGATATTGGGAAAAATGCATTGGGAGGTCAATTTTCAACCAATTTGGGTGAAAAAAGAGTCTACCGAGAATAATTTGAGCATTATGGAGCCACTGGTGCAGATAAAATAGCCATTAGAGGCTTTTAAACACATGTATTTTTCAATTTTGAGCATAATGACAAAGAGGGACATACCATTGGGAGCTAGACCAACAGATGTAGCCTAGGAGGGGTGAACTGCTTCATCATGCCTATTGTGTAAAACTATGTGTGATGTTTATTCTCTGTTATACACTACTGTAAAGTGTTATTTAGTCTTATTTTCATGCTTAAAGTTCACAAATTCATCTATGTTTCATGGTTAAAATACTCATTCCTTAAGCAAGAAAACGGAGACAATTTGTACATGTTTTTATTACTGAAAGGATACTTAGCACAAGAAACTAATACACTCCTTTCAGATCAAGTTAGTATCAGAGATAGAGTTTATTATCTAGTGTTTTTGTGTGCAAATATTTGTTTAACTATTTTCAAGGGTTTTCATGCTTACTAGGTTCAAGCTTAAGAGAGGAGAAGGCAAATTGGTGGAAGTTAGAGGTTCTAAAAGTGAGCCACAACAAAGGAGGGCAAGATTTCCACATTCTACACCACCTAGTTCACCTCCAAAAGAATCAGAAGAAGATATAATAATGCCTCGAGGAGAAGAAGAAATCCGTGAAGAGGTGGATCCCAAAGAAGAAGAGAGAGTGTTCAGGAAGACATTCCTTGACATGACTGAAATGGTGAGAGTCATTTATCAAGAAAGGAATGAAATACTAGAAGGAGAAGGAGCCAAAATTCACAAGGAAGGTCAGGGATCATCAGGAGGGCACAATTATGAAGATAAAGCAAAGAAGGGCAATGGAGGAAATGGATGCAGTGGAAATTCACCATCCTCACCCTCATCATCATCATCCTCTACTTCATCTTCAATACACCGGTCACACAAGTCAAAGAATACTGGTAGAAGTCCTTTTCTAAAACTCGATGCTAATTTTGAATTGCCAATCTTTAATGGTGAAGTCAATGCATAAAAGCTTGATAATTGGATTAGGTAATTGGAGGTCTATTTGAGAATTCAGAACCTTCATGATGATGATATCACAATCCAATTAGCTTTATTGAGGATGGAAGCATGGTAAGATTTTCCTATCATGGACTAATTTCATTACTGCAATAAATTTTTTTTTTTATCCATTACCTCACATGGAGAAAGCCATAATGAACTGGAAAAAATTTAGACAATTGAAAGGAAAAAATGTACAAGACTACACCCAAGAATTTAGGTGAAGGGATCTCTTATTAGGGGTAGATTTGCAGAGTCAAGATACTTTTTTCAAGTACATAGGAGGCTTACATAGCTTATTAAAACATACTATTCTCTTGTTTAACCCTACAAGCTTAGATGAGGTTTGTGTTCAGGCCACACATTTAGAAGAAAGAGGGAAAATTATTACTGACAAAAGTAGAAATAAACCTTTTAAGGGGAAAGAAAAAGAGAAGACCTCAAAAAGGAAGGGAAAAAAGAATGCATCTGTCAAGAAAGAGGGATATAAATTGGTTTGTAAACATTGTTCAAGAGAAGGCCATGAAGAGAAAAATTGTTAGAAATTACATCCTGAAAAGAGACCCAAGTATAACAATAACAAAGGGAAGTAGAAAACTGCAGCTACAACTCAACATGATTTAGGAGAGGATTCAGGTGATGAAACTAAAATTACAACCATGGGATTGAAGAACATGAAGGGGAAATAAATTGAAACAAAACGCAGTACTAGTACTTCAAACTATCACATACAATCTCCAAATGAAGAAGAGAAAATTGAACTGTTTCATGTGAGGGTCACATCCAAACATACCAAGATTGACACACTGTTTGACAGTGGGTCACAAGAAAAATTAATCTCTGAAGACTTGGTCAAGAAAATTAATCTTGATACCATTCCACATCCAAAACCATATCCACTTGGGTGTATTTTTAAGGATGCAAATTTATAGGTTTCAAAGAAGTGCATATTTCGCTTTGCAATAACTACACATTTTGTTGACACAGTTGAATTAGATGTGGTTCTTCTTGATATTACATGTATTGTTTTTGGTAGTACTTACTTGCATGACAGGAAAGTGATCTTCCATCACCATGAGAACAAAGACCATTTATTCAAATATGGAAAGGAGTTCATTGTTAGAGCACATCACAAGAATACAAATATTGCAATGGTAAATGTTGGACAGGTAAAGAGGCTGGTGAATTCAAGTAAGAATTTTGTTCTTCTAATGATTAAGCCTAAAGTTGATGTTAATCATGGGTCATTTGAATATTTTGATCCTAACTTGAAATCATATTTATATGATGTAGTTGATGCACATCATGAGGTGTTTTAGGAGCCAACAAGATTGCCTCCTATAAGGAAGATTCAACATGAGATTCAGTTGCAACAAGATTGTCCTCTTCCAAACATCAGCATGTATCACCTGTTGATAATGGAGAATGTTGAAATAAAGATGAAAATCAAGGAATTTTTGGACAAGGGACTCATAAGGCCAAGCACTTCACCGTGTGGTTCACCCATAGTCTTGATTATGAAGAAATATGGGACTTGGTGCATGTGTGTTGACTTTAGAGCTTTGAACAAGATAATGGTAAAGAATCAATACCCACTCCCAAGGATAGATTATTTGATAGATCAACAGAAAGAAGTGTAGAAATTATATACAATATGCATGTATATATCCGGACTCTCCTGATCTAACAATATTTATATTCTTGCTAAATATAGAATCCTTCCATTATAATTCTTGCAGAAATTTAATCAACAATTGCAAAACACATGAAGCAATAAAAACACACATAACACAGTTGTTTAACGGGAATGCCTGAAGCTGAAAACCCCAACTATCATATATTATGTATCCTGGAGATCATATTACAATCCTCATACAAATCTTATCAAGCTCTCAGTACAATACAATCGTCATACACTAATCAGGAACAATCTTGCAAATCCATGCACTGATCTATGCCCTCCTGCTAGCCTGCCTCCACTGCGCAATACAAGCTGATTACAAAGGCCAATTCAATGTAATCCCACTCTAATTGACTGCGTGATTATCATTGGAAACTCCAATTTATATGTAGATGAAATTCATGCATCACTATAGTCACAACAGATAGTCTATCTCACCCTTTCACCTATCTCTGCACTGGGTCTCCACTGAAACTGCCATGCACTGTAGTTAACTACTGTATTGTTCAGTTGATTAATGAGTTATTATTTGTGAATTAATTAACTAATTAATTCACTCCACTCTCACTAGTGTATCAATCAGTTAGACTAGATAAAACTAGCTCAACTGAGTCTAACCGAGTTAAACTGAATACAACTCCATAAATACTTCTTCCAACTGTGTCATAACTCTACCAGTTGAGTTCTAACTGAGTCCTCCATGCATTAGCTCCAGTAAACCCTTGGGAATTGCATAATTCCCTTAGTTCACTGATGTGCCACATTTGTGCACTGAACTGAAGTGCTCCAAGAGAATAAGTTGTTGTTTAGAGTCTGATTATTATTAAGAGCTAATAATAATCGACATGCATCTATTTTTAGATTGAAGATCTATAAATAGACTTCACCCAATATTCTAAAAATAGAATTTAATCTATTTTTCCAACTTGATCAACCATCCACAAATATCATCCCGCAACTTCTGAAATATGACCATCATGTCTAAAAATAGACATAAACCTAAAAATAACCTATGTGGGCCCCACCTAGTTTAGGTGATTATTTTCCAACTAGGATCAAGGATGATGTTTCAGGATGCCTCCTTCACTGTTTATTGTTACAAAATTCAACACTCCCTCTCAAAAAGAAAGGTATGTCTTTGCATGCAACATGCAACTCCATACATTCGCCCTGCAACCTTTGCAAGCGCCCTGCAACTCCATGCATCCGCTCTGCAACTCTTGCTGCAACACTTCTGAAACTGAAAGGCTCCAAACAACTCAATCAGTCTAATGCATATATCATCAAAGTCTTCGACTTATACTTAGCTACTGCACATTTCTTCAGGAACCACTACGCTGTTGAACTCTGCACCCATGCACTCTGCACTTGCTGTCAACTCTAAATTGCACTCCAGTATCCGACACTGTCACTTTGATCTGCCTGCATCAATCCAACTGATCATGCTACTGCTACTCTGTGGGCACCTCGTAGCTAGGTTCAATTCATGAGATCCACACCATCTTAATGAACCCTGCCCAGAAATTTTCTCTTGGGATTATCCATGCATGTCTCCCCACCTCTTACTTGGTGGAATAGCCACATGAACTCTCTCTACCCATCTGGCACGAAATTTCTCTGCATGAGTGGTTGCTTCCACTCCATGATCCTCATCTTGTGGCTGCTCCACATCTTGAGGTTCACTCTTACCTGCATGCAAATCCTGCTTCCTCTCAAGCTTCAATTGCATGTTTTTCTTGCACTTCCCAACAGTAGGAAGCTCCGTAGAAATCCCATCTACTTCAAATCTATAAATATTTTTATGCATCTCCAGTTGTGGCTGCTCCAAAATCTTCTGAGACTACTTCTCACACTGCATGTTGAGAGATTCCCTCTCAACCACCAAGTCACTAACCTTTTCTTTGCTCCTCAAATCTTTGCATGCATCTTGTACCTCAGTGCATGTAGATTCTTGGCTCGCGCACATTGCAATTGTCCCGCAGTCGCGAAATTTTCTAACAAAAGAGTTGATTTTAAATCGCCGATATCTCCCTCATCCGAGCTCCAATTTGACCAATTGTTTTTTAAATTTGGGTATTTTTTTGCAAGGAATCCAAATATGCTATTTTTTTTGAAAAATTTTCAACAAAAATTTCAAATATTCTCTGCAAACTCGCGCACCCAAAAATTCCTGCTCTCATTCCATGTAGAAAATCTATAACACTGCTCTGATACCATGTAGAAATTATATACAATATGCATGTATATATCCAGACTATCCTGATCTAACAATATTTATCTTCTTGCTAAATACATAATCCTTCCATTATAATTCTTATGGAAATTTAATCAACAATTGCAAAACACATGAAGCAATAAAACACACATAACACAATTGTTTAACGGGAAAGCCTGAAGCTGAAAACCAAAAATATCATATATTATGTATCATGGAGATCATATGAAAATCCTCATACAAAGCTTATCAAGTCTCAGTATAGTACAATCATCATACACTAATCAGGAACAATCTTGCAAATCCATGCATCGATCTATGCCTCCTGCTAGCCTGCCTCCACTGCGCAATCCAAGCTGATTAAAAAGACCAATTTGATGTAATTCCACTCTCATTGACTGCATGATTATCATTGGAAACTCCAATTTATATGTAGATGCAATTCATGCATCATTATAGTCACAACGGATAGTCTATCTCACCCTTTCACCTATCTCTGCACTGGGTCTCCACTGAAACTGCCATGAACTGTAGTTAATTGTTGTATTTTTCAGTTGATTAATGAGTTATTATTTGTGAATTAATTAAATAATTAATTCACTCCACTCTCACTAGTGTATCAATCAGTTAGACTAGATACAACTAGCTCAACTGAGTCTAACTAAGTTAAACTGAATACAACTCCATAACTACTTCTTCCAACTATGTCATAACTCTGCCACTTGAGTTCTAACTGAGTCATCCATGCATTAGCTCTAGTAAACCCTTGGGAATTGTGTAATTCCCTCAGTCCACTGATGTACCACATCTGTGCACTGAACTGAAGTGCTCCAAGAGGATAAGTTGTTGTTTAGAGTCTGATTAATATTAAGAGCTAATAATAATCGACATGCATCTATTTTTAGATTGACGATCTATAAATAGACTTCACCCAATATTATAAAAATATAATTTCATCTATTTTTTCAAGTTGATCAACCATCCACAAATAGCATCCTGCAACTTCTGAAATATGATCATCATATCTAAAAATAGACATAGTCTAAAAATAGACATACACCTAAAAATAACCTGTGTGGGCCCCACCTAGTTTAGGTGATTATTTTCCAACTAGGATCAAGGATGATGTTTCAGGATGCCTCCTTCACTATTTCTTGTTGCAAAATTCAACAAGAAGCAAAGTTTTTCACTAAGTTAGATTTACGAAATGGATATCATCAAGTAAGAATTGCAAAAAGTGACATATGGAAGACTGCATTCAAAACCAAACAAGGACTCTTTGAGTGGTTGGTTATGCCATTTGGTTTGTATAATGCACCGACGACTTTCATGCGTGTTATGGATAATTTTTTGCGTCATTTTTGTTGAGGTATAAAAGGTGTCTTTTTAACGCTTATTTATCCTACATTAATCATCAATCCAGGTACGACTTTTTGTTTCAAGAGTGTACTCAGTCTGAGGCTGCAATTCAATCTAAGAGTAATGCCTTGCAATATGTAGTACAATGTTATAAATATAAGAGTAAACGGATGCTTGGAAATGAAATCTAACTAAAATGACATAAACTTAAATGCTTTGAAATCCAATCATTCACCCAGCAATCATCAATGAAGGATGCAGTAATGATAACTCTTTCCTTTAGCAACCGATGTAATTGAAATCAAATGAAAACAATATAATCAATCTGAGAACGAAGGTAGCAATAAACAGATGTCCTTTATAGTTGATGATCTCGCATTAAAACAATTAAATGGAAATGGAAATTGAACTAAATCACTAATGCTGCTAATGAAAGTAAACTAGGCAAGCTCTCAAATCAAAACCAACTCTTTGCAAGAATGAAATAGACTGTAAACTAATTAACTGAAATGAACAGCAAATCTGGAATTGAACAACATTTCTATCTAATGGGATTGAGCAAAAAAACTCTATTAAACAACAAATCCTACTGAACAACAAACTGAACGGAACAAAAAATGAAATAGAACAGCAACTGCTGAACACAATAACTTTGTTAAATCATAACAAGACAAGTTATACAGAGATTAAGATTCTTGTTAAATTAGAAAGGAGCGGCAACGAAATTCACCAATGTATCACAACAATATTATGAAGAAATTAAGCAGTAAACTATTAAACTTGAAAGCTATAATGAAAACAAATGCAAACTGTCACACAAAGATAATTGAAAGATAATAATACAAACAACAGATGGATCCACCAGGGCCGGGCCCTTAGCCACCAATGAAACACCGCTGGGCTATGCCAGTGTCAAGAAATGGAATGACAACTAGATAATGTATTAATCAAGAATAATAGCGTTTACAACAGTTTCTCTCTGATCATAAGAGTCAATGAGAAATTACAGAGTTACAAAAGGAGTTTCAATAATAATCGTTCTGTCCCCTGATTTTTACAGGCACTGCCTTTTATAACAATTTAGCGGGAAATACAAGAAACAACGATAAACTTTGAACAATGATCCCTCAGGATCGAAAGAGCCTGAGGGATTCGCTCCCTTTTCTTCTTTTAGCTAATGCTTGGTCTTCTTAGGCTGTAGCCGTGATGTTCCCTGCCTTACTTTAGCTGTGTCATCCTTCTTATCTGGATACTGCCCTTTGCTGGAGGAACATCAGTTACTCCTGCTTTAGCTTTTCCTTTCAAATGGTGGTTTCCCACTTAATTTGTTTCATGTTGAGAATAAAAGACAATCTTTAGCCAATTTCCACAATAAACATTAATCTTTGCAATTCTATTATAATCCTTCAATATATCATATTTCTAGAATAAAAAGAGTTATGTTTAAAGGAAAATATAAATAAATACATGGCGAATTCATACCTTTTCCAATTCTCAACACACCCCCCTACTTACCCTTTTTCATGTCCTCATGAAAACCATAGTTTACATGTAAAGCAGTTAGAGAATAGGTTGGAGAGGGTTTTTCATTAAGAGGTCTAAAACCATGATTTGCAGCTAAAGCTTCAAAGATGTGCCCTGTCTGTCCTTCAGGTAATTCATATTTGGCTTTATAGTCTGTTGCAAGATACCATATAATGGGACTTTGAAACCTACAACCTAGGCAGTATGGGTCTTCCCTCAAGATGAGGTTACTATAGAGAACCAGGTGGTCAGTAGCTAATCCAAAATTTCTATAATTAAATGGCTCTCTGTCTTGAATATTATGATTGGAAATATTCCATCGGACTTTAGCTGCTATATAGGCCTGGTCTCTGATAGATAGAAAATATTCTACCCCATCCAAGATAATTTCTTTGTGGACAGGTCCCAATGTCTGGATCACACCCTCCTTTGTCATTAGACTCTTCTGCCTAGCCCATAGTTGTAATGGGTGTCTCGGTTCACCCCTAACCCAAAGGTCTAACCCATTTTCTTGCCTCTGAAAAGTATTATAGGCCTTGAGCCATTTCAACTGGTTGACAACAAATGAAGCAAATGCTTGAAATTGGATATCACCCACAAAAGGGTTGGGATTTGTCTCCAATTCCCCAGCTAATATAAAATTGTGCAAATGGAACTCACAGAGTAGACATTGGAATTTTACTCCATATAGTTTGCAGCAACTTATAAAATCATCTATAGTGTTTAATTCTATAGGTTTTCCTGCCTTAACAGCCTTAATTTTTAACTGCAAATATATTTCTAATAAAAACAAAGCATAATTTTTGGCAGGGCACCTACATGCTAGAACATCTGTGTATAAGGAGAGTATTCATTTCCTTACCTCTTCAACTTTCTCTTTTGCCTTCCGACACTTATCGTAGGCTTCAGCCTCTGATGCATGGATGTTCCTTAATTGCTGCTGCTACTCTTGGTATTTTCTTTTAGGAACGATATTCTCTTCAAGATTTTCTCTAGTCTGTTGAGCCTGTGCCAACTCTTCTTGGATTTTTGCAAAAATAGGGTCTATTAACAAAATATTTTTGGGTTGAAAATTGACCTGGGTGTTCTTATTACAATGTCGAGTGCCTACAGTCTGTGTCTCTTTGTTGGCCATACTGCTAGAGGACAGTGCCTCGGTCTGAACATCTTTTTCACAGACCTATACATTTTTAGTTTGGGAAACTGCGTCCATAGCAACTGCCTGCTGTTCCTCGTTATCTTGAATGAATGTGGGCTCAATTTGAGTCTCCATGGTGCTTGTATTGTGGGGTTCCATTTGGATAGCTGTATTCTTCGTTTTCAAGGTTATTTTAGAGACTTTCCCTTGTTGTAGCACCCTAATCCTCTACCTGAGTTTTTTTACTAGCTTTTGGAGCTTTTTTCGTTCCCTCCACAGCTTCCCAAGTTCATTTGTCTTCTTCTTCTTCTTGGAAGGAACAACTGTTCCTTTTTCTGTACTTGGTTGCTTGGCTAGGGTTTTCTCTCCAGTGGTCATGCCTTCGCCCAGGCTTGCTTCTATATTTTCTGTTTGGGACACTTCCTTAGTGTTCCTATACTCTTGACTACATTCCGTGGGGGAAATAACCCTAGTTGGTTCTGCTGTTCCCTGAGGGTTTTCTTCATTAGGCATTTCCTCAGCCGTATCTTTGTTGATAACAACTTGTTCCTGAAATTGGTCTATCTCAATGTTGAGGTTAAGCAGACTGTGAGGTTTTATATATTCACTCATATTGGCCAAAATTTGGGCCAATTGGTCCTCCTGTAATGGACTCTATGGTGGGCTTGTAATGGAGGTTTCGGGAGGTTATGCTTCCTCTCCTTCATTTTCACTGGTGTGATTACTTTCTTCCTCTTCACCGGTGTGATGAATTCCTTCTTCTCCACTGGTGTGGTGACTTTCTTCTTCTTCCTGATTTCCTTCTTCTTCACCAGTGTGATGACTTCCTTCTTCGAGTTGCAGGGGTTGTTCATCTTCCGAACTAGGAAATTCTAAGGGTTGGCCTACCCTGAAGACTTCCTATCATTCCCCTACTTCTCCTAATATTGGAGGATTGTCTGCACTTTAAAGGTTTTGTCGCTGTGCTAGTAACTCTTTTACATTTTGGGGCAAGTAGAGCTGTTCCTCCGTCAATTGAAAATATCAACTCTTCCCAACTAGTCTATTGCTGGGCAAGACTGTAACTCACTATCAATCAGATTAAACAATGATGGCTTACCACCGTCATTATATAACGAGACTTTCTTATGCTCCGGGCAGCATCATGCAATAAGAAATTTAAATATGCAGGCAAGTTTACAGTACATTTTTTCTTTAATACTGCTAATAACTTAAGGTGGTGTGGTCTTACCACATCCTTTCTTCCATCGTATGTGATGTAGCTCTGTACTACTTTCGCTAGTTCTGTCCATGGTTCTCCCAAAGTTGCCGGCTAAACTACTTTCCCTTTGACGACCAAGGTCTACCCTTCGTCCCGAAAAAGATTCATGGCTTCTTGAAGTTTCACTTTTTTATGGGTCCATATGGGTCCTTCCGCTGGCAGACCAGATACCTCGGCGATTATTGCGTCTGTTACTGCTATTTGCCTACCTCTAACCATGGAATAGCCTTCCTGCAAGTTCTGCAAAAATTTAACGGCTACCGTTTCATGCGGTTGCTGCAGTCGTGTGAGGCAGGTAATCCATCCTACTCTCTCCAAAATTTCCCGTGTAGCATTGGAAACTGCTAGCACCTATGGCTCACTATGTATTTCTCGTCCTCCCATTCTGTCTACACATTGTTAATTTTTCGCAAATACACAGAAATGTAATGGAACAATACCTTGTGTATATTAGCACAATACCGTTAAACTCTTGCTGTTTCCAAGAATTTGATGAACACAAGGATTTGACCCGCATGCAGGCATATTTAAAAGGCATCTGCACCCCCCTGAAAGATAATAGGTCGTCCTCGACTTTCGAATAGAAGAGCAGCGTACTGCACAACAATGGTACAACATTGAAAGGCATACATACTTATGATATGATCAACAAATCATCGCATTACTGAAATTGATGCATATTATTAAATTGTGAATAGATATGGAAATGTTATGTAATGATTTCGAACATAAGGGAAAAGGACAGATAATGTGAAAAAAGTACTTATGCTGTCATTATCCACATAAACTATTATGATCGATTTATCAATAAATTTCATGCACAATAGGTTCCAAACAAAGCGTTTAGGAGCATACTCTCATTTGATATTAGATAAAGGTATAAGAAAAGGTTTTATCATTACTATTGATTTGTGAAAAATATGACTCCAATACCATCAGTAGAGCTTTGTTGCCCACAGGTGTCTATAACCTTGACAAAGTTGCTTTCTCACCCTTGGAACCATTATCCTTTATTTATGCCTAGGGAAGTGCTGTGTGATGTCATGATGGAGGCCACTGTGCTGGCTTGGGAACCAGATGAATCAAAATGCCATTCACCAGGAAGGAGTGAAAAGTGGGCAGGCTGGCTCATGATGAGACCTCCTGTTCTAAGGAACTCTTTTTTTTTTTTTTTGAGTTGTCCATTGGATCATATCCCTGGTGTGGTGGCCATAGTGGGAATGCCACTTCATTGCTTCCTTATGATCATGGTAGGCTGGCTCTTGATGAGACCCCCTATCCTCCATCTGCGATATGATAGTATTGTTAGTAATCATATATAGATATTTTTCTATTTTTTTTTTTCTCTTATAGCACTTCCCTACTTATATATAGAGGATGGCTCAACACTCCTTAAGAGTAGGGATGGTGGAAGAAGTCTAAACATATCAATAGAGAAAATATGCCCTTATTCTTATTCAATAAAAAAAAATCAAAGAGAGTTATGAATATTTAGGGAAGAACTGACATGATAAAGATAACCGATCATATTAATTTTAGTGAAAATAAAGACAACAAAATAATATAGATGGTTGTGTCTTTTCCTTTTTTCTTATCACTACAAAACAATTTCTTAAAAATGAAAATTTCTCTTGATTTTCTGATTCCAGTAACCTCTAATTTGTGTGTTCTTGCATAAGTTGTATCTTTGTCTTTTAAAAAAAAATCACGAAGAATTCACAAAAATCCTCAAAATGTTGTTCTAAAACAAGAAAAATGCACTCAAAAAGTGTTGTTCCTTAGATGGAACAACTATTGTTCCTTAAAAGGAACAAAAAAAACAATCTGTGAAAATGTTGTTCCTTTCGAAAGGAATAACAAAACCAATCAGCAAAAATGTTGTTCCTTTGGAAAGGAACAACAAAAACAATCAGCGGAAATGTTGTTCCTTTCGAAAGGAACAACAAAAAAAATTGGCAAAAAATGTTGTTCCTTTTGAAAGGAACAACAAAAACAAGTGGAATAAATGATGTTCCTTTGGAAAGGAACAAAAAAAACAGGCGACAAAACTGTTGTTCCTTTAGAAAGGAATAGCAAAAACACAGCAAAAATTGCTGTTCCTTTGGAAAGGAACAACAAAATCACTGCTGTTCTTTTGGAAAGGGACAACAAAAACAATTGGCAAAAACTGTTGTTCCTTTTGAAAGGAACAACAAAAACTGCTATTCCTTTGGAAAGGAACAGTAAAAACAAGTGGCAAAAACTGATGTTCCTTTTGAAAGGAACAACAAAAAAATTGTTGTTCCTTTGGAAATGAACAACAAAAACACACAGCAAAAGTGCTGTTCCTTTTGAAAGGAACAACAAAAATAATCAACGGAAATGCTGTTCCTTTTGAAAGGAACAAAAAAAAGAAACATAAAAAATGTGTTGTTTCTTAAGAGGAACTGCTGCTGTTCCTTAAGAGGAAAAACAACTGTTCCTTAAAAGGAATAGCTTGAAAAATAGAATCTATACAAAAAACAAGAAAAATCAAAAGAAAATCTTATGCACAAGTTTCAAAAATAAAGGAATTATTCAGTGAATGGGTGCTGAGGAGGAGTTATCTCCTCAGCAAGAATCTGCATGGTAGAATCTTTCCTTAATTGCTGGTAAAAGGATTCCCGATTAAGAAGTTTATGGTAAATTCGTACTCGATGACCGTTTACTTTGAAAGAGTGTCCAGATCCATCAATGGTAGTTAATGTGATGGTGCCATTGTCATGTATTTTTTGTATCTCATAGGGTCCAAGCCATCATGTCTGGAGTTTTCCTGGGAAATCCTGAAACTTGGAGTCATATAGGAGTGCCCAATCTCCTTCGTGGAAGATTTTCTCTTTAATGAGGGTGTCGTGCCATTTTGTTCTCTACTATTGAATTAATGTAGTGTGCTGAAGAGCAGAGAGCCTAATTTCATCTAACTCATTGTTTTGCTGTAATCTTCTGACCTGGGCTTCATTTAAGTCTAAACCCACCTCCTGGGCTATTCTTAATGTCTTAATTTCAAATTCTATTGGAAAGATGGGTTCTTTTCCAAATACCAATTGATATGGTGAATACCCAGTGGTATTTCTCCATGTTGTTCGGTACACCCACAAGGCTTTCGTAAATCTATAAGCCCAGTCACGTCTATGTGATGTAACTGTTTTTGTAAGTATGGATTCTATCACCTTATTCGTGCTCTCTACCTAACTATTTTCCTGTGGGTGGTATGGGGTTGTGATTTTGTGCTGAATGTGGTAATTTTATAATGTTGCAACAATTTTGTTACCTACAAATTGCGGTCCTCCATCTGTAATTATGTCCCTTGGGAGGCCGTATCACACAAATATTTGGAAAAGGAACTGTATTACAGAGTCCTCTGTAGCTCTTGATAGTGATTCTGCTTCAACCCATTTAGTAACATACTCTGTTGCAACTAGTATGTATGTTTTCTGATTTTATGGCAGGTTGATAGGACCAAAAAAATCGAGCACTCAGTGTTCGAATGGCTCGATTACTAATTGTGGATTCAAAGGCATTTCGTTGGACTGTCCAGGGTGACCCGCCCTTTGGCAACTATCACAGGCCTGTACGAAATTTTTAGCGTCTTTAAAAATTATAGGCCAGTAATAGCCTATTTGTAAAACCTTGTGACCAGTCCTGCGATCTGCAAAATTTCCGTCACACGGCCTATCGTGGCATGCTTTCAGAATATCAAATATTTCGTCCTCTCGAACGCATCTCCTGATATGCATATCCGCTCCTGTATGAAAGAGGTAGCCCCCAATCCAAGAGAATCGAGTACTACGCTGTACTATCTGTTTTCGTTCATTGGGCATTAGATGCTTAGGTAATTTACCTACTGCTAAATAATTTGAAACATCATCATACCATGGGGTTCTAGCAGTAACAGCAAAAAAATGTTCATCTAGGAAGTGATCCTCGACTGCTATTGCATCTATTGGTTTTGGCATTCGTGACAGAAAATCAGCTACAGGGTTCTCTTTTCTAGGTCGATCCTTTATTGTGATATCGAACTCCTGTAATAGAATCAACCATCTTGTTACTCTACCATTTGTAACAGGTTTATTTACTAAAAAATTGAAGGCAGAGTGATCTGTATATAAAACTACAAGATACCTAGTTATATAATGTCTAAATTTATTTACAGCATGTATTACGACTAAATTTTTTTTCTCAGTCATAGTATAGTTTAATTCAGTAGGAGATAGATTTTTGCTAATATAATAAATTGCATATGGTTTTTTATCTTCTTCTTGCCCAAGGATTGCTACAATAGCTGTGTCTGAGGCATCAGATGAAATTTGGAATGGAAAATCCCAATTTGGGCCCCTTAGCACTGGGGCTGTTGATACAAGCTTTTTCAGATCCTCAAAAGCATGGTTGCATTTATCTGTCCAAATAAAATCAACATTCCGTGTTAATGCATATAAAGGTGCAGCTACTCAAGAATAATGCTCTATAAATTTTCTATAATAACGAGCAGATCCAAGAAAGCTACGTACCTTTGTTTGTGTGGTAGGAGTAGGTATTAACAAAATTATCTGAATTTTAGCTGGATCTACCTATATTCTAGCTGCTGAGATATAATGACCTAAAATGAGTCCCTCGGTTGTCATCATGTGACACTTTTCATGGCTTAAGCAGAGCCCGGTCTCAATACATCTTTGTAACACCTTTTCCAAAGTTTCTAATGCTCGCTAAAAATCATCTATGTAAGGTGTGAAATCATCCATATATACTTCGAGCCCTTAATTTATTAAATTTGAAAAGATGCTGAGAATGGCCCTATGAAATGTAGCAGGAGCATTGCATAGGCCAAAGGGTAAAACTCTGTAAGCAAATGTCCCCCAAGGACAGGTAAAAGTAGTTTTGTCTTGGTCTTTAGGGGCAATCTGAATTTGATTGTATCCATTGAAGCCATCGAGGAAAGAAAATAATTTCTTTGCTACTAATGTATCTAATACCTGGTCAATGAAAGGAAGGGGAAAATGGTCTTTCTAGGTTGCTTTGTTTATTTCTCTGTAGTCTACACATATCCTCCACTTTCCATTCTTATTTTGCACCACTACTAATGGAGAGACCCACTTGCTATCAAATATTGGGTAAATAAAGTTGACATCCAACAGTTTTTGTAATTCAACTTTCACAATATATTTAAGATGAGGGTTTAACCTTCGTTGGGGTTAGTGAATGGGTCTAGCATATTTTTCTGTATAAATGTGGTGCGTACATAACTGGGAATATATTCCCTTCATGTATGGATAATCCCATGCAAAAGCTCCCTTATATTTTTTTAGTAGTTGGACCGTCTTTTTTTCTTGTTCAACAGTCATGTTTTTGTTAATGTTTAGGGTTTTTCCTGGCTCAATTTCTATAATTTTTCTATTGTAAACAGAAGTGGTGGGTATTGATTGATCATGAATGTCTTTTAGGGGATATTCTTCTTCTTTATTATCAAACTCTTCGTTGATCATGTGACATTGAAAATGGGATCTGTTTTTTGGTTTATTGATGAAACTGTTAATAATGTCATCCTCTGTTTGGTCTTTAAAGTCGAGGGCATCTTCTATGGTTAATGGTGATCTAATGTTTTCCATGAGGTATGATACAGGTTGTTTCCTTGTTTTTGTTATTGATAGGCTTGGCTGGGCTGGGGGATATAAAGCTAAATTCTTGACATAGTTCCCTCTAGTTATAGTCATGCTGCCTTGTCGGCAGCCAATGTAAGCATCAGCAGTTGCCAGCCAAGGTCTACCTAGGATCAACGGGTGTCCATCTAGCTGGTTTTTGGGGTTGATAATCATGAAGTTAGCAGGGTACTACCAGGAGTCTACAGATACCATTGCATCATGTAGTGTTCCTTCTGGCTTGACTACCGATAGGTCAGCGAATTCCAATAAGGTTGTTGTTGGATCTAATGATGTAATGCCAAGTTTTTGACAAGTGGTGGTTGTTAGGATATTAATTGCAACTCCCAAATAAACTAAGGCATTTAGAAATGATTTTCCATTGATTTGCACCGTCACTATAGGATTTCCTGGGTCCTCATACTTTACCAGTGCTTCCATTCCTACTAATAAGTCAGATAGAGTGCCGAATACTTGGACAGTTGGGTTAGTTGTTGTTATCCTCTTTGGATTATTTATATATAGTTCTTTGATGGCTTTTTCATAAATAGGGATGTCTTGGATAGTTTGGAGAGGGATTTTTATACAAAAAAATTTCAGTTCTCCGAGAAGATCAAAATCAGGATATTCTATTGGGTGAGGTATGATTAAACGTTCTGGGAATGGTGGAGAAGAGGTGGTTGCTTGCTGCTAAGTTTGTTGTTTAACCACATTCTCCTTGTGCACTGTTTTTTCTGTGGGTAATGGGTCTTCAATTTGAACATTTTTGTCTCCCTCTGTTTCTATTATGTGCCCAGATCTTAGTTTAAGGTCATTGCACTCCCTTAATTCAGTTTCTAGTTTTGGTGGTTCCATTTTTTGAACAGACTGAACCGGCCTATTATTAGGTTTTGGGTTGGGTTGGGCTGGGATTTGTGGTCTCAAGTTATTCTGGCGATTTTGTGGCAATGTATAAGGTGTTGGAAGTGTAGGTTGAGGGAGAGGGATTGTTCCAACTGGATGATTTGTCGGTCTTTGCCAGTTTGACTGCCAGGTCTGACTCGGCGAGGTGGAGGGGGACCATTTTGTTGGATAATTATTATTTTGCCAAAATGATGGACAGTAAGGAAAGTTTTTCCAATTGGCTTGATTTGTTTGATTTGGCCATGGTGATGTAGGAAATGGCTGTTGTGACCAATTGGGGAAAGGTGGCTGATTTTGCCACATTCCATTATATTGCTGAGCATTATACTTAGGAGACTAAAAAGAAGAGGATGGGTCAATTGGCATACCGTTTGTCGTGGCTTCCATTGTCGGCGTTGATTGAGTAGGCATACCATTTCTGATTCTTCTTCTTCTTCTTTGTAGACTGCTTTTAATCCTTGGAGTGAGGGGAAACCTTCTGTGGAGTGATATTTTGTGCAGATAGCATAGACTTTGACTATATCCAGTGGACACTCTTTATGGCTGTGTTTCTTTCTACATTTAGAGCAGAATATTGCCAGATTTTGTTCTTCTTCTGCTTGCTTTTTTTTTATCTTGCATGATGTCGAACTACGTTGTCAGAGTCCCTAGAATATCAGTTTTAAAATCTTCTAGTAGATTTCCAATTTCTGTGTGGGTTATACTTTCACCAGAGGTCTTACTATCCCTTGTGATCATATCACGTTCTGCTGACTTTAGCCTTGTGCTGCCTCTCGAACTCTTGATACATAAATTAATAATGTCAGCAAAATTTTCCTGATATATATCACCTTTACCCATGATGTTTAATGTTTCAACCCATTGTTCCTTCATCCCTTTAAGTAATGTAGTTTTTAACACATTATCAGGTAAGGGTAAAGATGCATAGGGTGATCTCTGGAGGTTGTATTGAAAGCGTTCTACATATTACTCAAGTGTTTCATTAGGTTTTGCTGTCATCTGAAATATTTCATCTTTTAATTCCCTAGACCTACAATAATCTTGATATTTCTTTAAAAACACAGCTTTCATATGATCCCAATCATTTATAACACCCCCACCTAACCCCATAAACCATCATAGAGCTGCTCCTTTTAATGTGGAAGGAAATAATTTTAATTTTTTGAAATCGGTGGTATAGTAATACCCTCTGCATAATACATCGAATTCAAATAGAAATGCATCTGGGTCTTCCGATGTTAAGCCATGGAATGTAGGAATATACCGAAGAGGAATGGCCTTCATAGGTGCATTAATTGCAGTGTCCACAATGGGATATTGCAGTGTGGAAGTTTGTTGAGGTGGTTTTTGGTTGTGGGCCATTTGATCAAATATGTGCCAATATCCTTCTGGGATTTCTAGGGAATTATTCCTAGGCTAACTAGAAGGAATAGGAATGACCTTGACAACACTCCCTTGGTCTGGAATAATGAGTGTTCCTTGCTGACCTACTATCTGAGGAGATTCAGGTCCTTTAGCTCTGTTTTGAATGATGTTGACAAAAATTCCCTTATCTGGGCTGCTCACTGTTTGGATTACTTCAAGAGGAGATTTTGGTTCTTCTGTTTCCCCTGTTTCTCCTCCTCCTTTGCGGAGATTACTAGAGTTCCCCTCTTGCAGAGAAATTAGGCGAGAATTCTCAATTTCTTGGGGATATTGCTCAATTTCTTCTGTTTGGCTATGGACCTCAGCAAAGGCTACAGATGGTGACTCTATCGCCTGAAGGGAACTACTAGGTTGTCTACAAGTAACTTTTATAGGTCCTACTGATTGCTGAGATTCATATTTCTTTAGGATTTTGTCGATGATAGTTGTTCGCCCAAGGGTCACCGGTCCCTTAGGTTTTTCGAGTTTAGGAGGATTTTTTTCTTTTTTTCTTTTTAGGTTTTCAATTCATTCAAAAAAACACAAGCATTCATTCCTAACTAAAAATTTCACTCAATTCTACTGTGAAGCAAGCCGATGAACAAGTATGTTCCTTGCTCGATACGCAGGTTCTTACCTTCCGTTTTTAATACCCAATTCTTCCATAGTAGAAAAAAATCAAATATGCATCACTGTTTCTAAATGGCATACACTCTCCCTAGCAACGACGCCAAAATGTTGAGGTATAAAAGGTGTCTTTTTAACACCTATTTATCCTACATTAATCATCAATCCAGGTATGACTTTTTGTTTCAAGAGTGTACTTAGTTTGAGGCTGCAATTCAAACTAAGAGTAATGCCTTGCAATATGTAGTACAGTGTTATAAATACAAGAGTAAATGGATGCTTGGAAATGAAATCTAACTAAAATGACATAAACTTAAATGCTCTGAAATCCAATCATTCACCCAACAATCATCAGTCAAGGATGCAGTAATGATAACTCTTTCCTTTAGCAACTGATGTAATTGAAATCAAATGAAAACAAGATAATCAATCTGAGAACGAAGGTAGCAATAACCAGATGTCCTTTACAGTTGATTATCTCACATTAAAACAATTAGATGGAAATGGAAATTGAACTAAATCACTAATGCTGCTAATGAAAGTAAACTAGGCAAGCTCTCAAAGAAAAACCAACTCTTTGTAGGAATGAAATAGACTGTAAACTAATTAACTGAAATGAACAACAAATCTGGAATTGAACAACAATAGAAATGAACAGCAAACTCTAACTAATGGAATTGAACAACACTTCTATCTAATGGGATTGAACAAAAAAAATCTATTAAATAGAAAATCCTAATGAAAAACAAACTGAATGGAACAACAAATGGATTAGAACAGCAACTGAAATAGAACATCAACTGCTGAACAACGTAGCTCTGTTAAAGCATAACAAGACAAGTTATATAGAGATTAAGATTCTTGTTAAGTTAGAAAGGAATGACAATGAAATTCACCAATGTATCACACCAATATTATGAAGCAATTAAGCAATAAACTATTAAACTTGAAAGCTGTAATGAAAACAAATGCAAACCATCACACAACGATAATTGAAAGATAATAATACGAACAACAGATGGATCCCCTAGGGTCGGGCCCTTAGCCACCAGTGAAACACTGCCGGGCTACTCCAGAGTCAAGAAATGGAACGACAACTAGATCATGTATTAATCAGGAATAATAGCATTTACAACAGTCACTCTTTGATCACAAGAGTCAATGAGAAATTATAGAGTTACAAAAGAAGTTTCGATAATAATCGTTCTGTCCCCCGATTTTTACAGGCACTGCCTTTTATAACAATTTAGCAGACAATATAAGAAAAAATGATATAATTTGAACAACGATCCCTCAGGATTGAAATATCCTGAGGGATTCACTCCCTTTTCTTCTTTCAGCTAATGCTTTGTCTTCTTAGGCTGTAGCCGTGTTGTTCCCTGCCTTACTTTAGCTGTGCATTCTAATTTCATCCTTCTTATCTGGATATGGCCCTTTGCTGGAGGAACAAAATTACTCCTGCTTTAGCTTTTCCTTTTGAATGGTGGTTTCCCACTTCATTTGTTTCCTGTTGAGAATAAAAGACAATATTTAGCCAATTTTCACAATAAACATTAATCTTTGCAATTCTATCATAATCCTTCAATATATCATCTTTCTAGAATAAAAAGAGTTATGTTTAAAGGAAAAAGATAAAGAAATACATGGTGCATTCATACCTTTTCCAATGCTCAACACATTTCTTAACGACTTTGTGATTGTGTATTTATATGATATACTCTCTTCAGCAAAAAATGAGAAGAACATGTCTTGCATGTGAAAATGTTACTTGACATTTTGAAGAAAGAGCAATTATTTCTTAAGATGTGAAAGTGTGAATTCAAAAAGACTTCTTTGATTTATTTGGGACACATTGTAGCAGTAGGCGAGTTGAGAATTGATCCTTCCAAAGTGGAAGCCATTGTGAATTGGCCCACTCCCAAAACAGTAACCGAGGTAAGAATTTTCTTAGGCGCAACTCAGTATTCGAGAAATTTTATTGCTAACTTTTCTGCCACATAAGCTCCTATGCATGCAGTGACAAGTGTGAAGAAAGGATTCCAATGGGGAGGCAAACATCAACAAGATTTTGAAGCTTTAAAATACAAGATCATTTCAGCTCCAGTCCTTGCATTATCGAATTTGAGACAACCATTCGAGACAAAAACCGATGCTAGTGATTAAGCCATGGGTGAAGTACTTTTGAAGCATGGTAAGCCTATCAATTTTCATTTTGAAAAATTCAATGGTGCTGTAACTAATTATCCTGCATATGAAAAAGAGTTGTATGCATTGGTACAAAGTGTCAAGAAGTGGAAACACTACTTGACGGGTAAAGAGACGATTATACATACCGATCACCAACCATTACAGTACTTGTAGTGGTAAACAAAATTGCAGCAATCATGAAATTTCAGGTGGATGGGATTTATTCAACAGTTTCACTTTGTTATAAGGTACAAGAAAGGTATTTTCAATAAAGTTGCTAATATGCTTTCAAGGCCAATTATAAGTGCTTCTACTTTAATTAAAAATGATTCTATTTTACATGAGAGTTACATAGAACAGTATGCATCTGATGCTGATTTTGAAGATGTGTATGCTAGTTTGAGTGAAGGGAATAAATTTGAGGAAAATGATTATCATATGCATAAAAATTTGTTGTTTCATTTGGGCAAGCTGTGTATACCACAAGGAGAGAGACTTAGTGTCATGAGAGAGGCTCATTTTCCTCTTATTGCCTGACACTTTGGGGTAAGCAAAACAATGGCGCATCTATAGAGGTATTGCTATTTGCCTCGCATGATAGATAGTGTGTCACGTTTTATAAGAGGATGTTCTATGTGTGCAACAAGCAAGCCTAGAAATAGGAAGCTTGGGTTGTACACGCTACTACCGGTACCATGGAGTTTGTACCAGGGAGAGTGTCTCCATGGAGTTTGTTGGAGGTCTACCTATGTCAAGAAAACAACATGATTATCTTTATGTAGTTGTGGATAGATTCAGTAATATGTGTATACTTATTCCATGTAACAAAACCATTACTACTGAACAAACCGCTGAACTTTATTTTCAACATGTATGGGTTCATTATGGTTTGACAATTTCTATTGTTAGTGAAAGGGATTCCAGGTTCGTTGGGAATTTTTTGTCCAATATTTGGAATATGATGGACACAAAGCTAAAAAAGAGTAATGTTTTTCATCCGCACACTGATGGCCAAACCGAGGTGGTGAACAGAACCGTTGTGCATCTATTGAGAGGATATTGCAGCAAACATCCCAGGTTTTGGGATGAGCAACTGCATTACATTCAACACGCTTACAATCGGGCAAATCACTCTTCTAAAAATACTTCACCTTTTGAAGCCTGCTTTAGGTATTTGACGAAATCGCCATTAGAATTCATCTTTGAGAAGGATGTTGCAATCTATGGGCATAATGATATTGAAAAGGCTCAAAATTTCATCAACAAGTTCAAGAATAGCTTGAGAAGAGTCAAAGAAAATAAAAGGAGAGGCATGAAAAGCATATAGTTGATCACAAGGTTCAAGAAGGAGATGAAGTATGGTTACACATAAGCAAAGAAAGGATGCAAGAAGGTAAAAACTCAAGCCCATTCGCTATATTCCATTTAATATCATCAAAAATTTTGGTAATAATGCATTTCAACTTGACTTGCCTTCATATATGCAAATGTATTCCATTGTCAATATGGGGAATTTACATTTGTATGAGCCCCCTTTGATTGATGATCAAGGGAGTGATATTTAGCTACCATCTATAGAATATTTCTTGCCAGAATTTATGGATGAGCTCAAGGAGGATTCCATCATTGATAGGAGAACATGCACTTATAAGAGGGGAAGTGTCGAATATCTTCGAATTTGGCTCAAGGGCAACAATCCAAGTAAGGCAAGGCGGATGGAAGTGGAAAAGGTGAGGGAGATGTACGCTCATCTTCTGAAAAATTAATTAAAGTATTTTGGGGTCCAAAAGCTTCCCAATGGGGAGGTGTGATTAGGAGATCATGTGTTTTGCTAAAAATTGAAAGTGCTTGAAACTGTACCAAACCTGAGCGACTGGAAAGGTCTCGTCGTTGCAATTCCAGCACCGTGAACGGTTCAAAAAATTAATGTTGTATGAGGAAGATATCCTGTTATGATCGTTTTCCTAAATAGCTAAAAAATTTATGACAGGGATGACTTGGATGCCCAGTCAACAGGCAGGTACAGTCAGTAGGTGGCATATTCTAGGAATATTCCATTTTCCTAAGCTAACATGATTTCGCCATATGGCATGATGTGGATCGTCGATCTGGGATGTACGTTTTGTTTTTTAGAGCCAATTGGAGGGTGACACATGGCTAGCCCTTAGGCCGCCACGTGTCCCCTAGACAGTTGAACAAAATTATGGTTTGGGGTCTAGGGGGTTCGACCCGATGACCTCCAGCGCACGCACAACGGTCTCATCAAACTATGCTATGTTACGACTTAACCATATAAGTCGAATGGTTCTATTTGAAGTTGTATGGTTTTGAATTTCTAAGGGTGGGACCGCCAGCGGTCCCAACCCACTGGTGGCCCCAAGTTTGCTGGTCACATGACATTCTAAAACCCGCAGCAACAAAACTACAAACCAACGGTTACATCAAACTCAGACTCTGGTGGTTTCGATGATTGTGGTCACATGTAATGCTGTGACATTAAACTACAATATGACAGTTTGTCTACACCGTAACCTCTGATGGAAAACACTGCATTCACATGTGTGGTTCATTGGCAACTAATTCAACGGGTTTGGAAACATTTTTCAGAACTGTGACTCTGAGTTCCAATTCCATATGTGAAGTTTAATACAAAAAGTTAATCAGCGGAGTTAAAGGTCAGCATGTGACCACTCCGCTGAAAACCACTTGCTGTCAATGCTAACGGTCTTATCTGGAAGAATTGTGGAGGTGCCCTAAATTTAGGGTTTTTTCTATTGTTAGTAGAAATTAAGTGTAGTCTTCACTTTTGGTGGAGATTTTCTAGCTGATATTGGGAAAAATGCATTGGGAGGTCAATTTTCGACCAATTTGGGTGAAACAAGAGTCTACCTAGAATAATTTGAGCATTCTAGAGCCACTAGTGCAGAGAAAAGAACCATTATAGGCTTGTAAACACATGTATTTTTCAATTTTGGGCATAATGAAAAAGAGGGACATGTCATTGAGAGTTGGACCAACAGATGTATCCCAGGAGGGGCGAACTGCTTCATCATGCCTGTTGTGTAAAACTTATGTGTGATTTTTATTCTCTGCTATACACTGTTGTACAATGTTATTTAGGCTTATTTTCAGCTTAAATTCCACAAATTCATCTATGTTTCATGGTTAAAATACTCATTCCTTAAACAAAGAAAAGGAGACAAATTGTACATGTTTTTAATACTGAAAGGACACTTAGCATAGAAAACTAATACACTCCTTTAAGATTAGATTGGTATTAGAGCTAGATTTTATTCTTTGGTGTTTTTGCGTGCCAATATTTGTTTAACTATTTGCAAGGGTTTTCATGCTTACTAGGCTCAAGCTTAAGAGAGGAGAAGGAAAATTGGTGGAAGCAAGAGGTTCTCAAAGTGAGCCACAACAAAGGAGGGAAATATTACCACATTCTCCAACACCTATTTCATCTCCAAAAGATGCAGAAGAAGCTATAAGCATGCCTCGAGGAGAAGAATAAATCCATGAAGAGGTGGATCCTAAAGAAGAAGAAACAGTGTTTAGGAAGGAATTCCTTGACATGACTAAAATGGTGAGAGTCCTTTATCAAGAAAGGAATGAAAGACTAGAAGGAGAAGGATCCAAACTTCACAAGGAAGGTAAGGGATCATCAAGAGGCCACAATGATGAAGATAAATCAAAGAATGGAAATGGAGGAAATGGATGCAGTGGAAAGTCAGCATCCTCACCCTCATCATCATCATCCTCTACTTCATCCTCAGTACACCAGTTACACAAGTCAAATAACACTGGTAAAATTCCTTTTCTAAAACTTGATGTTAAGTTTGAATTGCCAATGTTTAATGGTGAATTTAATGCAGAAAAGCTTGATAATTGGATTAGGCAATTGGAGGTCTATTTGAGAATTCAGAACTTTCATGATGATGATACCAAAATCCAATTAGCTTCATTGAGGATGGAAGGTGCAGCTCTTGTTTGGTGGGAAGCCAAGACAAAGGAGGAGATCAAGAAGCATGGTAAGATTATTCTATCATGGAATGTGTTAGCCCCCTATAAATTTTTTGACAAGCAAACAGGGGGCTAAATTGTTTTTGAGCCTTCAAGGAATGCATTTCCCTTGAAAACACATCATCCTTGAAGCCTCCTCGTGCCTTTTTCCTTTGATGAATCCTCGCTATTGTTTCCAGTTAAAAAGCCTCTCTGTTGTGAAGAAGAATGCCCAAAAAGGCCTTTTCCCTCTTATCTCATCCCCACTAGACCTTTGTTTTCCTCATCCTTTTCCCCTCCCTAAATTCCTCACTAACCCTCTAAACCATCTTAAGTCCCCTTTTAAACCCTTCAAATACTCTTTGTTTGGTTTAATAAACCCTTTTCCTCTCTACCATTGCCCCTTTTTAGCCTCAAAAAGCATTAAAATAGGCCAAAAAACCCACTTCTTAACTTATATCAGGCCTAGCCCCTTTCGGCCCACCCCTTTAACCACCTCCCCATGTGACCCGGGTGCTAAAACCAAGCGCTAGCTGTAAAGCACTTATCGCAATCGAAGAGTTGGAGCGGAGCGTATTACCTTTGTAAACAGAAAATCTCCGATGCGATAGTGTATTTGTTATGTTCAACCCTGCCGCGATTTGAGCCGTCTATCCGTTCGAATCTGACGGCCCAGTGCTAATAGCAGTGCGCCCATTGCCCGATTTCATCCACTCCTCCGATTTCATCAGAGTCGTCGATCTGCCTCCAGATTGGACGGCAGTCGCTCCATCGCACCTTCGCTCCAATCACAATCGCAAATCTTAAGCGGTGCCACCCTCTGCACTCCTCGATTGCGATCCCCGATTGTGATCTCCACTATTGATTCAAGTTAAATCTGATGGTCCAGCACTAATCACAAACTCAAACCATTGGAGTTTCTGCCCCTGCTTTGCTCCGATGCGATTAGATCGCAGCCGTTGACCTCTTAAGATCCAACGATCCAGGTTTCATCACTCCCCTCTCATTGCACCCGTCTTCCCCCCCACCGATTTAATCCCTGCCATCGATCTTGATCCAGATCGAACGGTTGGCACTCAATCGCTCCAATCGCAATCACAAATTCCAAATGGAGCCACCCTCCGTATCCCCCGATTGCGATCTTCCGATTCCATCGTGACCGTCTGTTTGGTCTGAGATCAACGACCCACATTGCATCATGTCCTCCATCGTATTTCTTCATTTGAGCCTCTATTAACGCCATCTTTCGACCTCCGTAGTTGATCTCCTCCTGAGATCTAACGGCCCAAAACTAATCGCCCTCCACCCATGCCATGTCCCACGCACGACTAGTTCCATTGCATTTTCATTCATTTCTTCGCATTCTGCCTAAGTCCAAACTTTCGTGTTTTACATTAAAGTTTTAATGTTTTACATTAAATTCTATGCATTTCGCCCAAATTTCATAAGCCATCCCGTTATTTAAACCTCCACCGTCGATATTCGCCACTGGACCATGATCAAACGGTCCACGTGCATTTCTCCACCGAAATCCCATCAGTCACATTTTACACCATATTTTTGCATTTTCCACCATTGCTTCATCTGAAACCTCCGTTTTCACCACCGCTGCGCTGCCATCTTCATGACTCTCCACCACATCCATCCTCCCATGCATGGATTTCTTAACAAAGTTGTGTGTTTTGCAGGATACAGGCGGTGAACGCTGCCATGGTTCATAGTCACTATTACAGTGACACAAAGCACTGTGAAACGAGGTCCAGAGCCCGATCTCACAGAGAAGAGCCCGAGAAGGTGCTTAGAGCGTGATTTTCAATAAAGGTACAGAGTTAGGGTGCTCTAATGCACATTATTAAAAATATTAAGCCTTAATTCAAAGTTTTAAAGGCAAGGTACCAGATTGAAGACCTCATGAATCACAAAGAAGGCCTGGCATGCAGAAACAATATCATCAATGGTTACAAATTAGCAGAAGTATCCTCCCAAGAAAGGACACGGTACTCGTACTGTTTCAGTCTACATAGTGTCCATGAGAAATTTTCCTCCCTGAAAACAGTCCTAATGCTACCAGAGCATTTGTTGCACAGTATGGCAGTCCTCACAATCACTTATCTACCTTTTTGTTAATTCGCCAGAGTACTACAGTGGTTCTTCAGAAAAGTACATAAAAGACATACATGGAGTAAATTGCAACCTGTCAAAGACCACTCGTTCGTCCAAATAGTACTGAAGATTAATGCTCAGACATTAAAACAAAATGGGTTTCGACCCACTGCTTCTACTCTGTTTTTAATGTTCATTTAGTGTTTCATCTACCTCCTCTTCCTCTCTTTCAGCTATAAAATTCATGAAGAAACTCATTGTAAGGGTTGTTGATTGGATATCTGTAAACTGCAAGCTGTTTCTCTTGAGACATGTTTCTTTATGTAAAGTTGTAAGATAGGCTGAGGAAGATATTTTCAGATTGAATACCAAGTTGTTAGCAATGATGTACATGATTGGTGTTGCTCTTTAATATGACAAGCACATTTCTTTGGATCTTGATTTGAAGCAGCGGTGATGTTTTTCTATCTCTGTATTTGTTTTTACCTTGTAGCTCATTACATTTCATTTCTACTGGCTCGCATCAGAAATCTGGCATAGGATTTACCCTTGTTAGGTACCCTATGTTTCTGCTCTCCTTGCCTTCAATGTTTTCTGCTGTATGTGTTATCTGAGGATTGATTTCAAGCTAATTTAACCAGTGTAGTGGTTCCATATGCTGCTAGTTGATGCATGAATTAATGAATCAGTTCTTAGATGTGCTTGGTAGGTTTTAATTGGATGAATTGGGATACTAGGAGTCTAGAAATCTATCTCTGTCTCACTAGGATCCTTTTCAATTAATTAAATCTTTCTAAGTTCCCTCGAGCTGGAGGCCGAAGCATTGAGAGTTCAAAGTCTCTCTCTGATCTCAGGTTTTCACCTTTGTGTCCAAATCTTTAATGTTTCCTTGTCTGAAGAGTTAGCCTTTAGGTTTTGGATCACAGGTTGTCCAAAGGCATGTCCTGTCCCTAGATCTGATTTCTGAAGGTCACCTTGGAGGTTTCCTTTCTTTCACCTTCTCTCTTACCATTTCATGCCACACTATCATCTTTAAGATCCAATGATTTAGATGACTAGCCCAACTGAAAGCCTGCAAATTGAATAGCAAGTAAACCCTTTCCTGACTCCATTGCCCAATGGTCTTGAATTTTCTCTGAATCATCCCACCTTTGCCTAAAATCCTCTTTGCTCATCCTTGTCCTATATTGAACCCTTCTTTCCGGATTCCCAACAACCAAACAAAAATCAATCAAACAAACCCCAAGCTTTATAACTAGCCTAACATCTCAACTTTGAGCTTCAAAGATGTAAAACCTTTGCTTATATAGAGAGATCCCTCTCTGGACCCAGGAGGGCTAGATCCTAGGGTCTGAAAGTGGTTCTGATGTTGTCTCATCTTTTGGTCTTGCCAATCTGGCCAAAACATGGGAACCCCAACATAATGGCGACTCCACTGGGGAATCTGAGAGCCTATAATTGATAACATTTGTTTGTCTCCCATTGTCGTCACCAACATAATGGTGACCATACTGGGGAATTTCTGAGAATATATAGCTGATAACATTTGTCTGTCTCCCATTGTCATCACCAACATAATGGCGACTCCGTTGGGAAAAAAATCTGAGAGTACTTAACTGCTAATATCTGGTCTGTGTCCCATTGTCATCTCCAAACATAATGGTGACTCCACTGGGGAAAAAGACCAATAGCCTTGATTTGGTAAATCACTATGGTGGACAGTAAAATTGTAAATCATCCACCTGGCGACTCCACAATTCCTGAATGATTAAAAGACTCCACTGGTGATCTGTAGGCCACTGATTATCTTTGGTTTCACAAGACTCCACTGGGAGACCATGTCGCAGTACAAAATCATCCATGCTGAAGACCAAGTCACTTCACCAATGGAAGACTCTGAGCAGTTTGCAGAAATGCATCCAAGTTTCATAGCAGAGTGTCGAGATGTAATGTCACGTGACTTGGCAGAGCTGGAGGTGGAGGACCTCCTTGGGGCTATTCTTATCAGTTCAAGTTTCAATCCCATGCTTAAGAAAATCTTTCTAGAATTGGTGGTTGAAAGATATGAAGCTGAGATCAAATTTCTGAACTCACAAGAAAAATCATATCAGTTCAGAGACCCGAGAGTGTTTTTGGAAAGTCTCCCTCCCCCTAAGAAAGAAGAGATTCCACTGCCTGTTGAAATACAAGAAGAATATGATCGGGCTTTCAAGAGCCACACTGAATATGCAGTGGAAGATACAGTAATCAAAATTGTCCAGGATGAAGACAGCCTACCAGTCATGGCAGGCCTGAAATAAGAAAGTGTGCATCATCTGTTCATTGATCCCGTGGCAGAGTACATGGAGGCCCTGATTAGCTCGAACTCTCCAGCATTGATCCTTCGCCAGGGCCAAATTCATCAGGAGTGGTCACCACCGATGGTGACCTCAGTTTTGAAGAACCCTAGGCAGAGCACCCTGTGGTTGTCTCTGATGAGCAGTCAGTCCTTCTGCCCTTTTTTTCTACTGCTTGACTGGCTGCATTGGCATTATTGTATCACCTATAGAATCATAGAGTTCCAAGTAGAGTAGAGTAGGCAGGAAATCTCAATAAAGCTCAGTATGTGAGCATGTAGTTAGTTTTTTTTAATTTCTGCAAAGTCCAGCAAGTCAGGCAGTCTAATCCTGGCTTGACTGTTTTTCAATTTATGTCTTAGAATGTAGAGAAGAAATCTGCTAGACAGTTTAATCCTAGCAGATATTAGATTAGGTAGAGAAACGATGAGGCCAACAGTTTAATCTGGTCTCATGGAGTAATAAGGGTAGAATTATAATAGGTTTATTTCCTGTATTGCAAAAAATTGATGATGTAAGGGTCTGCAAGTCTAAATGTACCCAGAAGAAAAAATGTTAGGACTATAGTTTGGGTAGGTAGATGTTTGGGAGAATGTTTACTGCTGATGTAATGTCTTCATGATTTGTGGCAGCTGATCCAAAGAAAGAAAATAGGTGTGTCAAGTACCAGGCATCTGGCCTACTCCAAAGATTTATCTTCTGAATTCTTGGCTCCTTCAAAAAGAAGCCATCCCCATGTGGAGCCACTGTTAGCCCCCTATAAATTTTTTGACAAGCAAACAGGGGGCTAAATAGTTTTTGAGCCTTCAAGGAATGCATTTCCCCTGAAAACACATCATCCTTGAAGCCTCCTCGTGCCTTTTTCCTTTGATGAATCTTCACTGCTATTTCTAGTTAAAAAGCCTATCTGTTGTGAAGAAGAATGCCCAAAAAGGCCTTTTTCCTCTTATCTCATCCCCACTAGACCTCTTTTTTCCTCATCTTTTTCCCCTCCCTAAATTCCTCACTAACCCTCTAAACCATCTTAAGTCCCCTTTTAAACCCTTCAAATACTCTTTGTTTGGCTTAATAAACCCTTTTCCTCTCTACCGTTGCCCCTTTTTTGCCTCAAAAAGCATTAAAATAGGCCAAAAAACCCACTTCTTAACTTATATCAGGCCTAACCCCTTTCGTCCCACCCCTTTAACCACCTCCCCACGTGACCTGAGCGCTAAAACCAAGCGCTAGTCGTAAAGCACTTATCGCAATTGAAGAGTTGGAGCGGAACGTGTTACCTTTGTAAACATAAAATCTCTGATGCGATAGTGTATTTGTTATGTTCAACCCCGTCGTGATCTGAGCCGTCTATCCGTTCGAATCCAAAGACCCAGCGCTAATCGCAGTGCACCCATCGCCCGATTTCATCCACTCCTCCGATTTCATCAGAGCTGTCGATCTGCCTCCAGATCGGACGAAAGTCGCTCCATCACACCGTCGCTCCAATCACAATTGCAAATATTAAGCGGTGCCACCCTCTGCACTCCCCGATTGTGATCTCCACCGTTGATTCACATTAAATTTGACGGCCCAGCACTAATCGCAAACTCAAACCATCGGATTTTCGACCCCTGCTTTGCTCTGATGCAATTAGATTGCAGCCGTTGACCTCTTGAGAACCGACGGTCCAAGTTTCATCGCTCCCCGCTCATTGCACCCATCTTCCCCCCCGCCGGTTTAATCCCCGCCGTCGATCTTGCTCCAGATCGGATGGTTGGCGCTTAATCACTCCAATCGAAATCAAAAATTCCAAATGGAGCCACCCTCCGTATCCCCCGATTGCGATATTCCGATTCCATCGTGACCGTCTGTTTGGTCCAAGATCAACGACCCACATTGCATCGCGTCCTCCACTGCATTTCTTCATATGAGCCTCTATTAATGCCATATTTCAACCTTCGCCGTTTATCTCCTCCTGAGATCTAACGGCCCAAAATTAATCGCCCTCCACCCATGCTAGGTCCCACGCACGACCAGTTCCATTGCATTTTTATTCATTTCTTCGCATTCCGCCTAAGTCCAAACTTTCGTGATTTACATTAAAGGTTTAATTTTTTACATTAATGTCGATGCATTTCGCCCAAATTTCATAAGCCATCCCGTTATTTAAACCTCCACCATCGATCTTCGCCACCGGACCATGATTGAATGGTCCACATGCATTTCTCCATCGAAACCCCATCAGTCGCAGTTTACACCATATTTCTGCATTTTCCACCATTGCTTCATCTGAAACAGCCGTTTTCACCACCGCTGCGCTGCCATCTTCATGACTCTCCACCACATGCATCCTCCCATGCATGGATTTCTTAACAAAGTTGCGTGTTTTGCAAGATACAGGTGGTGAACGCCGCCATGGTTCACAGTCACTGTTACAGTGACACAGAGCACTGTGAAACGAGGTCTAGAGCCCGATCTCACATAGAAGAGCTTGAGAAGGTGCTTAGAGCATGATTTTCATTAAAGGTACAGATTTAGGGTGCTCTAATGCACATTATTAAAAATATTAAGCCTTAATTCAAAGTTTTAAAGGCAAGGTACCAGATTCAAGACCTCATGAATCACACAGAAGGCCTGGCGTGCAGAAACAATATCATCAATGGTTACAAATCAGCAGAAGTCTCCTCCCTAGAAAGGACACGGTGCTCGTACTGTTTCAGTCTACATAGTGTCCATGAGAAGTTTTCCTCCCTGACAATAGTCCTAATGCTACCAGAGCATTTGTTGCACAGTATGGCAGTCCTCATAGTCACTTATCTACCTTTTTGTTTATTCGCCAGAGTACTGTAGTGGTTCTACAAAAAAGTACATAAAAGACATACCTGGAGTAAATTGCAACCTGTCAAAGGCCACTCGTTCGTCCAAAGAGTACTGAAGATTAATGCTCAGACATTAAAACAGAATGGGTTTCGACCCACTACTTCTACTCTATTTTTAATGTTCATTTAGTGTTTCATCTACCTCCTCTGCCTCTCTTTCAGCTATAAAATTCATGAAGAAACTCATTGAAAGGGTTGTTGATTGGATATCTGTGAACTGCAAGCTGTTTCTCTTGAGACATGTTTCTCTGTGTAAAGTTGTAAGATAGGCTGAGGAAGATATTTTCAGACTGAATACCAAGCTGTTAGCAATGATTTACATGACTGGTGTTGCTCTTTAATATGACAAGCACATTTCTTTGGATCCTAATTTGAAGCAGCAGTGATGTTTTTCTATCTTTGTATTTGCTTTTACCTTATAGCTCATTACATTTCATTTCTACTGGCTCGCATCAGAAATTTGGCATAGGATTTACCCTTGTTAGTTACCCTACGTTTCTGCTCTCCTTGCCTTCAATGTTTTCTTATCTGAGGATTGATTTCAAGCTAATTTAACCATTGTAGTGGTTCCATATGCTGCTAGCTGATGTATGAATTAATGAATTAGTTCTTAGATGTGCTTGATAGGTTTTAATTGGATGAATTGGGATACTGGGAGTCTAGAACTCTGTCTCTGTCTCACTAGGATCCTTTTCAGGTAATTAAATCTTTCTAAGTTCCCTCGAGCTGGAGGCCGAAGCATTGAGAGTTAAAAGTCTCTCTCTGATCTCAGGTTTTCACCTTTGTGTCCAAATCTTTAATGTTTCCTTGTCTGAAGAGTTAGCCTTTAGGTTTTGGATCACAGGTTGTCTAAAGGCATGTCCTGTCCCTGGATCTGATTTCTGAAGGTCACCTTGGAGGTTTCCTTGCTTTCACCTTCTCTCTTACCATTTCATGCCACACTATCATCTTTAAGATCCAATGATTTAGATGCCTAGCCCAACTGAAAGCCTGCAAATTGAATAGCAAGTAAACCCTTTCCTAACTCCATTGCCCAATGGTCTTGAATGTTCTCTGAATCATCCCACCTTTGCCTAAAATCCTCTTTTCTCATCCTTTTCCTATATTGAACCCTTCTTTCTGGATTCCCAACAACCAAACAAAAATCAAACAAACAAACCCCGAGCTTTATAACTAGCTTAACATCTCAAATTTGAGCTTCAAAGACATAAAACCTTTGCTTATATAGAGAGATCCCTCTCGGGACCCAGGAGGGCTAAATCTTAGGGTCTGAAAGTGGTTCTGATGTTGTCTCATCTTTTGGTCTTGCCAATTTGGCCAAAACATGGGAACCCCAACATAATGATTTCATTACTGCAATAAAACAACAATTTTATCCATTATCTCACATGCAGAAAGCCATAATGAACTGGAAAAAAAATTAAACAATTGAAAGGACAAAATGTATAAGACTACACCCAAGAATTTAGGAGAAGGGCTCTCTTATTAGGGGTAGATTTTCAGAGTCAATATACTTAGCTCAAGTACATAGGAGGCTTACATAGCTACCTGAAAAATACTATTTTCATGTTTAACCCTATAAGCTTAGATGGTGTTTGTGTTCAGGCCACACATTTAGAAGCAAGAGGGAAAAACATTACTGATGAGAGTAGAAAGAAACCTTTTAAGGGTACAAACAAATAGAAGACCTCAAAAGGTAAGGGAAAAAATAATTCATCTGTCAAGAAAGAGGGAGAGAAAGTGGTTTGTAAACATTTTTCAAGAGAAGGCCATGAAGAGAAATTTTTTTGGAAATTAGATCCTGAAAAGAGACCCAAGTATAACAAAAACAAAGGGAAGTAGAAAAATGCAGCTTCAACTCAACATGACTGAGGAAAGGATTCAGGTGATGAAACTAAAATTATAGCCTTGGGATGGAAGAGAAACAAAACCCAGTACTAGTACTTCAAACTGTCACATACAAGCTCCAAATGAAGAAGAGAGAATTGAACTGTTTCATGTGAGGGTAATATCCAAACATACCAATATTGACACACTGTTTGAAAGTGGGTCACAAGCAAACTTAATCTCTAAATACTTGGTTAATAAACTTAATGTTGAGACCATTCCACAACCAAAACCATATCCACTTGGGTGGATTTGTAAGGATGCAAATTTATAGGTTTCAAAGAAGTGCATATTGCGCTTTGCAATAACTGCACATTTTGTTGACACAGTTGAATTAGATGTGGTTCTGCTTGATATTATAGGTATTTTTTTGGGTAGTCCTTACATGTATGACAGGAAAGTGATCTTCCATTTACTTGAGAACAAATACCATTTATTCAAATATGGCAAGGATTTCGTTGTTAAAGCTCATTGCAAGAAGACAAATATTGCAATGGTAAATGTTGGACAGGTAAAGAGGCTGGCGAATTCAAGTAAGAATTTTGTTCTTCTAATGATTAGGCCTAAAGTTGATGTTAATCATGAATAATTTGAATATTGTGATCCTAAGTTGAAATAATATTTATATGATGTAGTTGATGCACATCATGAGATGTTTGAGGATCCAATGAGATTGCCTCCTAAAAGGGAGATTCAACATGAGATTCAGTTGAAAAAAGATTGTCCTCTTCCAAAAATCGACATGTATTGCATGTCGATAATGGATATTTATGAATTAAAGAGGCAAATCAAGGAATTTTTGGACAAGGGAATCATAAGGCCAAGCACTTTTCCATGCAGTTAAACCCATAGTCTTGATTCTGAAGAAATATGGGACTTGGCGCATGTGTGTTGGATTTAGAGCTTTGAACAAGATAATGGTAAAGAATAGATACCCACTCCCAAGGATAGATGATTTTCTAGATCAGATGAAAGAAGCAAAGTTTTTCACTAAGTTAGATTTATGAAAAGGATATCATCAAGTAAGAATTGTAGAAAGTGACATATGGAAGATTGCATTCAAAACCAAACAAGGATTCTTTGAGTGGTTGGTTATGCTGTTTGGTTTGTGTAATGCACCATACTTTCATGCGTGTTATGGATAATGTTTTGCGTCCATTTATTGATGAATTTTGATTGTGTATTTAGATGATATACTCATTTTCAGAAAAACAAGAGAAGAACATGTCTTGCATGTGAAAATGGTACTTGATGTTTTGAAGAAAGAGCAATTATTTCTTAAGATGTCATAGTGTGAATTCAGATAGACTTCTCTGGTTTATTTGGGACACATTGTAGGAGGAGGCGAGTTGAGAATTGATCCTTCCAAAGTGGAAACCATTGTGAATTGGCTCACTCCCAAAATAGTAACAGAGGTAATAAGTTTCTTAGGTGCAGCTCAATATTGGAGAAATTTTATTGCTAACTTTTTTGCCATAGCAGCTCCTATGCATGCAGTGAAAAATGTGAAGAAAGGATTCCAATGGGGAGGTAAATAGAAATAAGCTTTTTAAGCTTTAAAATACAAGATCAGTTCAGCTCCAGTCCTTGCATTACCAAATTTGAGACAACCATTTGAGATACAAACCGATGCTAGTGATTATGCCATGGGCGCAATACTTTTGCAGCATGGTAAGCCTATCACTTTTCATTCTGAAACATTCAATGGTGTTGTTACTAATTATACCACATATGAAAAAGAGTTGTATGCATTGGTACAAAGTGTCAAGAAGTGGAAACACTACTTGATGGGTAAAGAGATGATTATACATACCGGTCACCAACCATTACATTACTTGCAGTCGCAAAAAAAATTGCAGCAATCATGACATTTCAGGTGGATGGGATTTCTTCAACAGTTTCACTTGGTTATAAGGTAAAGGAAAGGTATTTTAAATAAATTTGCTGATATTCTTTCAAGGCCAATTATAAGTGCTTATACCTTACTTAAAAATGATTCTATTGTACATGAGAGCTAGATAGAACAATATGCATCTGATGTTGATTTTCAAGATGTGTATGCTAGTTTGAGTGAAGGGAATCAAGTTGAGGAAAATGATTATCATATGCATAAAAAATTGTTGTTTCATTTGGGCAAGCTGTGTATACCACAAGGAGAGAGACTTAGTGTCCTGAGAGAGGCTCATTCATCTCTTATTGTTGGAAAATTTTGTTTAAGCGAAACAGTGGCGCATCTATAGAGGTATTGCTATTGGCCTCGCATGATAGATAATGTGTCATGTTTTATAAGAGGATGTCCTATGTGTGCAACAAGCAAGCATAGCAATAGGAAACTTGGGTTGTACACGCCACTATGGTACCATCAAGGCCATGGGAGAGTGTCTCCATGGACTTTGTTGGAGGTCTACTTATGTCAAGAAAACAACATGATTATCTTTATGTAGTTGTGGATAGATTCAATAAAATGTGTATACTTATGCCATGTAAGAAAACCATTACTGCTAAACAAACTGCTGAAATTTATTTTCAACATGTATGGGTTTATTATGGTTTTCCAAATTCTATTGTTAGCGACAAGGATTCCAGTTTCGTTGGGAATTTTTCCAATCTTTGGAAGATGATGGACACAAAGTTGAAAAAGAGTATTGTTTTTCATCCACAAACTGATGGCCAAACCAAGGTGTTGAACAGAACTGTTATGCATCTATTGACAGGATATTGTAGCAAACATCCTAATTTGTGGGATGAACAACTGCATTAATTTCAACCCGCTTACAACCGAACAAAGCACTCTTCTACACATACTTCACCCTTTGAAGCCTGCTTTGGGTATTTTTTGAAATCGCCATTAGACTTCATCTTTGAGAAGGATGTTGCAATTGATGGGCATAGTGATATTGACAAGGCTCGAAATTTCATTGAGAAAATTCAGATTATTCATCAACAAGTTCAATAACAACTTGAGAAGAGTCAGAGAAAATACAAGGAGAGGCATGACAAACATAGATTGATCACAAGTTTCAAGAAGGAGATGAAGTATGGTTGCACATACGCAAAGAAAGGATGCAAAGAGAAGATAAAAATCTCAAACCCATTTGATATGGTCTATTAAATATCATCAAACAAGTTGGTGATAATGCATTTCAACTTGACTTGCCTTCATATATGCAAATGTATTCCGTAGTCAATGTGGAGAATTTACGTTTTTATGAGCCTTCTTTGATTGATGATCAAGGGAGTGATATTCAGCTGCCATCTATAGAAGATTTCCTACCATAATTTCCGGACGAGCTCAAGGAGGATTACATCCTTGATAGGAGGACATGCACTTCTAAGAGGGGAAGTGTCAATTATCTTCGAATTGGGCTCAAGGGCAGTAAACCAAGTAAGGCAAGGTGGATGGAAGTGGAAAAGTTGAGGGAGTTGTACCCTCATCTTCTAAATAGGTAATTAAAGTATTTTGGGGTCCAAAATATTCCCAATGGGAAGGCGTGATAAGGAGATCATGTGTTTTGCTGAAAATTTAAAGTGCCCGAAACTGTATCGAACCTGAGCGACTGGAAAGGTCTTGTTGTTGTGATTTCAACACCGTGAACAGTTTGAAAAACCTATGTCGTATGAGGATGATATCACATTTTGCTAGTTTTCCTAACTAGCTAAAATTTTTATGACAAGGATGACTGGGATGACCAGTCAGCATGCAGGTACAATCAGCAAGTGGCATATTTCGAGAATATTCCATTTTCCTAAGATAACAAGATTTCGTCACGTGGCATGATGTGGATCATCGATTTGGGATGTACGTTGTGTTTTTTATAGCCAATTGGAGGGTGACACATGTCCATCCCTGGGGCCACCACATGTCCCCTTGACAGCTGAACAAAATTATAGTTTGGGGTCTAGGGGGTTAGACCCCATGACCTCTGGCGCATGCACAACGGTTTCATCCAACTTCGCTACGTTACGACTTAACCATATAAGTCGAATGGTTCTATTTGAAGTTGTATGGTTTTGCATTTCGGAGGGGGGGGACTGCTAGTGGTCCCAACCTACTGGTGGCCCCAAGTTTGCTACTCACGTGACATTCTAAAACATGTAGCAACAAAAATACAAACCAGTGGTTACATCAAACTCAGACTCTAGTGGTTTCGATGATTGCAGTCACATGTAACATTGTGACATTAAACTGCAATATGACGGTTTGTCTACACTGTAACCTCCAGTGGAAAATACTACGTTCACATGTGTGGTTCATTGGAAACTAATGCAACGGGTTCAGAAATGGTTTTTAGAACTGTGACTCCAAGTTCCAATGCCATATGTGGAGTTTAATCCAAACAGTTTAGTTGCGGAGTTAAAGGTGGGGGGTCGGCATGTGACCACCCTGCCCAAAACCACTTGCTATCAATGCTAATAGTCTTATCTGGTGGAACTGTGAAGGCACCCTAAATTTAGGGTTTTTGCTATTTCTAGTAGAAGTTAAGTGTAGTCTCCACTTTTAGTGGAGGTTTTCTAGCTGATATTGGGAAAATTGCATTGGGAGGTCAATTTTTGACCGATTTGGGTGAAAAAAGAGTCTACCTAGACTAGTTTGAGCATTTTAGAGCCACTGGTGTATAGAAAACAACCATTAGAGGCTTTTAAACACATGTATTTTGAAATTTTGAGCATAATGACAAAGAGGGACATGCCATTTGGCATTGGACCAGCAGATGTAGCCTAGGAGGGGTCAATTGCTTCATCATGCCTATTGTGTAAAAATTATGTGTGATATTTATTCTCTGTTATACATTGATGTACAATGTTATATAGGCTTATTTTCTTGCTTAAAGTTCACAAATTCATCTATGTTTCATGGTTAAAATACTCATTCCTTAAGCAAACAAATGGAGAGAAATTGTACGTGTTTTTAATACTAAAAGGACACTTATCACAACAAACTAATGCACTCCTTTCAGATCAGGTTGGTATCAAAGCTAGAGTTTATTCTCTGGTGTTTTTGTGTGCAAATATTTTTTTAACTGTTTGCAAGGGTTTTCATGCTTATTAGGCTCAAGATTAAGAGAGGAGAAGGCAAATTGGTGGAAGCAAGAGGTTCTTAAAGTGATCCACAACAAAGGAGGGCAATATTTCCACATTATCCATCACCTAGTTCACCTCCAAAAGAAGCAGAAGAAGTTATAAGCCTGCCTCTAGGAGAAGAAGAAATCCATGAAGAGGTGGATCCTAAAGAAGAAGAAAGAGTGTTCAGGAAAGCATTCCTTGACATGACTGAAATGGTGAGAGTCCTTTATCAAGAAAGGAATGAAAGACTAGAAGGAGAGGGATCCAAACCTCACAAGGAAGGTCAGGGATCATCAGGAGGCCACAATGATGAAGATAAATCAAATAAGGGCAATAGAGGAAATGGAGGCAATGGAAAGTCACCATCCTTACCCTCATCATCATCATCATCCTCTACTTCATATTTAGTACACCAGTCACACAAGTCAAAGTACACTGGTAAAATTCCTTTTCTAAAACTTGATGTTAAGTTTGAATTGCCAATTTTTAATGGTGAAGTCATTGCAGAAAATCTTGATAATTGGATTAGGAAATTGGAGGTCTATTTGAGAATTCAGAACCTTCATGATGATGATACCAAAATCCAATTAGCTTCATTGAGGATGGAAGGTGCAACTCTTGTTTGGTGGGAAGCCAAGACAAAGGAGGAGATCAAGAAGCATGGTAAGATTATCCTATCATGGACCGATTTCATTACTGCAATAAAACAATAGTTTTATCCATTAGCTCACATGGAGAAAGCCATAATGAACTGGAAAAATTTTAGACAATTGAAAGGTCAAAATGTACAAGGCTACACCCAAGAATTTAGGAGAAGGGCTCTCTTGTTAGGTTTAGATTTGCAGTGTCAAGATAATTTGCTCAAGTACATAGGAGGCTTACATAGCTACCTAAAACATACTATTCTCATGTTTAACCCTACAAGCTTATATGAGGTTTGTGCTCAGGCCACACATTTAGAAGCAAGAGGGAAAAACATTACTGATGAGAGTAGAAATAAACCTTTTAAGTGGAAAAACAAAGGGAAGACATCAAAAGGTAAGGGAAAAAAGAATGCATATGTCAAGAAAGAGGGAGAGAAAGTGATTTGTAAACATTGTTCAAGAGAAGGCCATGAAGAGAAAAATTGTTGGAAATTACATCCTGAAAAGAGACCCAAGTATAACAATAAAAAAGGGAAGCAGAAGACTGCAGCTACAACTCAACATGACTTAGGAGAGGATTTAGGTGATGAAACTAAAATTATAGCCATGGGATTGAAGAAAATGAAGGGGAAAGAAATTGAAACAAAACCCAGTACTAGTACTTCAAACTGTCACATACAAGCTCCAAATGAAGAAGAGAGAATTGAAATGTTTCATGTGAGGGTCATATCCAAACATACCAAGATTGACACACTGTTTGACAGTGGGTCACAAGAAAACTTAATCTCTGAAGACTTGGTCAAGAAACTTAATCTTGAAACCATTCCACATCTAAAACCATATCCACTTGGGTGGAATTGTAAGGATGCAAATTTACAGGTTTCAAAGAAGTGCATATTGCGCTTTGCAATAACTGCACATTTTGTTGACACAGTTGAGTTAGATGTGGTGCCGCTTGATATTACAGGTATTGTGTTGGGAAGTCCTTACTTGTATGATAGGAAAGAAATCTTCCATCGCCATGAGAAAAAATACCATTTATTCAAATATGGCAAGGATTTCATTGTTAGAGCACATTGCAAGAAAACAAATATTGCAATGGTAAATGCTAGATAGGTAAATAGGCTGGTGAATTCAAGTAAGAATTTTGTTCTTCTAATTATTAAGCCGAAATATGATGTTAATCATGAGTCATTTGAAGATTTTTATCCTAAGTTGAATTCAGATTTATATGATGTAGTTGATGCACATCATGAGGTGTTTCAGGAGCCAACAGGATTGCCTCCTAAAAGGGAGATTCAACATGAGATTCAGTTGCAACAAGATTGTCCTCTTCCAAACATTAGCATGTATCACCTGTTGATAATGGAGAATGCTGAAATAAAGAGGCAAATCAAGGAATTTTTGGACAAGGGACTCATAAGGCCAAGCATTTTTCCGTGCAGCTCACCCATATTCTTGATTCTGAAGAAATATGGGACTTGCTGCATGTGTGTTGACTTCAGAGCTTTGAACAAGATAACGGTAGAGAATCGATACCCACTCCCAAGGATAGATGATTTGATAGATTAGTTGAAAGAAGAAATTTTTTCACTAAGTTAGATTTACGAAATGGATATCATCAATTAAAAATTGTAGAAAGTGACATATGGAAGACTGCATTCAAAACCAAACAAGGACTCTTTGAGTGGTTGGTTATGATGTTTGGTTTGTATAATGCACTGGTGACTTTCATGCGTGTTATGGATAATGTTTTGTTTCCATTCCTTGATGAATTTTTGATTGTGTATTTAGATGATATACTCATTTTTAGAAAAACAAGAGAAGGACATGTCTTGCATGTGAAAATGGCACTTGATGTTTTGAAGAAAGAGAAATTATTTCTTAAGATGTGAAAGTGCAAATTCGGAAAGACTTCTCTAGTTTATTTGGGACACATTGTAGAAGGAGGTGAGTTGAGAATTGATCGTTGCAAAGTGGAAGCCATTTTGAATTGGCCCACTCCCAAAAAAATAACCGAGGTAAGAAGTTTCTTAGGTGCAACTTAGTATTAGAGAAAGTTTATTGCTAAATTTTCTGCCATAGCAGCTCCTATGCATGCCATGACAAGTGTGAAGAAAGGCTTCCAATGGGGAGGAAAATAGCAGAAAGCTTTTGAAGCTTTAAAATACAAGATCAATTCAGCTCTGGTCCTTGCATTATCAAATTTGAGACAACCGTCTGAGATACAAACTGATGCTAGTGATTATGCCATGGGCACGGTACTTTTGTGGCATGGTAAGCTTATCTCTTTTCATTCTGAAACATTAAATGGTGCTGTAACTAATTATCCCACATATTAAAAAGAGCTGTATGTGTTGGTACAAAGCGTCAATAAGTGGAAACACTACTTGATGGGTAAAGAGATGATTATGCATACCGATCACCAACCATTACATTACTTGTAGTTGCAAACAAAATTGCAGCAATCACGACATTTCAGGTGGATGGGATTTATTCAACAATTTAAATTAGTTATAAGGTACAAGAAAGGTATTTTCAATAAATTTGCTGACATGATTTCAAGGCCAATTATAAATGCTTCTACTTTACTTAAAAATGATTCTATTGTACATGAGAGTTACATAGAACCGTATGCATCTGATGCTGATTTTCAAGATGTGTATGCTAGTTTGAGAGAAGGGAATCAAGTTGAGGAAAATGATTATCATATGCATAACAATTTGTTGTTTCATTTGGGAAAGTTGTGTATGCCACAAGGAGAAAGACTTAGTTTCATGATAGAGGATCATTCGTCTCTTATTTCTAGACACTTTGGGGTAAGAAAAACAATGGTGCATCTACAGAGGCATTGATATTGGCCTCACATGATAGATAGTGTGTCACGTATTATAAGAGGATTCTCTATGTGTGCAACAAGCAAGCCTAGCCATAGGAAGCTTGGGTTGTACATGCCACTACTAGTACCATCAAGGCCATGGGAGAGTGTCTCCATGGACTTTGTTGGAGGTCTACCTATGTTAAGGAAACATCATGATTATCTTTATGTAGTTGTGGATAGATTCAGTAAAATGTGTATACTTATGCCATGTAAGAAAACCATTATTGCTGAACAAAATACTGAACTTTATTTTCAACATGTATGGGTTCATTATGGTTTGTCAACTTCTATTGTTAGTGACAAGGATTCCAGGTTCGTTGGGGATTTTTGGTCCAATATTTGGAAGATGATGGACACAAAATTGAAAAAGAGTACTATTTTTAATCCACAAACTGATGGCCAAACTAAGGTGGTGAATAGAACCGTTGTGCATCTATTGAGAGGATATTGTAGCAAACATCCAAAGTTGTTGGATGAGAAACTACATTACATTCAACATGCGTACAACTGGGCAAAGCACTCTTCTACAAATACTTCACCTTTTGAAGCTTTCTTTGGGTATTTTCCAAAATCGCCATTAGAATTCATCTTTGAGAAGGATGTTGCAATTGATGGGCATAGTGATATTGAAAAGGCTTGAAATTTCATTGAGAACATTCATATTATTCATCAAAAAGTTCAAGAAAAGCTTGAGAAGAGTCAGAGCAAATACAAGGAGAGGCATGACAAACATAGAGTTGATCACAAGTTTCAAGAAGGAGATGAAGTATGGTTGCACATAAGCAAAGAAAGGATGCAAGGAGAAGGTAAAAATCTCAAGCCCATTCGCTATGGTCCATTCAAGATCATCAAACAAGTTGGTAATAATGCATTTCAACTTGACTTGCCTTCATATATGAAGAATGTATTCTGTTGTTAATGTGGAGAATTTACGTTTGTATGAGCCTCCTTTGATTGATGATCAAGGGAGTGATATTCAGCTGCCATCTATAGAATATTTCTCACCATAATTTCTGGACAAGCTCAAGGAGGATTCTATCCTTGATAGGAGGACACGCACTTATAAGAGGGGAAGTGTTGATTACCTTCAAAATGGGCTCAAGGGCAACAAACCAAGTAAGGCAAGGTGGATGGAAGTGGAAAATGTGAGGGAGTTGTACCCTCATCTTTTGAACAGGTAATTAAAGTATTTTGGGGTCTAAAAGCTTCCCAATGGGGAGATGTTCAGGAGATCATGTTGTTGCGATTTTGGCGCCACAAACGGTTCGAAAAATCGATGTCGTATGAGGAAGATATCATTTTCTGATTGTTTTCCTAAACAACTAAAATTTTTATGACAGGGATGACTGGGATGCCCAGTCAATAGGTGGCATATTTTAGGAATATTTTGTTTTCCTAAGCTAACAATATTTCACCATGTGGCATGATGTGGATCGTTGATTTGGGATGTACGTTGTGTTTTTTATTGCCAATTGGAGGGTGACATGTGGCCAACCTTGAGGCCTATTAGAAAATAATATCTTACAGAGAAATGTAACACATGAAATATGTGGAAAAAAAAAGCACACAAAACACATAAAACCAAAGAGACACAAATATACGTGGTTCACTCAGTTTGGGCTACGTCCACCTGAACAGCTAGTCATTCCTTTCTATTATCCAGCAAAATGAAGAGACACAACCTACAGTAGATCCGTTGTAATATCCTTTTTTCTCTCTCATAGTCTCCCTATCTGTTTCTCACTTTGAGAATACACATACAATACACAACCGCAACAAAATACCCTCATACAAAGCGAGGGGTTTCCTTCAAAGGCAAAAAACCCTAAACTAAATATAACTTCTACCGTCAGATCATTTGTCTAATGAACGGCCCAGATTGACTAGAAATTACTATACTTTTACAAGGTAATTTTACATTTGTTTTTAGCTTTTGGGGCACTGCCCCTGAAACCCCCCGCCAGGGGGGCGCTCCATAAAGTTGCAGCCGCCTCCCCGGGATCCCCCAGGCAACGTTTAATTACGAGCGGTGTTTCCACCCCATTAAAGTACAGGGGTCCAAAATTGTGATACAAAATAAACAAGATAATCAGGCTCCAAACCCAATAATGCCACCACGTGTCCCCTGGAAAGTTGAACATAATTATGGTTTGGGGTCTAGGGAGTTCGACCATGTGACATCCGACACACACACAACGACCTCATTCAATTTCTCTATGTTAATACTTAACCATATAAGTCGAATGGTTCTATTTGAAGTTGTATGGTTTTTCATTTCGGAGGGGGGGACCTCTAGTGGTCCCAAATCCCTGGCGGCCCCAAGTTTTCTGGTCACATGATGTTTTAAAACCCGCAACAACAAAACTACAAACTAGTGTTTACATCAAACTCAGACTCCGGTGGTTTCAATGATTATGGTCACATGTAACATTGTGACATTAAACTGAAATATGATGGTTTGTCTACACCGTAACCTCCATCGAAAAATACAGCATTCACATGCGCGGTTCATTGGAAACTAATGCGACGGGTGTTAGCTCCCTGTAATTCCAGCAGATTGGTGAGAACAGAACTGCGGAGAGAACACTTGAACCTCTTTGGGATTCTAGGATCTAGCCCTCCTAAATCCAAAGAGGGATCTCTCCAATAAGTACAAAGATTGATTTATCTTTAAAGGTTTTATGGGTATGATATTAGGCTAGTTATGAAGAACGAGGGTTTTAGTTTATTTTTGGATGGTTGAGCATGATTATTAGTTGAGTGGAAAGTCCTAAAATGAAAGAGTTTCAAAGGTGTGAAGTTTCAATCAATCAGAACAAAGCTTTGGCTGATTATATAGATATAACACTGGTTTTTAGTCCATTGGGATATGGAGTCATAAAAAGGTTTAATTGAGCAACAATTTCAAGAGTTGTCCAAGGGGCAAGCCATCTATATCACAAGATCTTTGAGATTAAATGATGGAATGGAAACAATAAAGTGTTGAAGTGGTGGAAACAGACACTAATTTCAACTAGTATTTAACAGTCTGTCCAAACAAGAAAATCCTTTTAAGTAACTGTTTAAAACTGGCCAAAGGGCAGGGCTCACCATAGACCTCTTTGGGCAAGTTCGTATTAAAGTAGACTCAGTAGACAAACAATCCAGTAATCCACATAATTACTTTCAGAAGGGATGAAAACACATAAGAGAAACAAAGTGCAACTTAAGATCAGATAAGATACTTTTAAATCTAGCCTGCTTTCAGCATACACTTAGGGAAACTTTCAGAATTTACCATTGGAGAAAGAAGCTAGAAAAAATGGCACATCATCACTTTTCTAGTCTAACTTTACTAAGAAAATAATGAAAATAACATTCAAGAATAATTTTTAAAGTAAATAGGCCCACGAGGCGTAGAGAAGTCGGTGATGGGGTGCACTGCTAAGGCACTCCGTTCTGCAAGGTCACCGGTTCGAAACCCGTGGGTGTAGGATTAGTCTAACCGAGCAAAAAAAAAAATAAAAAAAAAATAAATAAAAAAAATGTTTAAAGTAAATAGTAGGACGAGGGAACGCCAACATTCCTAACTGCTTAACTGTATTGAATCATTCTTAAATACACAATTTGGAGGAAAACATTGAGATAAAGCTTATCAGTCAGAGAAGGGTACTGTAAATAGTAAATCCTAACTCTATGCTTGCTGTTCTTTCTCAAAGAATAATGGAAAAAATGGCATACATGAAAGGAAAACAATAACACAGGAAGAGGCATTTCACCAGTGATATAGACCAGGATCCCAAGAATCAACATGTATATTGAAGTCAAACCAGTTACATTCTTCAAGTCCAATGTTGCAGTTCAGCAATCATCTTCACTTCTCAGCCTAACTTATTCGATCAAAAACAGAGCTTCAAGAGCCTTTGAACACTATTTACATGTAGAAAATTTCTAGCACAAGTATATTTCAAAATTCTGCAACCAACCCTTTACAATGAGCTCCTCAAGAAGATTTTATAGAGAAATGAGGAGGTCGAATGATAGAAAAGATCTATAGTTTCAGTTAATATAGTTTTAATGCTTCCCGGTCTTTGAGGGGCTCAATGGAGAAGATTACAGATATTTCCTCTCTATTAATTGATTTACATTAAATTTTTAAGCTTGCTGGGAAGATTTTGTTGACTTTAAGGCTCTGTGTCATCGTTGTAATAACTCTGCTGATATTTTTGCAATAAGTCTCTGGCTCGAAATAACTATTGAGCTGTATTGGGGCAAATATCTTCTGTTCTCGTAATAACTCAGCCCTTTGTTGAATTCTTTGAGGCTACAGGTGGCTTTAGGTAGCTGAGAGGATTCAATTAGCCTCTGATGTGGCAGTGGAGGAATTCTCTGTTTGATAGATATTATTGATTTTCCTTTAATTACTACTATTTTGACTTGATTTTGTGTGTTTAGGCTTAATGAGACGTAAATTCTGTCTTTTGTTCTTTAACTATGTTTAATTTAGTGGATTAGGATTTTGATGGTCTATCTTAGCCGTAATCCACCAAAACTGTGATTCAACCTTCAATTCTTCAGTTCTGCCGTGGTTGGGTCCTTTCACACTGATACTCTTTGATTTATTAAACTTTGTTGTGTATTGTTGATGTGCAGGTGCACAGGGGCTTTGTAATGGTATCAGTGCTCATGATGCACTGATAAACTTTGATGGGAACCCTATGGAATGATTTCTCTTATGAACAAAGGTGTGGGGGATCGTCATCCCCAGCCTTTGGTTCTCTTTTAACATAATGGAAAAAGCCATTAAAAACCTACACAATCCAAGAAAAATTAGAAAATCCTGCATATTTTTGGTTTAATTGCTTCAGAGGTTGTGGTTAGGTTGCAGCCGTTGGATGAAAGAATCCAACGGCAGCGATTGCTTTGTAGGGGTCATATAGGAGGCGGTTGAGAGAATGGTGTAGAGGATTAAGTCCAGGCCGTCGATCTGTGTTGATCAACGGTCGAGATCAATCGTAACAATACAATGCGAAGGGGTCACATTATAATTACATAGGCGAGAAATACAAAGAAATTAGGTTAAAAACCTTTGGCGGAGGAAAAATGAATTGAAAGGGAAAATGGGGTTTCTGAATGATCCTGGGCCATCGGATGAGATTGGCCCTTGAGATCAACAGTTGTGGTTGATCTATGAAATCCCTTGGAAGAAGACAGAGGGAAATAGTTCAATGGTTTGATTGAATCTGAGCCGTTGATCTGCAGAGATCAACGGCGGGGAATGAACGCGATAAAACACAGTGTAAAAGGGAAGGGTGGTTTTGGCTTGAGAAACCAGCGGTATTGCGCAGCAAAAAGGCGGGTAAGCGGTTTCACATTTTTGAACGTGATATGCATCTTAGACCGATACGTGGCACTTCAAAACCACTTATATCACATAGCTCTTGGAGAATTAACCTTCGTCCTTGAATCTGTGCGAAAATGCGTGTCAGCTGTCAGATCAGGGGTCTCAGATTTGACGGTCGTGGAAAGAGCGCGATATTGATAAGATGCACAGGAGATAAGATGTGGGGTGGTTTTAATCTGAGCCTTCAGATCAGGAAATGAACGAATAAGATTCAATCTGGAGGAAGGCAGGATAAAATATGAGGCGAAGAAAAGGGCTAATATGGGCCGTTGATCTGAAAAGATCAACGGTGGAGATTTCCCCGAAAAGCATTTTAAAGCGGGGCTTCATAAATTTAACAAAGGTTGTGGGATCCAATCTGGACCGTCAAATCTTGACACGTGGACGACCCAGATGCAATCAGAGGCTTGCAATCGGCGGGGGCAAAACAGAATGGGTGCCGATGCGATTGAGCGATGGTCATCAATCTGAGGATCAAATCGACGATGGGAAATGAATCAGAGGAGTTCACAGCGGAGGAAAGGGCTTTGGGATGGAGTGATAAGGGCCGTTAGATCTAGGAAGGTGGGGAGGGGATCAATGACTGATATTCTATCAGGAGGCCACTAATCATGAGGGGGTGAATAAAAATAAAACACACCCATTGAGATCTTTTGATGCGAGATTACGTAGGCCGTTTGATCATTTTAGATCAACAGTCGGGAATGGTTTTAACCAATGAACGAGAAGAACCTTTTATAAGATAGGAAAATCAAATTTTTAATGAAATACAAAGGATTTTTGGCTTTGGGGCGAGGTTTTATTTACGATTAGCACCCGATTGCGGGGCCTCAGGGTATATGGAAAGAAACAGAGGGATCGGGGGTTATATGCATAAGAGGGCCAATCGGAATCGGGACGAAGGAGTGGGATTTTCAAATGTGCCCGATAAAAAATCTCCGATGCAAGATCTTATTGACCATTTATCGGCCTTTGGATCAACGGTTCTTTTCCTTTTAAAACAATGAAACGTCGGGTTTAATACAAACATAGGAAAAGTGGGTTTTTATGAATTTGCAAAGGAAAAATATGACTGGGATGGGTTTATTTATAATTTTAAGCACCCGATTTCAGGATCTTGGGTTATATGAAGTGACAAAGGGATCAGGGCTTATCTTCAAAGGGGCCAATCGGATTGGAGGTTTCAACGTAGAAAATAGACTTGCGCTCGCCGATTGTTTCGATGCGATAAGCGCTCGGCACTATTAGCGCTTGGTTCTAGCACTAGGGTATATGTAGGGAAGTGGTTTAGGGCTTATCCCAAAGGGGCTTAAGCCTTAATACAAAAATGTGTTTTTTATGATTTTTTCAAGGTTTTTTAATGGATTTTAGGGGTTTCGGTAAGGTTCCAAAAGGATTTTCAAACCTTATAAAAGGGGTTTATAAGGTTTATGAGGAAAGAGGGGATAAAAAGGAGGTTAATGATGAAGGGAAGGAGGAGTGAAAAATGATGAAAAATGGAGTTTTCAACAGTATTTTTCTTTAGGGAAAACATTATAATTTCAGAGTTTTAAGAGGGGAAACAACAGTGAAGATTAATCTAAAGACATGATATCTTCACAAAACTTCAAGAATTAAAATTTTTTGCAATAAAACTTGTTTCTTGAAGGCTTCAAAAATGATTTAGACACCATTTTTTATGAAAAATTTTGTAGGTGGCTAACAGTGGCTCCACATAAGGATGGTGCCTTCTTGAAGGCATCAAGAACTTTAGACTTGCATTATCTGGGGGGCTGATTAGTGCCTCATCCATTGGGCTTCTTTTTTATTCACTTGGATGATCTTCTTCTACTCTGAAAATATTAGTAGCCATGAAAAAACAATGGAACTTCATCAACACAAGCTTTCTGCCTACCCAATCCTATTGATCTAACATTTTTTCTTCTTTCAGAGTGCACTTGGATTGGAAAACTCTTTTACAAACATTTTATTCTTTTGAAAGAAAAAAATAATCTAAGTCTACTTCTTATTTCTCCATGAACTCAAATTAAACAGTTGAGTTCATATGCTTCTCTACCTAATCTACTATCTGTTAGGATTAAACAGTCTAACATATTTTTATTCACTAATTTCTAAATAGAAATTTAAAAGCATACAAGTCAGGATTGAACAGTCTAACTTGTTGCTGATCTATGGCATAAAACAAGCTACACAGAGATAATTATTTTACAAAAAATTAAATCAAAACATTGAAGGCTTAAGATCTGAAAATTCAAAGCACGACCTTCTCCTTTCTTCAGCTTTGTTTTTGAGTTTATTCGAGCTATTTTCCCTTTTTCTCTAGTTCAGATTTTAAGTTCATTAGAACCAGTTTATCTCTATTTTTGACTCACAGATTAAATAGATTTGAGTCATTCTTCTTTTGAAAACTTAGGTTTGGATTTTGAGCTTGTTTGAACCTTTATTTTCTATCCTAATCTACCTAACTGATAAGCCAAGATTAAGTTGTTTGGAAAATCGAATTCACTAACCTATCAGCAGTAAATTTAAAACTAATTAGTCATGATTAGGCTGTATGACTAACTAGGAGTGTGTTTTCAGGAGTGGCATTTGAGCTTGCACAATTCAGATTTTGTTTCTCTTTTTTTGGCATGGGGTTGTACCTTTCTTATTTTTACAGTCTGCCCTCTTTTCCTTTTTCATTGTTTTTGTATTTTTTTTTTCTTCAAGACAAAAATCAACAACTATCTAAATGCTCAAACTGAGCTTTATTGACATTCCTATCTAACCTATTCTAACTTGGAGTATTTACATTATCATATGAAACAAAAGTTCCAATGTAGCCAGTTGAGTAATGTCATAAAGAAGAAGAAATTCTAGCTGCTTGTCAGGGGTATCCATAGCACATTTTGAAGATTAATCTTCAAAACTAAGACTATCACAGAAGGTGACATCTTTTCATGCATTTGGCTCTTGCAAAGGATCCATACTTGATAATTTGAGCCAGGTGGGACTTCCACACACTCTTCCAAAGGATCGACAAAGAAAAGATGAAGATTCTCTTCTTTTTAGCTTTCCATGTATGGTAGATTTTTTTCTTCCAAGACTTCATCTTTGAGGATTTTGTTGTCAGCATGTGGCTTGGAAGTATCATCATCCTTAACCTGCAAAATATAAAACAATGAAAAATCTTCTTTCTCTAAATCTATGCTTGTCTCTGATATAAATTCAGGTTCTTTGGATGACAGATTGATATCAGTGATGGGAGAAGTTTATTCTTGAGAAGATGGTATATCCTCAGTAGGATAGTCTTCTATTTATTTTTCTCCTTCATCTTCCTCATCATCTGAACTAGAGGACTCATCATATTTGGTAGTGTTGTCCTATTGTAGCCCTGGTATGCTCAGACTCAGTGGACTGAGCTCTATGAAGAGGTTATTATATTCTTGAGCAAGGGTGTCTTCAAAGTTTTCCTCTTTTTCAATAGAAGACTCTTTGGTTTCGACTTGCTTAAAAATTTCTTGATTGCTCTTCTCTTCACCCTTTGAGTTGAAAGGCTGTTGATTCCCAATTATGTGAAAGCTATTTATGATGGATTGAAATGGGTGATTTTTGCTTTCAAGCTGACGATGGTGAAAATCATAACACCAATCAAACGATGGTTGCCCTGCGTGATTAGTTTCTGCCTGAAACTCATCATCATCATCAGACTGATTAAAATTTGGAAAATTATCAGCATAAACAATTTCACTAGTCATCAGTTTGTTCTTATTTTAGTTGATCTACAGGTTTATTTTATTGTTTCATTACAACAAGATGGAGTAGGTAGATGAGTAGAAGTGTTTGGTTCAAATGAGGGTTTGGAGGCTGGAAGTCTGTTCAATATTAGATCATTCTCTTCCTCTGTTAAGAGAGAAGGAATTTTCTTTTTGCTTAGGACAGAGGTACATCAGTCCTCTTGTTCTTGTGTTGACTAATTTTGAGGCTGGATGTCTTCTTGAGCCTCTTCTAAGGGATCTTGACTTGTGCTTGCAGGGAAAATTTGAGGATTTTCTATTGTTTCCTGATCTTCTTGTGTTTCGAAAAATTCCTCATGATAGTTATGATACTCAGTTTGCATACAAGGTTCATGAGTTGTTTCTTGCACATTATCAGGGTGCCACACTTTTTGTGTAATATGATATGGGTTATAATCTAGAAGAGGAGTTCCTATATGAGCTAGTTCTCCTCCTATATCAGATTCTGTGTTTTTAAAGTGGCTACTAGTTTCATCAAAGCACTTCTCACTATATGCTTTTGAATTTTGGTCACGGAGTTCTCTTATTAGCATAGTACAAGACATAGGAAGGCAATCAAGCATTTCTTGTCAACCTTCTTCATTACTTTCTTTGTAAGTTTGCTCATCATATTCTATAAAGTGTTGATCATAATACATGTTTTGGTCATTGTCTTGGTCTTGAAGTGATTGGGATTGTGTTTGATCAGGGGAAAACATAGCTGGCTCTAGATCATCAATATTCATATTAGCCATCAACCTATCCATTCTCTTTCCAAGCATGTGCATCATCTTTTCCATCATCATTAGAATTTTTTCTTGATTATTTTATTTATAATCTTGTTCACCATACATGTCTTGTAGTTGTAGAGTTTGTGTTTGGACAGGGAAAGGCATATGTTGCTCTGGATCACCAATGTTTAGATTAGCCATAAACCTATCCACCCTTCTTCCAAGCATGTACATCAATTTTTCCATCATGACCATATGTTTGTCTTCTGGGTCTATATCTAAATCCATGTTTGTAAATAAGAAAAAGAGGTCACTGTGTCTGTTCAATCAGGTCAAGGTCTTCTACCAGTGGAGTCATTTGGTATTTTGGGAGTTTCAGAGTGTGGAGTCGCCAGGTGGAAAATTTTTTAGCTCCTAAGGAGGTAAAATGTTTTATGGTTCCACCACCATGTTTGTTTGAATACCAATCTAAGGAGATTATGGGTTTTCTGAGGTATTAGAGATTTACAACACGCAATTTACCCAGAATCCCTAGCGGAGTCACCAGAAATGTTAGGTCCCCGTAATTCCAGCAGATTGGTGAGACCAAAACTGCGGCGAGAACACTTGAACCACTTTGGGATTCTAGGATCTAGACCTCCTGAATCTGGAGAGGGATCTCTCCAATAAGTACAAATATTGATTTATATTTAAAGGTTTTATGGGTATGATATTAGGCTAGTTATGAAGAACAAGGGTTTTTGTTTGTTTTTGGATGGTTGAGCATGATTATTAGTTGAGTGGAAAGTCCTAAAATGAAAGAGCTTCAAAGGTGTGAAGTTGCAAGCAATCAGAGCAAAGATTTGGCTGATTAGATAGATGTAATGCTGGTTTTTAGTCCATTGGGCTATGGAGTCATAAAAGGGTTTAATTGTGCAACAATTTCAAGAGTGGTCCAAGTAGGAAGTCATCTATATCACGAGATCTTTGAGATTAAATGATGGAATGGAAACAATAAAGTGTTGAAGTGGTGGAAACAGACACTAATTTCAACTAGGATTTAACAGTCTGTCCAAAGAAGAAAATCCTTTTAAGTAACTATTTAAAACTGGCCAAAGGGCAGGGCTCACCATAGACCTCTTTAGGCAAGTTCGTATTAAATTAGACTCAATAGACAAACAATCCAGTAATCTGCATAATTAATTTCAGAAGGGATGAAAACAGATAAGAGAAACAAAGTGCAACTTAAGATCAGATAAGATACTTTTAAATCTAGCCTGCTTTCAACATACACTTCGAGAAACTTTCAGAATTTACCTTTGGGGAAAGAAGCTAGAAAACAGGGCACACCATCACTTTTCCAGTCTAACTTTACTAAGAAAATAATGAAAATAACTTTCAAGAATAATGTTTAAAGTAAATAGTAGGACGAGGGAACGCCAGCATTCCTAACTGCTTGACTGTATTGATTCATTCTTAAATACACGATTTGGAGGAAAACATTGAGATAAAGCTTATCAGTCAGAGAAAGGTACTGTAAACAATAAATCCTAACTCTATGCTTGCTGTTATTTATCAGAGAATAATGGAAAAAATGGCATACATGAAAGGAAAAAAATAACACAGAAAGAAGCACTTCCCCGGTGATATAGAGTAGGATCCCAAGAATCGGCTTGTATATTGAATTCAAACCAGTTAATTCTTCAAGTCCAATGTTTCAGTTTAGCAATCATCTTCACTTCTCAGCCTAACTTATTCAATCAAAAATAGAGCTTCAAGAGCATTTGAACACTATTTACATGTAGAAAATTTCGAGCACAAGTATATTTCAAAATTTTGCAACCAACCCTTTACAACGAGCTCCTCAAGAAGATTTTATAGAGAAATGAGGAGGTCGAATGATAGAAAAGATCTATAGTTTCAATTAATACAGTTTTAATGCTTCTCAGCCTTTGAGGGGCTCAATGGAGAACATTACAGATATTTCCTCTGTATTAATTGATTTACATTAAATTTTTAAGCTTTCTGGGAAGCTTTTGTTGACTTTAAGGCTCTATGTCATGGTTGTAATAACTCTGCTGATATTTTTGCAATAAGTCTCTGGCTCGAAATAATTGTTGAGCTATATTGGGGCAAATATCTTCTGTTCTCATATTAACTTGGCCCTCTGTTGAATGCTTTGAGGCTAAATGTGGCTTTAGGTAGCTGAGAGGATTCAATTAGCCTCTAATGTGGTAGTGGAGGCATTCTCTGTCTGATAGATATTATTGATTTTCCTTTAATTACTACTATTTTGACTTGATTTTGTGTGTTTAGGCTTAATCAAACCTAAATTCTATCTTTTGTTCTTTAACTGTGTTTAATTTAGTGGATTAGGCTTTTGTTTGTCTATCTTAGCCATAATCCACCAAAACTATGATTCAACCTTCAATTCTTTAGTTCTGCTGTGGTTGGGTCCTTTCATACTGATACTCTTTGATTTATTAAACTTTTCTGTGTCTTGTTGATGTGCAGGTGCGCAGGGGCTTCATAATGGTATCAGTGCTCATGATGCACCGATAAACTTTGATGGGAACCCTTTGGAATGATTTATGTTATGAAAAAAGGCATGGGGGATCGTCATCCCCGGCCTTTGGTTCTCTTTTAACATAATGGAAAAAACCATTAAAAACCTACACAATCCAAGAAAAATTAGAAAATCCTGCATATTTTTGGTTTAATTGCTTTAGAGGTTGCGGTTAGGTCGCTTCTGTTGGATGAAAGCATCCAACGACGGAGATTTCTTTGCGGGGGTCAGATAGGAGGCAGTTGAGAGAATGGTGCAGAGGATTAAGTCCAGGCCTTCGATCTGTGTTGATCGACGGTCGAGATCAATCGTAACAATACAATGCGAAGGGGTCACATTATAATTACATAAGCAAGAAATATAAAGAAATGAGGTTAAAAAACTTTGGCGGATACTATATCCTTAGAGGTTACAAATACACACTCTTGTGACAGAAACTATATCCTTCCTTCCCAAGACCATGATATACCAATAATAAATGCTTTTAATCATATGTCTTTGCAAAATGATGTTTCAGGATATCGCCAAATGATTCCTTTGCAAAGCAAACAACTCAAATATTTTTTCAAGTATGCTGTACGTAGTTCCATTTTTAGCCCCAAAATTGCAAAACCACCGGACACCAAAAACATGCTCCTAAAAGCCATGTTTCCAGTTCTAAATTTCTACATTCTGATGTACCTTGATGATGTCATCATATACTTCAAAAATGACAAATAATATCTGTATTATCTTAAAAAGATGTACAACAAAAGAAGGAGTGGGAATCAGAGGTATAAAGAGGTACAATGGGAAGATACAGGGTTGTTTAGAGATTCATGCATGAATCCTTATGTCATGCTTGAAAGAGAAAATTTTCCAAATTTTTCTTTTCAAGAGCTGAGTGGACCAAGAGTGGTAGGAGATCCTTATGAAGATAAGATGCTTAAGTTTCACCATTTCCAGGATTTCTGAGTTAAAACATTTTAAATCATTGTATATACCATTGTTTGAAAAATAAAAATAAAAATAAAAAAATAGAAAATTCAAAAACAATAGAAAAATAGAAAAAGAGGGTAGTTTGAAAAACAGAGAGAAAGCCCCATGTTCAAAAAATAGTCATTATGAAAGCGCGCAAGTCTAAATGCTGCTACTAGTGCTCAAAATGTCTTGTTCAGTTATCTAGCCTAATCATAATTGAACATGTTTTAAATTTATTTGCTAATAAGTTAGTGAGAGGAAATATAGTCAACATTGTGTAAGCTTGACTTATCAAAGAAAATAGATTAGGAAAAGATATTGGTTCCACATGCTCAAAACAGAACCAAAGAGGAAAACAGGGATGAAAAAAAACTATGTATCATAGCCCTGATTTTCTAGATTTCATTTTATGCAAAATAATATTTGTGTGTAGCTTGTATTTCATGCCACAAATACATGACAAATCAGACTGTCTAATCTTGATTTGGTCATTTTTAAATTTCATGTTTTATATTAGAGAATAAAATCCTGTCAAACAACTTAACCTTGATAGTCGATCCAACATAGGTAGAGAAACAAAAGAGTTCATCAGCTTAATCTGAACTCCCGATGGATATAAGTGTAGAATTAGATAGTGTCATTTTTAAAAAATATTATGTCAAAGGGTTGCTAGTCCAAATTCACCCGAAAGAAGAAAAAATGTTAGGAAATATAGTGGGGTAGGTAGAAATGTCTTTGATGCTAATCATGCTATCAATTTTCAGAAATAGCATCAAGGAAGAAAGAAATTTGCGCCAATGGATAAAGGCACTGGTCTTCAAAGAATCGAGATCTGAAATTTTGAACACCTCCTGAAAAGGAGCTCCCCTACCCAAATGGAGCCACTGTTAATCATTAGTATTTTTCGCCTGTTGATGATGACTAGTTTTTAAAGCCTAGTTTTCTAGTAGCTGATCTCCAATTTGTCAAATTTGTCAGCTAGAAAACACCCATAAACTTTTTGCCCTCCTACCTTTTCAATCAGCCTATGATGAGAAAAAACCTAATTTTCAAACCCTATCTAGTCTCAGTCATACAAACTTGTCCATCAGCTCCAAAGAGAATACTCCAAATCTGTCAAAAATCTCCCCTAAGTTAGGTAGCGACGCTTTAGGCGATCTTCCCTTGGCAAACTATCCTAAGCCAAAAATAACCTCTGTCTAAAACCAACCAGTCATAGATGGCCTTCCTATTCTGCAAATAAATCTTGATACACCCTTAAGTCGTGCCACTAACAAGTCTTGGTGTCTCTGCAGTGCATGTTTCAAAAGCCAAACTGATGTTGTGTTGATCTATAGTGTTTCAATGTCTTTCTCAAAAGCAGAAGTGTACCAGTGTTCCATAAGACATTATTAAACTAAACATGAGAAGATAGCTACTTCTCATGTTGTTTTGAGCCTGGAATGAAGGTACTAGTCAGAGAGGTAATTGAATGAACTCCTGCAAACACAGTCAAAGGGTTAGGGACTTATGACTAGCAAGTAATACTCTGCAGACATAGGTCGGGATTGCTTTTGGTTTCTAAAGATGCATGAGAGCATTTTAAGAATATAATACATATCTCAGAGAATCCCTCTCATAGCATATTGTCAATTTTTCACCTTATTAATTACTGTGATATACCAAGCAGAGATAGGCTGTGAAAGGAAAGATGACACAGTTTGAAAAGAGATGAAATAGCATCACTGTGTAAAACCTCCTCCAAACATGAGCAGATGGTTGGGAATATTATGCTGGCCTCCTTCATTTAACAAGCAGAGGGTCAGGAATAGAGGTGTAGCCTCATTCAAAGATCACAGGGCTAACAATGCTACAAATGGCCTAAAAATCTTGTTTACACATTTTCTCCAATAGAGGAAACCACTGATACAGCAGTGGTGTTTTAAAAGGTGCTTACATGAGTTCACTGTTTGAAAGACAGAGTTGAAATCAGTAGAAAATAATTCAAGGTTTATGAGTTGAGGGCTGGGTTAAACATAGGCCAATCAGTGGTAGTATGATGATTCAAGGAAGCTTTTATTTTCCTGTCCATAAAGGTCTTTTTCAAAACCTCATTAAATTGACAAGAAGATAGACTAGCCTTGCTTCTGAAGAAGACCTTTGAAAATAAACAACACATAGATAGTATGTGTGAAGAAAGGATATGGAAAATGTTTCAAGTTCAGAGACAACACTCAAAGAAATAGATGTAAATCAAGCCATGGGTGAACGCAAATAAGGTCCTTCATCCACAGTCAAAGGAAAATATCCAAGGGCACCTGGCAGTTTTGATCAACTTCATAATGGGCTTAATTATCATCAAAACACCAGGAGAGTAGAAATTTTCAAAATAAGTTTTATAAATGTGAATCATCTCCTTCCAAGATATGGAAAAGGATGCATCAAAAACCTTGGATTTGACTCTTAAGCAGTGCTCCTTTAAAGGTCAGAAATAGGAAAACCGTGACAGAGTTTCTTCTTTAATGAGGAATAGTGAAAAAGGATTTTGGATTTTAAGAAGTTTCTTCACTTCAAAAAAGGGGGTAATGTCTTTGGTATCTTAAAAAGGGTTGGCCACTGCATCGTTGTTATAAGTCTGGTTTCATAGAGGGCTTCATGGTGTTTTAAAAGTAATGAAATATCAAAGACAATGCTTAATGTTTTGTTATAATCGAAAAGCCTTTTCAAAAGGCATCCAAACCCTTACAAATAGATACAAATTTTTTTGAGTTCATTTAAAGGTCGAAGAGACCGTTGAAACAGACCATTGCGCAAATTCAAAATGCAAACCATGCTCCCTTAGCTACTCGCTGGAGAAGACAAGTGTTTTTGGCATTTTTTTAGAGTTTTCAAGGCCTCAAGCCTGCATGACGTGCCTGTGAGCGTGCATACACTGGTTTTATATTGCTGCACAAAGCACCTATAGTGGCACACGACGCGCTTGTGCACACAGTCACCAAATGCCCGAGGCCAACCCAACAGTCTATTGCACGGCGCCCTCCGATCTAAATGCATCACTCCTCCATCTGCCTTCCGAAAAAGTTGTAAAAACTCCTCCAGCAATCAACTAATGCCCTTAAGCTCTTCTTTGAGGTATTCTCCATTACCTCATGGTAAAATTCGAATTTTTAAGGGGCGTTTTGCTATGTTTTTCCCTAAGAAGAAATAGTGTTTTTGAAAGCACTTCACCATTTAAAAACCATGAGATAGATAGTGGTATATGAGATAGAGTTTTGTCAAAACTGGAGAAAATTTTTCTTGTGCTTAGGGGGTCTCAAGTCAATTTTGACAGTGTCTTAAACAATAGCTTTAAGGGAAGTTTGTCATTTAAAAAGTGCTAGAAAAAGCAGTGATTAGAGAGTGGGGTTTTTGAGAAAAATCAAAGGTTTTTGTTGCTATGATTGCCAAAGATTAGTACAGTGATAGGTGGGGTGTTTTTAAAAGTCCTAAAGGACCTTAACTGACTTTAAGAACAGTGATAGCCCACAGTTAAAACAGGGAGCAGACTTCGTTTAAAACTCAAAAGGGAAAATAGTGATCATAATGTGAATGCTTTGTCATTTTAAAGTGTCCTCTCTTTATGGTGAAATAACAAACTCTGTGCAGCCTCCATAGTTAAAAAAGCAGAGTTTGTGATTGAAAGGTTTTTCAAGACTACTAAAGGTGTCTTGTTTACTTTGTGAAGAAACAAAAGAACATTGTTTGGGGGAACGATGTTTGTTTCTGTCAAAACACAATATTTATTTCTTCACCAAGAGACCACCAACACATCTTTTCAAAGTTATTAGCCCAAGCACAGTAATAGATTGACTGTTTGCTTTTCATTGATAAACACTTGTTGATTGGCATCAAAGAGGATTAAACAATGACTTATAAGGAGGACAAGGGTGTTGTTGAGAAACCATTTCAAGGACCATTTGAGACAGCTTGTTTTTGTCAGTTAGCAAAGAGTATCCAAAACAAAATGCCTCCCAGGTAAGACAGTAGAAGTGGCCTTCACAGGAGATTTGAACTTGTTTCAATTGAAGAGGTAAATGCTCATCCATCAGTCCTGTTTAACTTTCATGAAGTTGGATTTCTAGAGTTTTGTCAAAGGGTGCCAAAGGTGAAAAGCTATCTCCCCTTGACACATCTTTGTGCTTTGAGATTTCAAGGGAAACACTTTCAGCTGGCAGGCTTGGATTTCAAGTTTTCTCCTAGATCCATTTCCAAGGCCACCAAAATCCCTTATGTCGGAAAGAAATGGTTTAAATAGAGCCATCTAGACTCAGAACATTACAAACCCTTTTTGAAGCCGAAGCATTGGGTTACATGCCTATCCATCTTTCCCTTCTTATATCTATTGACTAGTTATGCTCCCCTCATGAATATAGTCATGAAATACTTCACTTGCGAGGGAAGATTTTCCCGGGTCTATGCTTACCATGTCCGGTTGCTAATGCATTTCACAAGAGCCCAATTATTAAATATCCCCTTCTTCCTCCATATAACTATTGAAAAGATGGCCTCCACTATTTAGAAAAGACCTCTTTCTCAGCAGTCAGCTTGCCTTTTCCATCATTCCCTCATCAAGGTTGTCATTCTTCATCAGCTTGAGAAGAAGGGAATCTCTTGGGACACATTCATTGCACATCTAGATTTCACCACTGTACCTTCATCCCATGCATCTCCTTCACCTTCCACTCAGTATATTTCACCTTCTGCAAGTAAGCCCATTCCCAAGAAGCTCAAATTTCCAATAATTGAACAAGAAGAAGAGCATGATGAGGAAGAAGTGCATGATGAAGATGAGCAGCAACATGATGAACAACAACATGATGAATAAGGGAAGCAAGGGGAAGAAGAGCATGATGAAGAAGGGTAGCAAAGTGAAAAAGAGCACAGTGAGAAAGGGCAACAAGGTGAAGAAGAGCACAGTAAGGAAAGGAAGCAAAGTGAAGAAAACACAGTGATGATATGCAGCATAGTGATGAAGAGAAAAACCATGAAAAAGAGAAAAATAGTGAGGAAGTTGAACAGTTTGATGAGGATATTGGTAGCCCTCACAACAGCAAAAAAGATGAAGATGAAGCCCGAAACATTGAAGAGACAGAGCCTCAAAGTCCTAAAGAGAGCAAGGACAAGAGTGAAGAGGGCAGCCCTAAAAAAGACATGCAAGAAGACAGTGAAAGAATTCATGAAGAAACTCAAAACAGTGACAAGGATGATGAGGGAAGTAACAAGGGAAAAGAGCCAACATAGCATGTGATAGCTGTCTCTCCTAGGCAAGGGGCCATGCTTTCTTCTCCAAAAGTGGCCAAGCCTCAGACATTAAGGAAAAGGGTGCCTCAAACTATAACTCTAAATGTTACTAGGGCCCTCCGAAGCAAGGGGAAATTTCCCAAGCAACCCATTGTCAAATTACCCAAGAAAAGGAAGACCAAGAAGGCCACCCAAAGCAAGGGAAAGGACAAAGAAGAAAGCAACCATGAAAAGGAGAGATACTTTGACATAATTCAAATCCAAAGTGATGATAGCGACAATGAGGCCTGAATCCTAGAGACTCTCTTGATCTATAGAGAAAAAAAAATTGATACTTTGAGGGCATATCTAGAGAGGTCTAGAAACTTCAATCACTTTTTGCAAACACAAAATAAACAGATGAGTGTCCACATGGCAGTATATGAGACACGGGCCATCAAATATAAAAAGGAGGCCTCCAAGGCGCAAGTTAAATTGGAATAACTCATGGGTGATTTCAATGATAGTAAAGATGAATATCAGCCCAGGAGAAAGAGGTCAAGGACCATGGGACTCAGAAGAGCCCTTGAGAAACAAAAGGAGGAAGAAGCTGCCCTTCTCCAATCTTTTCCTCTCACTACTTTGTTCACCCAAGAGATAGAGAAAAATCGAGAAGCATGGCTTGAAAGGGTGAATGATCACTTGGAAAATAAGTTGGAAAAGGCCAATAGAGATTTGGACCTTCAAAGGAGGATGATCGGGCACTATAAGAAGCTCAATTAGTTCGCCCGACGGAAATTGAAGGCCACACAAGAAAAACTCAAGGAAGCTCAAAGGAGGCACCCGACACCAAAATTCAAGAAAGACACCTCAAAGCTCCAAATTTTTCTCTCATCTTCTCAGCATGTTTCTGAAAACCCTTGAGGGTCATGCTCGCCAAAATTGGGCGAAATTCAACAAGTTTTGGTTTTTTGTCATTTTTGGGCTTTTGGCTAAAAATCATGGGCATCGTCATTTCTGTTTGGGACATCCTTAAAGGATGAAAATGGTATCATTGGATGCCATAATTTCAGAGGCATCTACTCAGCAATTTTTAGATCAATTGAAGATGATTTTCTCCCCCAAAATGCCGAAAAACACTCACTTTTTCCACACTCTGTCCCGTTTATCAGCAAAGTATATTTTTTGGGTTTTCGCACACAGGTCAGTTTTTGGGAGACTTCTAGTGATCATTTTGGAGAAAACTAAGCATTTTCAGAAAAGAGACATTTAGAGCTTTCCAACAAGCCATCGCGGGCCTCATTTCGACATAGGGAAAGCATCAAAAAGCTGCCCACAAGACAGAGGACTTTTTGTTGATATATTTCTTAAGTATTTTTGAGAAAAATACACTTTTCTGAAGTGGCTTTTCCTAATGTGCATTTAGCTATTTTTGGGCATAGTTAGTTATGAAAAGTCAATATATTTTCCTTTTTTTAGCATTTTTGAGATATTTTATTAGATATTTTGTGCCTTGGGCTTTGCAAAGCCTCAAAGCCAAAATCAAATATTTTTGATGGGCCAATGAGATTGCAAGTTGCACTAGGAGGTTTTCCCTCATCTTGGCCTATATATTCCAAAATACTTCATTGTAAATAAGGCTGAAATTGATGATATAGAGCAATATATGGTTATACAAGCTTGGAAGAAACACTTGTCTCATACATTGGATAGTTTCTTGAATGTTTTTGGATGATGAAGGAGGAATGTTGTTGGATTCCTTGACTTGGTAAAATGGTATAGTGTCCCTCTCTATTATGCTTCTTAGTTTTCATTCATATTCCATGTTCTTGCTTGCTATAAGACATTAGAGAATAGATTTGAGACATGCCCTTGGAGGCACCTCAAATTTCCTGTTTCTTTATAGCTTCTATGTTTTCTTCCTTCTTAGTCATATCAAAGAATCCTTGATTGCTCTTTAATAACTGAAGAAATTGTTTTCTTGTTTCATTTATGGTTTTATCCATGCTAAGTATGATTCACGGTATGCCTTGCTTACTCATGGCTAGTCATAGCTCCACCTCTGAAATCTTTCTTTGATTTTTTGATTGTCATTTGTTGAACCAAGGAGGTCTTGTACTGATCTTGCCCTTTGCCTAAAACTATGCAATCTTGTTTCAAAGTGCCCAATAGCTTGAAATACTATGCTTAGGTGTTTCCTCATAGTGATTTGAGTTGTTTGTTTGTCTTAAATGTATTTCCCCAAAGTCTGATAGCAATTTCCTAAAGTTAGAGAGTCATATATCTCTATGTATTGATTGAATGTTTATTTCTATGCATTGATCAGTTTATAGTTACATTTCTCATGATTAATGGTTAGCCCTACCATGTTTATGTCATATATTGAACTATTTATGTTTGAAATCCTTTGTTCTTCACAAATTTAGTGTCCATCCCACTCCATTTTACCCAAAGATCCATTTTTCCTTAATCAAATCAGCCCTTCAACAACCTTGTATCACCATTTGAAAGCTTTCTTGACTTTTTCGACCCCATAGCCCAGTTGATCTGACATATTTTTACCTAATATCTTAGTCTTTGATCAGTTCATCCCTCACAAACCTTAAAAAAACCAAAAACCTACTTCATAACTAGCCTAAAATCAGAAGCACAAGAAGCAAACACACAGATATCCCTTACACAAATAGAGAAAGCCCTTTCTGAGTTCAGGAAGGCTAGGTCCTTGGGCTCCAAAGATTGGTTTGATGTTACCCTGTCACTTGGCTTGCCAATCAGCCAAATCACGGGACACTAACATAATGGCGATCACGGTGGGACTCTAAGTTAGTGACAATATAAGTACACCTTAGGACTCCAGAAATCCATTGTCTTCAAGAATAACGGCCATTCAGCCACCTCATCGCCACCCTAACATAATGGCGATCACGGTGGGACTCTGAGTGATAAACAAACTTAGATTCCCTAAATTTCTAGCAGCCTTAGGAATAATATTTGATTGACTTATCCCACCACTCACTAACATAATGGCGATCACAGTGGGACTCTGAGTGATAAACAAACTTAGATTCCCTAAACATTCCAACAACCTTAAAAATACTATCTAATTGAATTATCCCACCGCTCACTAACATAATGGTGATCACGGTGGGACTCTGAGTTAGTGACAATCTAAGTACACCTTAGGACTCCAGCAATCCCTTATCTTCAAGAATACCTGCCATTTAGCCACCTCATCGCCACACTAACATAGTGGCGATCAAGGTGGGACTCTGAGTGATAAACAAACTTAGGTTCCCTAAACTTTCCAGCAGCCTTAGGAATACTATCTGATTGACTTATCCCACCGCTCACTAACATAATGGAAATCACAGTGGGACTCTGAGTTAGTGACAATCTAAGCACACCTTAGGACTCTAGAAATCCCTTGTCGTCAAGAATAACTGCCATTCAGCCACCTCATCACCACCCTAACATAATGGCGATCATGTTGGGACTTTGAGTGATAAAAAAACTTAGATTCCCTAAAATTTCTAGCAACCTTAGGAATAATATCTGATTGAATTATCCCACCGCTCACTAACACAGTGGCGATCACAGTGGGACCTTCTGAGTTAGTGACAATCTAAGTACTCCTTAGTAACTCTCGAAGTCTCAATCAAACTTAGAAAACTTAAGTGTTGTTTGAAGAGTAGAGGCTAGCTCTTTCACCATCTTAGAAAAATGATGATTCAGTTATAGGAAACTCTTCCAAACCTCATAGGCTACACACAAAAACTCAGAAAACCCCAAAACATTCCCATATTGGCTTTTCCCTAGTTATTGGTAGTGGACCATAACTACATCTCCACAAAAAAAACCAAGTTACACTTGGCGACTCCACTAGCCTCCAGCAGGCCTAAAAACTCCATAAAAAACCAAAAAATTCATAAACCAACCTTTCTGTTGACTCATCCTTTCCAAGACTTAAAAATCATGGTGCAAACTCTGTGATCAGTGACAAACTAAGTATAACTTAGTGATTCAGAAAACTTCACCTAAAAATAGGAGATAAACAAAAGTAAAATTGCAAATAGAACCATTAGCTTGTCTAGATAGCTTAGCAACTATTGAAACCAAGTGAATCACTCTTCCTTGCAAGTCTTCATCTCAAAGTTTGCTAGAAGACTTTTTCCCGAAAGCATCTTTGATAGTTTTGGTGGTGGACCATAGTTCTCAAAGAAATCCACCTAGCGACTCCACTAGCCCTAATTTTTGTTTTGACCATCCTTCACATTAGCAAAACCCCTAGAGAGGCCATCCATCCGAAACAATCACAAATACCATCCTCTCTAAACTCTGAATTCAAAATCTGGCTTCACGAAGAATCAATACCAGATCTCATCCAGACCCAAATCCCCCTATCATAGTTGATAACCCGGAGAAGATTCTGTGGCAAGCTTTTGAAACTGGCAAATTAGCTACCGATAGGTCCATCCATAAAGCAAGATCAGTACCTGAACACCTCACATCCTTGCAGGATTCCCCATTTGAATTAAAATCAGCAAAAACCCTTTTTAGAAGCAAGTCACAAAGTAAAGTAAACTTTGACGATCTTGAGCCCCTAGATCTGCCATAGAGTCCTAGTAGAGAAGCCTCACCTACTACACCTCTCGACTTTCAGCTTCTCCATCACTTTGGCTCCTACCACCCCAGATCTGCTCAAAATCAGATCACTAGCCTAAGTACATCTGCCACACCCATCCAAACCACTATTGTTCAAATCACCTCAGCTCATCCTACAGGCCCTCATATTGTACATCATCCATTAGCTCCCGCCATGGCAGCCTGGTATGCACCCTTGGTGTTGCCACACCCTTTGGCTCCTTTACAAAATGACTATCAATCCAAAATCCCGCACTTTACCAGAGTTGAGGCTATTACCGCTGAACAACATGTAGATAGAATTAGCAATGCCTTTGAATACATGGAAATAGAAGATGCGACTATAAGAATGAGGATGTTCGCCCAAAGCCTGGGTGGAGAACCCAAAAAATGGTTTAAGAGCTTAACTCTAAACAACATACATGATCTCCCAGAACTCTACCAAACCTTCATAAATAAGTGGGAAATCAGAAACAACCCCATTCAAATCCTATCGAAGTATAACAATCCAAAAAGGGAAAATGGGGAAAGTGTCCAGGAATACTACACTAGGTTCAACAGTGTGTATAACACCCTCCCACCTCACTTCAAACCTCCACTTGGCTTAGCCTTAGAAAATTTCCCCGAAGGTTTTGACCCAGACATGACTTATCAAATAAGAGACAAGGACCCCCCAACTTTAGAGGAAATGCAAAAAGTGGCCATAAGTGCAGAAGCCAACTTAGCAGAAAAAAGAGCTAGGACCAGATCAGAAAGGAAAGTCACATATCGGGATGAGGTCACCCCTTCAGCCCCTTCCTTAGATCCTAGAATAGATGACTTGGTTAGATCCATGGTGAAAATGTGGGAAAAGATAAGTGAAAAGACACCTCTCAGGGACAACCAGCCAAACCCTCCAAAAACAAACCAAAACCAAAACTTTAGGAGAGAACAGCCTCAAAACAAAGCAAGGGAAAATGACTAACAAATTAGGCCACCCTTTAATGAAAATTATGTTGATGAGAATGAGATGGATACAGAACCCATTGATGAAAATCATTTGAACCTTATAGGTTCTGATAACGAGAGTGAGGTTTACCTCATAGAAGAAGAACAAGCTTTCTTCTCTTCAAATCAAAATGAAACCAACTATGAAGATCTCGAAGATCCTGCTATAGATTTTCAGAATGCCATAATAGAAGCTCACAGGTAGTATGACCTTAGAAGCAGAAAAAACCAAGACAAATCGAAGAAAGGTAGCTCAGACACTGCTAAAATCCCTAATACCATCCTTAAAAGAGTTGTGGATAGAAACAAAATCATGGTTAAGAAAACTGACCAAAGCAAAGATAAAGCTATTCAGACAAGCCTTGGCCCAGATTTTCCCAGTACCTCTTCCAAAATTCCCGAGATGGCTGTTTTGAACAAAATATCGAAACAAGGTCAGCAAATTCAGAACATAGAGAAAGTCATAGCTAAAAAAATTGAAGCAAACATGTCTAAACTACAAGAACCCTTCAGTTTTGAGGGAGAAATTGCCAAAATAAAGATTACCATGCCTCTCACTGAACTTATCTCCAAAAGCTCTTATAAATCCAAAGTGTTAAAGGTCCTGAATATATGAAATGATGCAAACACCCTTAATCTAGCTGATGACAATCCTGAAGTGTTGTTTGGTCCAAAAATAGAAGGGAAATTCCAAGAAGGAACCACTCTTCCCTTTCACATCAGCCTGAATATCCATGACCAAATCCTACACAATGCCATGCTAGACTCTGGGGCCTTGCATAATCTCATTCCGAAGGTTGTGATGGAAAGACTAGGCCTAGAAATCACAAAACCTTATAAATACTTATATTCATTTGATTCAAGTAGAGTCAAGTGTCTAGGCTTAATCAAAGATCTTTGTTTCAGTTTGGCCCAAATACCTGCAAAACACCTGATCATGGACATAGTGGTAGCATACATTCCCCCCAAGTACGGAATGCTTTTATCCAGAACTTGGGGAGCTAAGCTTCAGGGAAATATTCAACTTGATATGTCCTATGCCACTATTCCTGTGTTTAACCAAACCAGAATACTCTATCGGGAATCACACATGAAATATATGGTCAACAGCTAAGAAAGGCCAGATAACATCCCAATGTACTCCTTGCATTCTGATCTGAACTCTTTCATTTTACACACTGATGAGGACATTGAAGAACATTCAGGAGGATTTTAAACAAACTTAGACCCACCACTTCAGTTGCCCCAAGTTCTGTATGACGAACTAGACACTTAGAATTATCATGACCATGATCAGTTATGTCTTGAGGAAAGAGAGTTTGTTCCTTTTGAAACAGGGATAGAGCAAGAAGCACGAACCATTATGTACCATCAAGAAAATTGCTCAAACCTTAGGCAAACATCAGTAGTAACATCAAGAGACTTTTTTAGAATAGAGGCATTAGAATACTTGCATATCACAAACCTCTTTGGAAATTAGGGGCAGGGAAGCTTAATGTTTTTACCATACCTTAAGGATTTACCATCACATGACTCTACCTCTTCAAATAAAACCTTGAATGTAGCCATAACAACTCAAAATCTAGAAAAAAATGTCTAAAAAACTTCTTATGAAAGGATATGATGATTGCAGTCCAAATATACCTGAATTGTTTGAACTAGCTAGCATTCTGCCACTCCACCAAAGACTTAGAACTGCTAGAATTTGCAATATTGTTCAAAAGACTACTTCATGTCGAGAAAATAGTGAGAAGTACTATGCCACTGCCATCACTCCAAGAAACAACTTCGATAAAAGAAAATACAAAAATCTTGACCAAACAGTAATAGTCAAAGATAAAACAGCTGGTCATAGGATCTGTTTTGATTTCAGACATACAAATACACACCCTTGTGACAGAAACTATATCCTTCCTACCCAAGACCATGAAATACCAATAATAAATGCTTTTAATCATGTGTCTTTGCAAAATGATGTTTCAGGATATCGCCAAATGATTCCTTTGCAAAGCAAACAACTCAAAGAATTTTTCAAGTATGCTGGAAGTAGTTCCATTTTCAAACCCAGAATTGAAAAACCACCGGACACCAAAAACATGCTCCTAAAAGCCATGTTTATAGTTCTAAATTTCTACGTTCTGATGTACCTTGATGATGTCATCATATACTTCAAAAATGACAAAGAATATCTACATTATCTTAAAAATATGTACAAGAAAAGAAGGAGTGGGAATCAGAGGTATAAAGAGGTACAACGGGAAGATACGAGGTTGTTTAGAGATTCATGCATGAATCCTTATGTCATGCTTGAAAGAGAAAAATTTCCAAATTTTTCTTTTCAAGAGCTGAGTGGACCAAGAGTGGTAGGAGATCCTTATGAATATAAGATGCTTAAGTTTCACCATTTCCAGGATTTATGAGTTAAAACGTTTTCAATCATTGTATATACCATTGTTTGAAAAATAAAAAAAAAATAAAAAAACAGAAAATTCAAAAACAATGGAAAAATAGAAAAAGAGGGTAGTTTGAAAAATAGAAAGAAAGCCCCATGTTCAAAAAATATTCATTCTGAAAGCGCGCAAGTCTAAATGCCGCTACTGGTGCTCAAAATGTCTTGTTCAGTTATCTAGCCTAATCATAACTGAACATGTTTTAAATTTATTTGCTAATAAGTTAGTGAGAGGAAAGATAGTCAACATTGTGTAAGCTTGAATTATCAAAGAAAATATATTAGGAAAAGATACTGGTTCCACATGCTCAAAACAAAGCCAAAGAGGAAAACAGGGATGAAAACAAATTGTGTATCCTAGCCCTAATTTTCTAGATTTCATTTTATGCAAAATAATATTAGTGTGAAGCTTGTCTTTCATGCCACAAATACATGACAAATCAGATTGTCTAATCCTAATTTGGTCATTTTTCAATTTCATGTTTTAGATTAGAGAATAAAATCTTGTCAAACAAGTTAACCTTGACAGTCGATCCAGCATAGGTACAGAAACAAAGGAGTTGATCATCTTAATCTGAACTCCTAGCGGATATAAGTGTAGAATTAGATAGTGTCATTTTTCAAAAATATTATGTCAAAGGGTTGCTAGTCCAAATGCACCTGAAATAAGAAAAAATGTTAGGAAATATAGTGGGGTAGGTAGAAATGTCTTTGATGCTAATCATGCTGTCAATTTTTAGAAATAGTATCAAGGAAGAAAGAAATTTGCGCCAATGAATAAAGGCACTGGTCTTCAAAGAACCGAGATCTGAAATTCTGGACACCTCCTGAAAAGGAGCTCCCCTCCCCAAATGGAGCCACTGTTAGTCATCAATATTTTTCACCTGTTGATGATGACTAGTTTTTAAAGCCTAGTTTTCTAGCAGCTGGTCTCCAATTTGTCAAATTTTTCAGCTAGAAAACACCCATAAACTTTTTTCCCTCTTACCTTTTCAATCAGCCTATGATGAGAAAAAACCTAATTGTCAAACCCTATCTAGTCTCAGTCATACAAACTTGTCCATCAACTCCAAAGAGAATACTCCAAATCTGTCAAAAATCTCCCCTAAGTTAGGTAGTGGCACTTTAGGCGATCTTCCCTTGGAAAACTATCCTAAGCCAAAAGAACCTCTGTCTAAAACCAACCAGTCATATATGGCCTTCCTATTATGAAAATAAAGCTTGATACACCCTTAAGTCGCGCCACTAACAAGTCTTGGTGTCTCTGCAGTGCATGTTTCAAAAGCCAAACTGATGTTGTGTTGATCTATAGTGTTTCAATGTATTTTTCAAAAGCAGAAGTGTACCAGTGTTCCAGAAGACATTATTAAACTAAACATGAGAAGACAACTGCTTCTCATGTTGTTTTGAGCCTGGGATGAAGGTACTAGTCATAGAGGCAATTCAATGAACTCCAACAAACAGAGTCAAAGGGTTAGTGACTTATGACTAGCAAGTAATACTCTGCAGACACAGGTCAGGATTGCTTCTAGTTTCTAAAGGTGCATGAGAGAATTTTAACAATAGAATACATATCTAAAAGAATCCCTCTCATAGCATATTGTCAATTTTGCACCTTATTAATTACTGTGATATACCAAGCAGAGATAGGCTGTGAAAGGAAAGATGACACAGTTTGAAAAGAGATGAAATAGCATCAATGTGTAAAACCTCCTCCAAACATGAGCAGATGGTTGGGAATATTATGCTGGCCTCCTTCATTTAACAAGTAGAGGGTCAAGAACAGAGATGTAGTCCCATTCAAAGATCACAGGGCTAACAATGCTGCAAATGGCTAAAAATCTTGTTTACACCTTTTCTCCAATAGAGGAAACCACTAATACATCAGTGGTGTTTTAAAAAGTGCTTACATGAGTTCACTGTTTGAAAGACAGAGTTGAAATCAATAGAAAAAAATTCAAGGTTTATGAGTTGAGGGCTAGGTTAAACATAGGCCAATTAGTGGTACTATGATGATTCGAGGAAGATTTTATTTTCCTGTCCATAAAGGTCTTTTTCAAAACCTCATTAAATTGACAAGAAGATAGACTAGCCTTGCTTCTGAAGAAGACCTTTGCAAATAAACAACACAGAGACAGTATGTGTGAAGAAAGGATATGACAAATGTTTCAAGTTCAGAGACAACACTCAAAGAAACAGATGTAAATCAAGCCATAATAAGGTCATTCATCCACAGTCAAAGGAAAATATCCAAGGGCACTTGGTAGTTTTGATCAACTTCACAGTGGGCTTAATTATTATCAAAACACCAGGAGAGCAGAAATTGTCAAAATAAGTTTTAGAAATGTGAATCATCTCCTTCCAAGATATGGCAAAGGATGCATCAAAAACCTTGGATTTGAATCTTAAGCAGTGCTCCTTTAAAGGTCAGAAATAGGCAAACAGTGACATAGTTTCTTCTTTAATGAGGAACAGTGAAAAATGATTTTAGCTTTTAAGAAGTTTCTTCACTTCAAAAAAGGGGGTAATGTCTTTAGTATCTTAAAAAGGGTTGGCCACTGCATCGTTGTTATAATTCTGGTTTCGTAGAGGGCTTCATGGTGTTTTAAAAGTAATGAAATATTAAAGACAATGCTTAATGTTTTGCTATAACTGAAAAGCCTTTTCAAAAGGCATCCAAATCCTTACAAATAGATACAAATGTTTTTGAGTTCATTTAATGGTGGAAGAGAGAAGTTGAAACAGTCCATTGTGCAAATTCAAAACGCAAACCATGCTCCCTTAGCTACTCGCTGGAGAAGACAAGTGTTTTTGGCATTTTTTCAGAGTTTTCAAGGCCTCAAGCCTGCGTGGCGTGCCTGTGAGTGTGCATACACTGGGTTTATATTGCTGCACGGTGTGCTTGTAGTGGCGCGTGGCGCACCTGTGCGCGTGGTCCTCAACTTCCCGAGGCCGACCCAACAGTCTATTGCGCAGCTCCCTTCGATCTAAATGCGTCGCTCTTCCATCTGCCTTCCGAAAAAGTTGTAAAAACTCCTCCAACAATCGACCAAGGCCCTTAAGCTCTTCTTCGAGGTATTCTCCATTACCTCATGGTAAAATTCGAATTTTGAAGGGGTGTTTTGCTATGTTTTTCCCTAAGAAGAAATAGTGGTTTTGAAAGCACTTCACCATTTAAAAACCATGAGATAGACAGTGGTATATGAGACAGATTTTTGTCAAAATTGGAGAAATTTTTTCTTGTGCTTAGGGGGTTTCAATTCAATTGGGACAGTGTCTTAAATAGTATCTTTAAGGGAAGTTTGTCATTTAAAAAGCACCAGAAAAAGCAGTGATTAGAGAGTGGGGTTTTTGAGAAAAATCAAAGGTTTTTGTTGCTGTGATTTCCAAAAATTATTACAGTGATAGGTGGGTTGTTTTTAATAGTCTTAAAGGACCTTAACTGCCTTTAAGAATAGTGATAGCCCACAGTTAAAACATGGATCAGACTTTGTTTAAAATCAAAAGGGAAAACAATGATCATAATGTGAAGGCTTTGTCATTTTAAAGTGTCCTCTCTGTATGGTGAAATAACAAACTCTGTGCAACCTCCATAGTTCAAAAAGCAGAGTTTGTGATTGAAAGGTTTTTCAAGACAATTGAAGGTGTCTTGTTTACTTTGTGAAGAGAACTGAATAAACAAAAGAACATTGTTTGGGGGAAGGGTGTTTGTTTTTGTCAAAACACAAGAGTTCTTTCTTCACCAAGAGACCACTAACACATCTTTTCAGAGTTATTAGCCCAAGCACAGTAATAAATTGACTGTTTTCTTTTCATTTGACAAACACTTGTTGATTGGCATCAAAGAGGATTAAACAGTGACTTATAAGGAGGACAGGGGTGTTGTTGAGAAACCATTTCAAGGACCATTTGAGACAGCTTGTTTTTGTCAGTTAGCAAAGAGTATCCAAAACAAAATGCCCCCCAGCCAAGACAGTACAAGTGGCCTTCACAGGAGATTTGAACTTGTTTCAACTGAAGAGGTAAATGCTCATCCATCAGTCCTGTTTAACTTTCATGAGGTTGGATGTCTAGAGTTTTGTCAAAGGGTGCAGAAGGTGAAAAGCTATCTCCCCTTGACACATCTTTGTGCTTTGAGATTTCAAGGGAAACACTTTCAGCTGGCAGGCTTGGATTTCAAGTTTTCTCCTAGATCCATTTCCAAGGCCACCAAAATCCCTTATGTCAAAGAGAAATGGTTTAAACAGAGCCATCTAGACTCAGAAAATTACAAACCCTTTTTGAATCCGGAGCATTAGGATACATGTCCATCCATCTTTCCCTTATCATATCTGTTGACTAGTTATGTTCCCCTCATGAAGATAGTCATGAAATACTTCACTTGCGAGGGAATATTTTCCCGGGTCGCTTACCATGTCCGGTTTCTCATGCATTTCACAAGAGCCCAATTGTTAAATCTCCCCTTCTTCCTCCATAGAACTATTGAAAATATGGCCTCCACTATTTAGAAAAGACCTCCTTCTCAGCAGTCAGCTTGCCTTTTCCATCATTCCCTCATCAAGGTTGTCATTCTTCATCAGCTTGAGAAGAAGGGAATCTCTTGGGACACATTCATTTCACATCCAGATTTTGCCACTGTACCTTCATCCCATGCATCTCCTTCACCTTCCACTCAACATCTTTTGCCTTCTTCAAGTAAGCCCATTCCCAAGAAGCTCAAATTTCCCATAATTGAACAGGAAGAAGATCATGATGAGGAAGAAGAGCATGATGAAGATGAGCAACAACATGATGAACAACAACATGATGAAGAAGGGAAGCACGGGGAAGAAGAGCATGATGAAGAAGAGCAGCAAAGTGAAAAAGAGCACAGTGAGGAAGGGCATCAAGGTGAAGAAGAGCACAGTAAGGAAAGGCAACAAAGTGAAGAAAAACATAGTGATGATATGCAGCATAGTGATGAAGAGCAGTGCCATGAAAAAGAGTAAAACAGTGAGGAGAGAAATGATGAGGAAGTTGAACAGTTTGATGAGGATATTGGTAGCCCTCACAGCAGCAAAAAAGATGAAGATGAAGCCCAAAACATCGAAGAGACAGAGCCTCAAAGTCCTAAAGAGAGAAAGGACAAGAGTGAAGAGGGCAGCCCTCAAAAAGAAATGCAAGAAGATAGTCAAATCATTCATGAAGAAACTCAAAACAGTGGCAAGGATGATGAGGGAAGTAATAAGGGAAAAGAGCCAATAGAGCATGTGCTAGCTGCCTCTCCTTAGGGGCCATGCTTTCTTCTCCAAAAGTGGCCAACCCTCGGACATCAAGGAAAAGGGTGCCTCAAACTATAACTCCAAATATTACTAGGGCCCTCTGAAGCAAGGGGAAATTGCCCAAGCAACCCATTGTCAAATTACCCAAGAGGAGGAAGACCAAGAAGGCCACCCAAAGCAAGGGAAAGGAGAAAGAAGAAAGCAGCCATGAAAATGAGAGAGACTTTGACATAATTTAAATCCAAAGTGATGATAGCGACAATGAGGCCCGAATCCTAGAGACTCTCTTGATCAATAGAGAAAAACAAATTGATACTTTGAGGGTATATCTAGAGAGGTCTAGAAACTTCAATCACTTTTTGCAAACACAAAATAAACAGATGAGTGTCCACATGGCGGTATATGAGACATGGGCCATCAAATATAAAAAGGAGGCCTCCAAGGCGCAAGTTAAATTGGAAGAACTCATGGGTGAGTTCAATGATAGCAAAGATGAAGATCAGCCTAGGAGAAAGAAGCCAAGGACCATGGGACTCAGAAGAGCCCTTGAGAAACAAAAGGAGGAAAAAGCTGCCCTTCTCCAATCTTTTCCTCTCACTACTTTGTTCACCCAAGAGATAGAGAACAATTGAGAAGCATGGCTTGAGAGGGTGAATGATCACTTGGAAAAGAAGTTGGAAAAGGCCAATAGAGATTTGGAACTTCAAAGGAGGATGACCGGGCACTATAAGAAGCTCAATCAGTTCGCCTGACGGAAATTGAAGGCCACACAGGAAAAACTCAAGGAAGCTCAAAGGAGGCACCCAACACCAAAATTCAAGAAAGACACCTCAAAGCTTTAAATTTTGGCCTCATCTTCTCAGCATGTTTCTGAAAACCTTTGAGGGTCATGCTTGCCAAAATTGGGTGAAATTCAACAAGTTTTGGTTTTTTGTCATTTTTGGGCTTTTGGCTAAAAATCATGGGCATCGCCATTTCTATTTGGGACATCCTAAAAGGATGAAAATGGTATCATTGGATGCCATAATTTTAGAGGCATCTACTCAGCGATTTTCAGATCCATTGAGGATGATTTTCTCCCCCAAAATGGCGAAAAACACTCACTTTTTCCACACTCTACCCCGTTTATCAGCAAAGTATATTTTTTGGGTTTTCACACACAGGTCAGTTTTTAAGAGACTTCTAGTGATCAGTTTGGAGAAAAATAAGCTTTTTTAGAATATAAACATTCATAGCTTTCCAATGAACCATCACGGGCCTCATTTCGACATCAGTGTGGCATCCAAAAGTTGCCCGCAAGACAGAGGACTTTCTGCTGATATATTTCTTAAGTATTTTAGAGAAAAATATACTTTTCTAAAGTGGCTTTTCCTAATGTGCGTTTAGCTATTTTTGGGCATAGTTAGTTATGAAAAGTCAATATATTTTCCTTTTTTTAGCATTTTTGAGATATTTTATTAGATATTTTGTGCCTTGGGCTTTGCAAAGTCTTAAGGACAAAATCAGATATTTTTTATGGGCCAATGAGATTGCAAGTTGCACTAGGAGGTTTTCCCTCATCTTGGCCTATATATTACAAGAGAATTCATTGTAAATAAGGCTAAAATTGATGATATAGAGCAATATATGGTTATACAAGCTTGGAAGAAACACTTGTCTCATGCATTGGATAGTTTTTTGAATGTTTTTGGATGATGAAGGAGGACTGTTGTTGGATTCCTTGACTTGGTAAAATGGTATAGTGTCCCTCTCTGTTATGCTTCTTAGTTTTCATTCATATTCCATGTTCTTGCTTGCTATAAGATAATAGAGAATAAATTTGAGACATGCCTTTGGAGGCACCTCAAATTTCCTGTTTCTTTATAGCTTCTATGTTTTCTTCCTTCTTAGTCATATCAAAGAATCCTTGATTGCTCTTTGATAACTGAAGAAATTGTTTGCTTGTTTCATTTATGGTTTTATCCATGCTAAGTATGATTCATGGTATGCCCTACTTACTCATGAATAGTCATAGCTCCACCTCTGAAACCTTTCTTTGATTGTTTGATTGTCATTTGTTGAACCAAAGAGGTCTTGTACTGATCTTGCCCTTTGCCTAAAACTATGCAATCTTGCTTCAAAGTGCCCAATAGCTTGAAATACTATGCTTAGGCATTTCCTCATAGTGATTTTAGTTGTTTGTTTGTCTTAAATGTATTTCCCCAAAGTCTGATAGCAATTTCCTAAAGTTAGAGAGTCATATATCTCTATGTATTGCTTGAATGCTTATTTCTATGCATTGATCAGTTTATAGTTACATTTCTCATGATTAATGGTTAGCCCTACCATGTTTATGTCAGCTATTGAACTATTTATGTTTGAAATCCTTTGTTCTTCACAAATTTAGTGTCCATCCCACTCCATTTTACCCAAAGATCCATTTTGCCTCGATCAAATCGGCCCTTCAACAACCTTGTATCACCATCTGAAAGCTTTCTTGACCTTTTCGACCCCATAACCCAGTTGATCTGACATATTTTTACCTATCTTAGTCTTTGATCAGTTCATCCCTCACAAACCTAAAAAAAAAACCAAAAACCTACTTCATAACTAGCCTAAAATCAGAAACACAAGAAGCAAACACACAGATATCCCTTAAAAAAATAGAGAGAGCCCTCTCTGAGTTCAGGAAGGCTAGGTCCTTGGGCTCTAAAGGTTGGTTTGATGTTACCCTGTCACTTGGCTTTCCAATCAGCCAAATCATGAGACACTATCATTATGAAAAAAGGCGTGGGGGATTGTCATCCCTGGCCTTTGGTTCTCTTTTAACATAATGGAAAGAACCATTAAACACCTGCACAATCCAAGAAAAATTAGAAAATCCTGCATATTTTTGGTTTAACTACTTCAGAGGTTGTGGTTAGATCACTGCCGTTTGATGAAAGCATCCAACGACGGAGATTGCTTTGCGGGGGTTAGATAGGAGGCAATTGAGAGAATGGTGCAGAGGATTAAGTCCAGGCCATCGAACTGTGTTGATCGACGGTCGAGATCAATCGTAACAATACAATGCAAAGGGGTCACATTATAATTACATAGGCAAGAAATACAAAGAAATGAGGTTAAAAACCTTTGGCGAAGGAAAAATGCATTGAAAGGGAAAATGGGGTTTCCGAACGATCCTGGGCCGTCGGATGAGACTGGCCCTTGAGATCAATGGTTGTGGTTGATCTATGAAATCCCTTGGAAGAAGGCGGAGGGCAATAGTTCAATGGTTTGATTGAATCTGAGCTGTTGATCTGTAGATATCAACGGTGGGGAATGAACGTGATAAAGCACAATGTAAAAGGGAAGGGTGGTTTTGGCTTGAGAAACCAACGATATCACGCAGTAAAAAGGCGGGTAGGCGGTTTCACCTTTTTGAACGCAATATGCATCTTAGCCCGACACGTCGCACTTCAAAACTACTTATATCACGTAGCACTTGGAGAATTAACCTTCGAGTTTGAATTTGCGCGAAAATGCACGTCAACCGTCAGATCAGGGGTCTCAGATCTGACAGTCGTGGAAAGAACATGATATTGATAAGATGCGCGAGCGATAAGATGTGGGGTGGTTTTAATCTGAGCCATCAGATCAGGAAATGAACGGCTGAGATTTGATCTGGAGGAAGGCAGGATAAAATATGAGGTGGAGAAAAGGGTCAATATGGGTCGTTTATTTGCAAAGATCAATGGTGGAGATTTTCCCCAAAAACATTATAAAGCGGGGCTTCATAAATTTAAAAAAGGTTGCGGGATCCAATCTAGACCATCGGATCTTGACACGTGGATGGCTCATATGCAATCGGAGGTCTACGATCGGTGGGGGAAAAACAGAACGGGCACCGATGCGATTGAGTGATGGCTGTCAATCTGAGGATTAGATCAACGGTGGGAAATGAAACAATGGAGTTCACAGCAGAGGAAAGGGCTTTGGGATGGAGTGATAAGGGCCATTAGATCTGGGAAGGTGGGGAGGAGATCAACGGCTGATATTCCATCGGGAGGCCACCAATTGGGAGGGGGTGAATAAAATATAAAATGTGCCCACTGAGATCTTCCGATGCGAGATTGCGGAGGCCGTTTGATCATTTCAGATCAATGGTCGGGAATGGGTTTAACCAATAAATGAGTGGAACCCTTTATAACATAGGAAAATCAAAATTTTAATGAAATACAAAGGATTTTTGGCTTTGGGGCGGGGTTTTATTTACGATTAGCACTTGATTGCGGGGCCTCAAGGTATATGGAAAGAAATGGAGGGATCAGGGGTTATATGCATAAGAGGGCCAATCGGAATCGGGATGAAGCAGTGGGCTTTTCAAATGCGCCCGATAAAAAATCTCCGATGCGAGATCTTATTAACCATCGACTAGCCTTTGGATCAACGGTTCTTTTCATTTTAAAACAATGAAACGACGGGTTTAATACAAACATAGGAAAAGTGGTTTTTTATGAATTTAAAAAGGGAAAATAGGATCGGGATAGGTTTATTTATAAGTTTAAGCACCTGATTGCGGGCTCTTGGGTTATATGAAGCAGCAAAGGGATCAGGGGTTATCTTCAAAGGGGCCAATCAGATAGGAGGTTTCAACGTAGCAAATAGACTTGCACTTGCCGATTTTTCTGATGCGATAAGCGCTCAGGACTATTAGCACTTGGTTCTAGCGCTAGGGTATATGTGGGGAAGTGGTTTAGGGCTTAGCCCAAAGGGGCTTAAGCCTTAATACAAAAATGTGTTTTTTATGATTTTTTCAATGTTTTTTAATGGATTTTGGGGATTTCGTTAAGGTTCAAAAAGGATTTTCAAACCTTATAAAAGGGGTTTTATGAAGGGAAGAAGGGAATACATGAAAAATAGAGGAATTTTATGAAGAAAGTGGGGATAAAAAGAAGGTTAACGATGAAGGAAAGGAGGAGTGAAAAATGATGAAAAAAGGAGTTTTCAGCAGTCTTTTTCTTCAGGGAAAACAACAAAATTTCAGAGTTTTAAGAGGCGAAACAAGAGTGAAGATTAATCAAAGGACATGATATCTTCACAAGACTTCAAGAATTAACAATTTTTGCAATAAAACTTATTTCTTAAAGGCTTCAAAAATTATTTAGCCACCATTTGATATGAAAATTTTTATAGGTGGCTAACAGTGGCTCCACATGGGGATGGTGCCTTCTTGAAGGCATCAAGAACTTTAGACTTGAATTCTCTGGGGGGTTGATCAGTGCCTCATCCATTGGGCTACCCTTTTCTTCACTTGGATGATCTTTTTCTGCTCTAAAAATATTAGCAGCCATGAAAAAACAATGGAACTTCATCAACATAACATTTCTACCTACCCAATCCTACTGATCTAAGATTTTTTCTTCTTTCAAAGTGAACTTGGATTGGAAAAATCTTTTACAAACATTTTATTCTTTTTGTTTGTCATCAGTATTTTTCACTTGTTGGTGATGACTAGTTCTAACAGCCAAGTTTTCCAACAGCCGATCTAAAAATTTGTCAAATTTTCCAGCTGGGAAAACACCCATAAAACGTTTTCGCCCTCCTACCTTTTCAGTCCGCCCATAACGAGATGAAACCTCATTATAAAATCCTCCCTAGCCTCAGCCACACTAGTCTGCCCATCAGCTCTAAAAGGACAATCCAAATCTATTCAAACAGTCTCCCCTAAGTTAGGAAGTGGCGCTTTAAGGCATTTCACCCTTGGCAAACTATCAAAGAGCCAAAAAACTTCCATCTGCTATAAACCAGTCATAACATACCTCCCACTCTGCTAATAAAGTTTGTCACAACCCTAAGTCTCGCCACTAATACACCCTTAAGTCTCAGTAATACATAGACCATAATCTCAAGCTGATTTTAGGTGTTTTGACAGTGTTTGATGGATCTCTCAAAAACAGAAACATACCAGCATCTCAGAAGACAAATTTTGGCTCCACATGAGAAGACAACTGCTTCTTAATGAGATCAAAGCTTGAAAGAACAAGAAACACTTTCAAGAGGCTGATGATATGAAATGGCTAAGAACCTCCTTCATCTATAAGCAGAGGGTTTCAAGAGCGCCTCCTTCATCTATAAGCAGAGGGCGATAGCCAAAGTTTGACTTCAAGAGTTGCAACTGACTGTAAGACAGATATGTTTTTTAATAAGCAGTGAGACAGTGGCTAGGGTTTTCTGAAACAAAGTGATGATTGCAGGCAGAGGTAAAAGCAGTAGTGTTTGTCAAAGTTTGTTTGCTTGCCATCATATATAAGAGGAACCCTTGTCAAGCATGCTCATCAAACATCATCAGACATTTCGCCAAGTAAAGGGCCTCCTTCATTCATAAGCAGAGGGCCAGGGCATTAACTGTTTTCAAGGTTTGATTGATCAAAGATGAGTGTTAAGAAACAGTAAAGAATAGATGAAACAGAGAAACAATGTAAAAGACCAAGAAGGAAAGCAGGGGTACCACTGTAATCCAAGGGGTCAAAACTTGTCTCTTAACAAGGTTTATTTCAAAAAACAGTCTGCAGCTCAAACAAAACAAGATTGAAGAGGGGTTGATTAAGATGTGTCATTACACTGGCAAAGGACATGATAATGATTATGTTTCAAGGGACACTGATCCCCCTACTCATAAGAGGATGTCCTTCAGATTACTATCATAAGTTGACAAAGAAAATCTGAGCTCAGTTCCCCAAGAAGTATTGTAGCTAGACATAGTTGTTCATATGATGCAAGAAGGACTTTGGCATGTTTTCAGGGTCTGGAACTCATTAAGAGCAAAGTATGCATGCCACTGTCACAAAGGTAGGCACTTTCCCTATGAAAACAAATCAGAGCACTCTGTTGTTACATTTTGGATAAGAGAATAGCTTTTAGAAGAAAAATTCCTTCTTATTAGACAGAGAACAGTGAAAGCTCAGGAAAACATGACTAGGTCTCACCCACAGTCAGAAAGGAGCATCAGTTAGAATCATGCAGCTACAGTTACAAGGTGGAGTTGATCCGGTTTTCCTTTAGCAAGCAGAAATAGGTGTATGGAGAAAAAAATGCCAAATCAAGTTTTGAAAATATAGGTCATCTCCTTTCAAATGGCAAGATGGCGCATAGATCATTGATATATTATTTAAGTAGAGCTTCTATGTTAAATTGTCACCAGAGAGACAAAAGTGGCACTAGAAATCACCTTTCAAACATATATGCACAGTGAGCAGATTTTTTCCTTTTAAATATGTTTTTTTTTAATTAATAGGTTGATACCTATTAACTTGGTTTAAAGGCATGAAAATCCCCTTGCCAATATGGTTCAAAGAGGTGGGCCCCCCTCAGCAAAGTTAAGATCATTTAGGTTTCAAAGAACGAGCCTAGGCATTGTTTCAAAGAGCAACACTTTCAAAAAAACCATCACAAGTCAAAATCAAAGGGTTTTTCATTTTGTTTGCATTTAAAGGAAACAAGGGACCATTGCTCGCGCATTTTCACATTTCAACACACCAAAAGGACCCCTCTTGCTGCCCTCGAGATCGGAGAAAAGCATTCGAAGCAAATTACACAAAGGTTTTTGGTTTTTAAAGTGCGCAGCGTGCCTATAACTTTGCGCAGCGCGCTCAAGCGCAGAAATTACAAAGGATAAAAAGGTTGTGCAGCGCGCCTGTAGTTTTGGGTCCTATCGGCCCGACAGGTGACCCGACACCAAAATCTGCGTGGCGCTTTCCATTGCAAACGTGCCGTGCACGTTTAAACGGTCCAAACGCCCTCAAATCACCTCTGAAGGTTGCTCAAACTAGTCTATGAAGCCATCATCAAGTTCTTGAGGTATTTCTATGTGCCTCCCTTGGTTTTTTTAAAACTACTAAGTGATGGGAAGGGGTTAAGCATCACAATCTAAACCACAATTTTAGGTGTTGTGTGAAACAATGAGATTTGCTGTTTTATGTTGGTCAGAGGTGAAACTTTAAAGAGTGTTGAGATTGCATTAAAAAGCCATTGAAACTGCTCTCAAACTGTGATGAAGAAAGGAGAGGAGCACAGGGCTTAAAGGGAAAAACAGTGGGTCATTTTCCTTACACAGTGACCATTAGATGAACTTTGGTGACTTTCCAAAAATCTCCTCTGTGTGTTGAAAAGAAAAAACAATGTCTTAACTTTCCAATCATAAAACATAGTGATCCGGATTTATGTAGGAACGCAACAGAATACAGATATAACCATAGATACAGAGATGCAGCAGAAATAATGCTTCATTTTATTAATAAAAGAATGACTGCAATAAGCGTACAAACATAATGGAAAGAAGCTAGGGCGCTGGTAGCGTATCTCTGAGAAGAGATGTAGCGTACGCAGGCCTCTGAACTGTGTTACATTGAGGCTCGCATGCCTATTACAGACATAATGGAAATAAATGAGCTAGGTACTGGCAGCATATCCCTGAGAAGAGATGTGGCGGCTACCAGCCCCTGAACTGTGTTACAATGCAGACATGATGGAGATGTGGCGAGCTAGGGCACTGGTCGCGCTTATCTCTGAGAAGAGATGTGTTGGTTCCCAGCCCCCTGAACTGTCTTACAATGAGGCTCGAGGGCCTATTTATTGTTGAGAAACAATGTAGGATCTGAAACGTCCAAAACCCTAACCGTAGGAGATGAAGTGCCAAAACTGTGGGTCCCGTTTGGGTAAATTGGTGGTTCAACTTCCCGGGGGCGTAACTTTGGCATCCGATCTCCGTTTGACGCGCTCAATAGCTCGTTAGAAATATCTATCCGAGGAGTACAATTTTTGAACGAGCAACATCGGTCCATGGACCCATGTTGCTCTCCGTTTTCCCAAAAAACGTCGTTTAGGGCCTCAAAACGGCTCCGGAAGTTTAAGACCCGAAAAACTGCTAAAAATAGTAAGTTGTGCCGAAACTTACAAACCGAAATAACTGATGGTGGGGGTTCAAATGGACTCGATGGGTGGCCACCAATATCCACCTGGATTATTAATGCCCCAAAACGGCTCCGGGTGTGCAGGACCCGAAAACCTGCTATAAATAGTAAGCTGTGCTGAAGCTGGAAAACTGAAAGAATTGATGCTGCGGGTCCAAATGGAATAGGTGGGAGGCCACCGATATCCACCTGGATCACATAGCCAGTAAGTGAGGTCACCATTTTGCATTCGGAGGTGTTGTCAAACTGGTGTGAGGAACAGTGAAGTAAAGAGGGCAGTATTTTGTTTAAAGAGGAGTTTTTTGTGGTTGAATGCTACAGGATTTTTATGACTACATCAAAAACAAAATAAACTCTATCCTCTTATCCTCTTACACAGTGACTTTGGACTGTGTAGATGCCTTTTGTGACTGATTGTCTTCATATTGTTGAATCTGCTGTTGAAGTTGACTGTCTTTATCCTTGTTTACTGTGTTTTCATTATGAACATTGGCTGATTGATATGCAAAGGGTGGAAAAGGAAGTATCCTAAAAGAACAGGGGTCTTATACCAAAGGAGGGCATTTCACACTACATTTGAAATCTTTGTCGCTTGATCTTATAGTGAGTTGATAGACTGAGATAGAGTTTTGGTTTAAAAAACACATTTCAAAAAACTTTGAGGCACTTTGGTGTTTCAAGAGCGCATCTAGATCAAGATGCCTCCCAGGAAAGATAGCAGAAGAGGGTCATGCACACAGATTTTGAGCAAATTTTGGCATACTTTGGTTTTTTGGCATTTTTGAGTTTTTGGTCAAAACTCATGAAATTCGCCATTTCAATTTGGGGGATTGTCATAGGAGGAAAATGGTATCATTAGATTCCATAATTTCAAGAGCATACCCTCAAAACTTTTCAGGACATTTGGAGATCATTTGCTTCCCCGAAGTGGCGAAAAATGCTCGCTTTTTGCACACTCTGCCCGGTCTATCAGCAAACTGTAATTTTTGGTTTTTTACACACAAGTTCAGTTTTGGAGGACTTACAAGCATCATATTGAGAAAATTTTAGTTGCTCCAGAAAGTAGACACTCAGAGCTTTCCAACGAGCTATCATGAGCCTCGTTTCGACATCGGGAAGGCTGCCAAATGTTCCCAGCAAGTTAGGGGACCTTTTGCTGATATAAATTTTGAATATTTTTGTAATTTTTGAACCTTTAAAAATTGATTTTTCCAAATGTGCGTTTAGCTATTTTTGCACATGAAAAATGATGCAAAGTCAATTATTTTTCCTTTTTTAGCATTTTCTAGATATTTTATGAGATATTTTGTGCCTTGGGCTTTGCAAAGCCTCAAGGACAAGTTTAGATATTTTGATTAGGCCAATAGGATGGGAAGTTGAACCATGAGTTTTTCCTCACTTGAGCCTATATATTCCAAAGGCTTTCATTGTAAAACAAGGCTGAAATTGAGAAGAGAAGAAATATATGGTCATATAAGCTTTGGAAGAAATACTTGTCTTATGCTTTTGGATTGCCTCTTGGATGCTTTTGGATGAATGAAGAAGGATTGTTGTTGGATTCCATGACTTGGTAGAATGGTATAGTGTCTCTTGCTTTGTTGTTGTCTTCTAGTTTTCATTCATGAATACATGTTTCTTGCCTGCTATAGATCAGCAGAGAAAAAATTTGAGATATGCCCTTGGAGGCACCTCAAATTTCCTGTTTCTTCATAGCTTTCATGTTTTCCTCTTCCTTAGTTACATTAAAGAATTATTAACTGCTCTTTAATAACTTGAGGATATTGTTGCTTGTTTCATTCATAGTTCTATGCTTGCTAAGTATGACTTACGGTACGCCCTTCTTACCTATGGCTAGCTATAGTCCCATCCATGAAATTTCTCTTTGACTGATTAGATTATCATTTTGTTGAACCAAGGAGGCCTAGTTTCGATCTAGCCCTTTGCCTAAAACTATGCAAATCTTGTTGTTCAAAGTGCCCAATAACTTGAAGTACTGTGTTTAGGCGTTCCGGCATAGTAAGTTAAGTTGTTTTTCTTCCTTAAGTGTTTTCCCCAAAGTCTGATAGCCATTTCCCAAAGTTAGAGGGTCATATACTTCTATGCATGGCTTGAATGTTTATTTCTATGTATTAATTAGCTTGTAGTTACATTTTGCATGATTATTGGTTTGCCCTACCATGTTTATGTTATCTATTAAACTAGTTATGCTTGAAACTCTTTGTTGTTCACAAAATTGATGTCCATTTACTCCATTTTGCCCAAATATCCTTTCTACCTTGAAATCAAATCGGCCCTTCAACAGCCTTGTATCACTATCTGACAGTTTTCTTGACCTTTTCGACCCCATAGTCCAGTTGATTTGACATCTTTTTACCTATCTTATACCTTTGATCAGTTTCATCCCTCACAACCCAAAAAACCAAAACCAAAAACATACTTCATAACTAGCCTAAAAACATAATACAATAAGCAAACACATAGATATCCCTTACACATGTAGAGAGAGCCCTCTCTGAGTCCAGGAAGGCTAGGTCCTTGGGATCCAAAGCTTGGTTTGATGTTACACTGTCATTTGGCTTGCCAATCAGCCAAATCACGGGAACCTAACACTTTTGAAAGAAAAAAATAATCTAAGTCTACTTCTTATTTCTCCATGAACTTAGATTAAACAGTTGAGTTCATATTCTTCTCTACCTAATCTACTATCTGTTAGGATTAAACAGTCTAACAGATTTTTATTCACTAATTTCTAAAACACATATTTAAAAGCATACAAGTCAGGATTGAACAATCTAACTTGTTGCTGATCTATGGCATAAAAAAATCTGCACATAGATAGTTATTTTGCAGAAAATTAAATCAAAACATTGAAGGCTTAAGATCTGAAAATTCAAAGAATGACCTTCTCCTTTCTTCAGCTCTGTTTTTGAGTTTATTCAAGTTGTTTTTCCATTTTTCTCTGGTTCAGAATTTAAGTTCATTAGAACCAGTTTATCTCTATTTTTGACTCACAATTTAAACAGATTTGATTCATTCTTCTTTTGAAAACTAAGGTTCGGATTTTGAGCTTGTTTTAACCTTTATTTTTTATCCTAATCTACCTAACTGATAAGCCAAGATTAAGCTGTTTGGCAAATCGAATTCACTAACCTATCAATAGTAAATTTAAAACTAATTAGTCATGATTAGGCTGTATGACTAACTAGGAGTGTGTTTTTCAGGAGTGGCATTTGAGCTTGCACACTTTCAGATTTTGTTTCTCTTTTTTTGGCATGGGGCTGTACCTTTCTTGTTTTTACAATCTGCCCTCTTTTCCTTTTTCATTGTTTTTGTATTTTCTTTTTTCTTCAAGACAAAAATCAACAAATATCTAAATGCTCAAACTGAGCTTTATTGACATTCCTACCTAACCTATTCTAACTTGGAGTATTTACATTATCATATGATACAAAAGTGCCAATGTAGCCAGTTGAGTAATGTCATAAAGAAGAAGAAATTATGGCTGCTTCTCAGGGGTATCCATAGCACATTTTGAAGATTAATCTTCAAAACTAAGACTATCACAGAAGGTGACATCTTTTCATGCATTTGGCTCTTGCAAAGGATCCATACTAGATAATTTGAGTCAGGTGGGACTTCCACACACTCTTCCAAAGGATCAACAAAGAAAACATGAAGATTCTCTTCTTTTTGGCTTTTCATGTCTGGTAGATTGTTTGCTTCCAAGACTTCAGCTTTGAGGATTGTGTTGTCAGCATGTGGCTTGGAAGTATCATCATCCTTAACCTACAAAATAGCAAACAGTGAAATATCTTCTTTCTCTAAATCTATGCTTGTCTCTGATATAAATTCAGGTTCTTTGGATGACAGATTGATATCAGTGATGAGAGAAGTTTCTTCTTGAGAAAATGGTATATCCTCAGTAGGATAGTCTTCTATTTGTTTGTCTCCTTCATCTTCCTCATCATCTGAACTAGAGGATTCATCATATTTGGCAGTGTTGTCCTCTTGTAGCCCTGGTATGCTCGGACTCAGTGGACTGAACTCTGTGAAGAGGTTATTATATTCTTGAGCAAGGGTGTCTTCAAATTTTTCCGCTTTTTCAATAGAAGACTCTTTGGTTTCGACTTGCTTAAAAATTCTTGATTGCTCTTCTCTTCACCCTTTGAGTTGAAAGGCTGTTGATTCCCAATTATGTGAAAGCTATTTATGATGGATTGAAATTGGTGATTGCTGCTTTCAAGCTGACGATGGTGAAACTCATAACACCAATCGAATGGTGGTTGCCCTGCGTGATTAGTTTATGCCTGAAATTCATCATCATCATCAGACTGATTAAAATTTGGAAAATTAACAGCATAAACAATTTCACCAGTCAAAAATATTGGGTCATTGGTTTTTCTACTTTTAGTTGATCTATAGGTTTATTTTTTGTTTCGAGACAACAAGATGGAGTAGGTAGATGAGTAGAAGTGTTTGGTTCAAACGAGGGTTTGGAGGTTGGCAATCTGTTCAATATTATATCAATCTCTTCCTTTGTTAAGAGAGAAGGAATTTTATTTTTGCTTAGGATAGAGGTACAACAGTCCTCTTGTTCTTGTGTTGGCTGATTTTGAGGCTGGATGTCTTCTTGAGCCTCTTCTAAGGGATCTTGACTTGTGCTTGCAAGGAAAATTTGAGGATTTTCTATTGTTTCCTGATCTTCTTGTGTTTCGAAAAATTCCTCATGATTTTTATGATACTCAGTTTGCATACAAGGTTCATGAGTTGTTTCTTCCACATTATCAGGGTGCCACACTTCTTTTGTAATCTGATATGGGTTATCATCTAGAGGAGGAGTTCCTATATGAGTTGGTTCTCCTCCTATATCAGATTCTACGTTTTGAAAGTGGCTAGTTGCTTCATGAAAGCACTTCTCACTATATGCTTTTGCATTTTGGTGATGGAGTTCTCTTATCAGCATAGTACAAGACATAGGTAGGCAATCAAGCATTTCTTGACAACCTTCTTCATTACTTTCTTTGTAAGTTTTCTCATCATCTTCTATAAAGTGTTTATCATAATACATGTCTTGGTCACTATCTTGGTCTTGAAGTGATTGGGCTTGTGTTTGATCAGGGGAAAGCATAGCTTGCTCTAGATCATCAATATTCATATTAGCCATCAACCTATCCATTCTCTTTCCAAGCATGTGCATCATCTTTTCCATCATGATTATAATTTTTTCTTGATTATTTTCTTTATAATCTTGTTCACCATACATGTCTTGTAGTTGTAGATTTTTTGTCTGGATAGGGAAAGGCATATGTTGCTCAGGATCACCAATGTTTAGATTAGCCATAAACCTATCCACCCTTCTTCCAAGCATGTACATCAATTTTTCCATCATGAGCATATGTTTGTCTTTTGGGTCTATATCTAAATCCATGTTTGTAAATAAGAAAAAGAGGTCACGTGTCTGTTCAATCAGTTCAAGGTCTTCTACCAATGGATTCATTTGGTATTTTGGGAGTTTAAGAGTGTGGAGTCGCCAGGTGGAAAATTTTTTAGCTCCTAAGGAGGTAAAATGTTTTATGGTTCCACCACCATGTTTGTTTGAATACCAATCTAAGGATATTATGGGTTTTTTGAGTTCTTAGAGATGTACAACACGCAATTTACCCAGAATCCCCAGCGAAGTCGCCAGAAATGTTAGCTCCCCGTAATTCCAACAGATTGGTGAGACCAGAACTGCGGAGAGAACACTTGAACCACTTTGGGATTCTAGGATCTAGCCCTCTTGAATCTGGAGAGGAATTGCTCCAATAAGTACAAAGATTGATTTATCTTTAAAGGTTTTATGGGAATGATATTAGGCTAGTTATGAAGAATGAGGGTTTTTGTTTGTTTTTGGATGGTTGAGCATGATTATTAGTTGAGTGGAGAGTCCTAAAATGAAAGAGTTTCAAAGGTGTGAAGTTGCAAGAAATTAGAACAAAGCTTTGGCTGATTATATAGATATCATGCTGGTTTTTAGTCCGTTGGGCTATGCAGTCATAAAAGGGTTTAATTGTGCAACAATTTCAAGAGTAGTCCAAGGGGAAAGTCATCTATATCACAATATCTTTGAGATTAAATGATGGAATGGAAACAATAAAGTGTTGAAGTGGTGGAAACAGACACTAATTTCAACTAGGATTTAACAGTCTTTCCAAACAAGAAAAGCCTTTTAAGTAACTATTTAAAACTGGCCAAAGGGCAGGGCTCACCATAGACCTCTTTGGGCAAGTTCGTATTAAAGTAGACTCAATAGACAAACAATCCAGTAATTCGCATAATTAGTTTCAGAAGGGATGAAAACACATAAGAGAAACAAAGTGTAACTTAAGATCAGATAAGATACTTTTAAATCTAGCCTGCTTTCAGCATACACATAGGGAAACTTTCAAAAGTTACCTTTGGAGAAAGAAGCTAGAAAATAGGGCACACCATCACTTTTCTAGTCTAACTTTTCTAAGCAAATAATGAAAATAAAATTCAAGAATAATGTTTAAAGTAAACAGTAGGACGAGTGAACGCCAACATTCCTAACTTCTTGATTGTATTGAATCATTCTTAAATACACGATTTGGAGGAAAACATTGAGATAAATCTTATCAGTCAGAGAAGGGTACTGTAAACAGTAAATGCTAACTCTATTCTTGCTGTTCTTTATAAGAGAATAATGGAAAAAATGGCATACATGAAAGGAAAACAATAACACAGAAAGAGGCGCTTCACCAGTGATATAGACCAGGATTGCAAGAATCAGCTTGTATATTGAAGTCAAACCAGTCACATTCTTCAAGTCCAATGTTTCAGTTCAGCAATCATCTTCACTTCTCAGCCTAACTTATTCGATCACAAACATATCTTCAAGAGCCTTTGAACACTATTTACATGTAGAAAATTTCGAGCACAAGTATATTTCAAAATTCTCCAACCAACCCTTTGCAAGGAGCTCCTCAAGAAGATTTTATAGAGAAATGAGGAGGTCGAATGATAGAAAAGATCTATAGTTTCAATTAATATAGTTTTAATGCTTCTTGGCCTTTGAGGGGCTCAATGGAGAAGATTACAGATATTTCCTCTGTATTAATTGATTTACATTAAATTTTTAAGATTGCCAGGAAACTTTTGTTGACTTTAAGGTTCTGTGTCATCGTTGTAATAACTCTGCTGATATTTTTGCAATAAGTCTTTGGCTCGAAATAACTGTTGAGCTGTATTGGGGAAAATATCTTCTGTTCTCGTAATAACTCGGCCCTATGTTGAATGCTTTGAGGGTACAAGTGGCTTTAGGTATATGAGAGGATTCAATTAGCCTCTGATGTGGCAGTGGAGGCATTCTCTGTCTGATAGATATTATTGATTTTCCTTTAATTACTACTATTTTGATTTGATTTTGTGTGTTTAGGCTTAATCAGACCTAAATTCTGTCTTCTGTTCTTTAATTGTGTTTAATTTAGTGGATTAGGCATTCGATTGTATATCTTAGCCGTAATCCACCAAAACTATGATTCAAACTTCAATTCTTGAGTTCTGCTATGGTTGGGTCATTTCACATTGATACTCTTTGATTTATTAAACTTTGTTGTGTCTTTTTGATGTGCAGGTGCACAGGGGCTTCATAATGATATCAGTGCTCATGATGCACCGATAAACTTTGATGGGAACCCTGTGGAATGATTTCTATTATGAACAAAGGCATTGGGGATCGTCATCCCCGGCCTTTGGTTCTCTTTGAGCATAATGGAAAAAACCATTAAAAACCTACACAATCTAAGAAAAATTAGAAAATCCTACATATTTTTGGTTTAACTGCTTCAGAGGTTGCGGTTAGGTTGCAGCCGTTGGATGAAAGCATCCAATAACGGAGATTTCTTTGCGGGGGTCAGATAGGAGGCGGTTGAGAGAATGGTGCAGAGGATTAAGTCCAGGCTGTTGATCTATGTTGATTGATGGTCGAGATCAATCGTAGAAATACAATGCGAAGGGGTCACATTATAATTACATAGGCGATAAATACAAAGAAATGAGGTTAAAAACCTTTGGTGTAGGAAAAATGCATTGAAAGGGAAAATGGGGTTTCCGAATGATCCTGGGCCATTGGATGAGATTGGCCCCTCAGATCAACGGTTGTGGTTGATCTATGAAATCCCTTGGAAGAAGGTGGAGGGCAATAGTTCAATGGTTTGATTGAATCTGAGCCATTGATCTGAAGAGATCAACGACAGGGAATGAACGCGATAAAACATAGTGTAAAAGGGAAGGGTGGGTTTGGATTGAGAAACCAACGGTATCACACATCAAAAAGGCGGGTAGATGGTTTCACATTTTTGAACGCAATATGCGTCTTAGCCCGACACATCGCACTTCAAAACCACTTATATTGCGTAGCTCTTGGAGAATTAACCTTCGTGCTTGAATCTGCGCGTCAGCCATCAGATCAGGGGTCTCAGATCTGATAGTCATGGAAAGAGCGTGATATTGATAAGATGTGCGGGCGATAAGATGTGGGGTGGTTTTAATCTCAGTCATCAGATCAGGAAATGAATGGCTGAGATTCGATCTTGAGGAAGGCAGGATAAAATATGAGGCGCAGAAAAGGGTCAATATGGGCCGTTGATCTGCAAAGATCAACGGTGGAGATTTCCCCAAAAAAAATTATAAAGCAGGGCTTCATAAATTTAACAAAGGCTGTGTTATCCAATCTATACCATCAGATCTTGACACGTGGATGGCCCAGATGCAATCGGAGGTCTTTGATCGGCGGGGGCAAAATAGAATGGGTGCTGATGCAATTGAGCGATGGCTGTCGATCTGAGGCTCAGATCGACGGTGGTAAATGAATCAGAGGAGTTCACAGTGGAGGAAAGGGCTTTGGGATGGAGTGATAAGGGTCGTTAGATCTAGGAAGGCAGGGAGGATATCAATGCGTGATATTCCATCGGGAGGTCGCCAATCGGGAGGGGGTGAATAAAATGTAAAACGCGCCCACTGAGATCTTTCGATGCGAGATTGCGTAGGCTGTTTGATCATTTTAGATCAATGGTCGGGAATGGGTTTAACCAATGAATGAGCGGAACCCTTTATAACATAGGAAAATCGAAATTTTAATGAAATACAAAGGATTTTTGGCTTTGGGGCGGGGTTTTATTTACAATTAGCACCCGATTGTGGGGCCTCAGGGTATATGGAAATAAACGGAGGGATCAGGGGTTATATGCATAAGAGGGCCAATCAAATTTGGGACGAAGGAGTGGACTTTTCAAATGCACCCGATAAAAAATCTCTAATGCGAGATCTTATTGACTATCGATCGGCCTTTGGATCAATGGTTCTTTTCCTTTTAAAACAATGAAACAATGGCTTTAATACAAACATAGGAAAAGTTGGTTTTTATGAATTTACAAAGGGAAAATATGATCGGGATGGGTTTATTTATAAGTTTAAGTGCCCGATTGCGGGCTCTTGGGTTATATGAAGTAGTAAAGGGATCGACGGTTATCTTCAAAGGGGCCAATCGGATCGGAGGTTTCAATGTAGCAAATAGACTTGCGCTCGTCGATTGTTCCGATGTGATAAGTGCTCGGGACTATTAGCACTTGGTTCTAGTGCTAGGGTACATGTGGCGAAGTGGTTTAAGGCTTAGCCCAAAGGGGCTTAAGCCTTAATACAAAAATGTGTTTTTTATTATTTTTTCAAGGATTTTTAATGGATTTTGGGGGTTTCGGTAAGGTTCAAAAAGGATTTTCAAACCTTATAAAATGGTTTTATGAAGGGAAGAAGGGAATACATGAAAAATAGAGGAATTTTATGAGGAAAGAGGGGATAAAAAGGAGGTTAATGATGAAGGGAAGGAGGAGTGAAAAATGATGAAAAATGGAGTTTTTAGCAGTCTTTTTCTTCAGGGAAAACAACAAAATTTCAGAGTTTTAAGAGGGGAAAAAACAATTAATATTAATCAAAGGACATGATATCTTCACAAGTATTCAAGAATTAACGATTTTTGCAATAGAACTTGTTTCTTGAAGGCTTCAAAAATGATTTAGCCACCATTTGATATGACAAATTTTATAGGTGGCTAACAATGGCTCCACAAGGGGATGGTGCCTTCTTGAAGGCATCAAGAACTTCAGACTTGCATTCTCTGGGGGGCTGATCAGTGCCTCATCCATTGGGCTGATTTTTTATTCACTTGGATGATCTTCTTCTGCTCTGAAAATATTAGCAGCCATGAAAAAACAATGGAACTTCATCAACACAAGCTTTCTACCTACGCAATCCTACTGATCTAACATTTTTTCTTATTTTAGAGTGCACTTGGATTGGCAAACTCTTTTACAAACATTTTATTCTTTTGAAAGCAAAAAATAATCTAAGTCTACTTCTTATTTCTCCATGAACTCATATTAAACAATTGTGCTCATATACTTCTCTACCTAATCTACTATCTGTTAGGATTAAACAGTCTAACAGATTTTTATTCACTAATTTCTAAAACAGAAATTTAAAAGCATACAAGTCAGGATTGAACAGTCTAACTTGTTGCTGATCTATGGCATAAAACAAGCTGCACAAAGATAATTATTTTGTAGAAAATTAAATCAAAACATTGAAGGCTTAAGATCTGAAAATTCAAAGCACGACCTTCTCCTTTCTTCAACTCTGTTTTTGAGTTTATTCGAGCTATTTTTCCCTTTTTCTCTGGTTTAGATTTTAAGTTCATTAGAACTAGTTTATCTCTATTTTTGACTCATAGTTTAAAAAGATTTGAGTCATTCTTCTTTTGAAAACTTAGGTTCGGATTTTGAGTTTGTTTGAACCTTTATTTTTTATCCTAATCTACCTAACTGATAAGCCAAGATTAAGCTATTTGGAAAATCGAATTCACTAACCTATCAGCAGTAAATTTAAAACTAATTAGTCATGATTAGGCTGTATGACTAACTAGGAGTGTGTTTTCAGGAGTGGCATTTGAGCTTGTACACATCAAATTTTGTTTCTATTTTTTTGGCATGGGGTTGTACCTTTCTTATTTTGACAGTCTGCCCTCTTTTCCTTTTTCATTGTTTTTGTATTTTCTTTTTTCTTCAAGACAAAAATCAACAACTATCTAAATGCTCAAACTGAGCTTTATTGACATTCCTATCTAACCTATTCTAACTTGGAGTCTTTACATTATCATATGATACAAAAGTGCCAATGTAGCCAGTTGAGTAATGTCATAAAGAAGAAGAAATTCTGGCTGCTTCTCAGGGGTATCCATAGCACATTTTGAAGATTAATCTTCAAAACCAAGACTATCACAGAAGGTGACAACTTTTCATGCATTTGGCTCTTGCAAAGGATCCATACCTGATAATTTGAGCTAGGTGGGACTTTCACACACTCTTCCAAAGGATCAACAAAGAAAATATGAAGATTCTTTTCTTTTTGGCTTTCCATGTCTGGTAGATTTTTTGCTTCCAAGACTTCAGCTTTGAGGACTGCGTTGTCAGCATGTGGCTTGGAAGTATCATCATCCTTAACCTACAAAATAGCAAACAGTGAAATATCTTCTTTCTCTAAATCTATGCTTGTCTCTGATATAAATTCAGGTTCTTTTGATGAGAGATTGATATCAGTGATGGGAGAAGTTTCTTCTTGAGAAGATGGTATATCCTCAGTAGGATAGTCTTCTATTTGTTTTTCTCCTTCATCTTCCTCATCATCTGAACTGGAGGATTCATCATATTTGGCAGTTTTATCCTCTTGTAGCCCTGGTATGCTCGGAATCATTGGACTGAGCTCTGTGAAGAGGTTATTATATTCTTGAGCAAGGGTGTCTTCAAAGCTTTCCTCTTTTTCAATAGAAGACTCTTTGGTTTCGACTTGCTTAAAAATTTCTTGATTGCTCTTCTCTTCACCCTTTGAGTTGAAAGGCTGTTGATTCCCAATTATGTGAAAGCTATTTATGATGGATTGAAATGGGTGATTGTTGCTTTCAAGCTGATGATGGTGAAACTTATAACACCAATCGAACGTTGGTTGCCCTGCGTGATTAGTTTCTGATTGAAACTCATCATCATCATCAGACTAATTAAAATTTGGAAAATTATCAGCATAAAAAATTTCACCAATCAAACATATTGGGTCATCAGTTTGTTCTTGTTTTAGTTGATCTATAGGTTTATTTTTTGTTTCAAGACAACAAGATGGAGTAGGTAGATGAGCAGAAGCGTTTGGTTCAAATGAGGGTTTGGAGGCTGGAAGTCTGTTCAATATTAGATCAATCTCTTCCTCTGTTAAGAGAGAAGGAATTTTATTTTTGCTTATGATAGAGGTACATCAGTCCTCTTGTTCTTGTGTTGGCTGATTTTGAGGCTAGATGTCTTCTTGAGCCTCTTCTAAGGGGTCTTGACTTGTGCTTGCAGGGAAACTTTGAGGATTTTCGATTGTTTCCTGGTCTTCTTGTGTTTTGAAAATTCTTCATGATTGTTATGATACTCAGTTTGCATACAAGGTTCATGAGTTGTTTCTTGCACATTATCAGGGTGCCACACTTCTTGTGTAATTTGATATGGGTTATAATCTAGAGGAGGAGTTCCTATATGAGTTGGTTCTCCTCCTATATTAGATTCTGCGTTTTTAAAGTGGCTACTTGTTTCATCAAATAACTTCTCACTATATGCTTTTTCATTTTGTTCACGGAGTTCTCTTATCAGCATAGTACAAGACATAGGAAGGAAATCAAGCATTTCTTGACAACCTTCTTCATTACTTTCTTTGTAAGTTTGCTCATCATTTTCTATAAAGTGTTGATCATAATACATGTCTTGGTCATTGTCTTGGTCTTGAAGTGATTGGGCTTGTGTTTGATTAGGGGAAAGCATAGCTTGCTCTAGATCATAAATATTCATATTAGCCATCAACCTATCCATTCTCTTTCCAAGCATGTGCATCATCTTTTCCATCATGATTAGAAACTTTTCTTGATTATTTTCCTTATAATCTTGTTCACCATACATGTCTTGTAGTTGTAGATTTGTGTCTGGATAGGGAAAGGCATATGTTTCTCTAGATCACCAATGTTTAGATTAGCCATAAACCTATCCACCCTTCTTCCAAGCATGTACATCAATTTTTCCATCATTACCATATGTTTGTCTTCTAGGTCTATATCTAAATCCATGTTTGTAAATAAGAAAAAGAGGTCACTGTGTCTGTTCAATCAGTTCAAGGTCTTCTACCAGTGGAGTCATTTGGTCTTTTGGGAGTTTCAGAGTGTGGAGTCGCCAGGTGGAAAACTTTTTAGCTCCTAAGGAGGTAAAATGTTTTATGGTTCCACCACCATGTTTGTTTGAATACCAATATAAGGAGATTATGGGTTTTCTGAGGTCTTAGAGATGTAAAACACACAATTTACCCAGAATCCCCAGTGGAGTCGCCAGAAATGTTAGCTCCCCGTAATTCCAGCAGATTGGTGAGACCAGAACTGCGGAGAGAACACTTGAACCACTTTAGGAGTCTAGGATCTAGCCCTCCTAAATTCGGCGAGGGATCTCTCCAATAAGTACAAATATTGATTTATATTTAAAGGTTTTATGGGTACGATATTAGGCTAGTTATGAAGATCGAGGGTTTTTGTTTGTTTTTGGATGGTTGAGCATGATTATAGTTGAGTGGAAAGTCCTAAAATGAAAGAGTTTCAAAGGTGTGAAGATGCAAGCAATCAGAACAAAGCTTTGGCTAATTAGATAGATATAACGCTAGTTTTTAGTCCATTGGGCTATGGAGTCATAAAAGGGTTTAATTGCGCAACAATTTCAAGAGTGGTCCAAGGGGCAAGTCATCTATATCACAAGATCTTTGAGATTAAATGATGGAATGGAAACAATAAATTTTTGAAGTGGTGGAAACAGATACTAATTTCAACTAGGATTTAACAGTCTGTCCAAACAAGAAAAGCCTTTTAAGTAACTGTTTAAACTAGCCAAAGGGCAGGGCTCACCATAGACCTCTTTGGGCAAGTTCGTATTAAAGTAGACTCAATAGACAAACAATCCAATAATCCACATAATTACTTTCAGAAGGGATGAAAACACATAAGAGAAACAAAGTGCAACTTAAGATCAGATAAGATACTTTTAAATCTAGCCTGCTTTTAGCATACACTTAGGGAAACTTTCAAAATTTACCTTTGGAGAAAGAAGCTAGAATACATGGCACACCATCACTTTTCTAGTCTAAATTTACTAAGAAGATAATCAAAATAACATTCAAGAATAATGTTTAAAGTAAACAGTAGGACGAGGGAACACCAACATTCCTAACCGCTTGACTGTATTGAGTCATTCTTAAATACACGATTTGGAGGACAACATTGAGATAAAGCTTATCAGTTAGAGAAGGGTACTGTAAAAAGTAAATCCTAACTCTATGCTTGCTATTATTTATAAGAGAATAATGGAAAAAATGGCATACATGAAAGGAAAACAATAACACAGAAAGAGGCACTTCACTAGTGATATAGACCAGGATCCCAAGAATCAGCTTGTATATTGAAGTCAAACTAGTCACATTCTTCAAGTCCAATGTTCAGTTCAAAAATAATGTTCACTTCTCAGCCTAACTTATTCGATCACAAACAGATCTTCAAGAGCCTTTGAACACTATTTACATGTAGAAAATTTCGAGCACAAGTATATTTCGAAATTTTGCAACCAACCCTTTACAAGGAGCTCCTCAAGAAGATTTTATAGAGAAATGAAGAGGTCGAATGATAGAAAAGATCTATAGTTTCAGTTAATATAGTTTTAATGCTTCTCGGCCTTTGAGGGGCTCAATGGAGAAGATTACAGATATTTCCTCTGTATTAATTGATTTACATTAAATTTTTAAGCTTGCTGGGAAGATTTTGTTGACTTTAAGGCTCTGTGTCATGGTTGTAATAACTCTGCTGATATTTTTGCAATAAGTCTCTGGCTCGAAATAACTGATGAGCTATATTGGAGCAAATATATTCTGTTCTTATAATAACTCGGCCCTCTGTTAAATACTTTGAGGCTACAGGTGGCTTTAGGTAGCTGAGAGGATTCAATTAGCCTCTGATGTGGTAGTGGAGGCATTCTCTGTCTGATAGATATTATTGATTTTCCTTTAATTACTGTTATTTTGACTTGTGTGTTTAGGCTTAATCAAACCTAAATTTTGTCTTCTGTTCTTTAACTGTGTTTAATTTAGTGGATTAGGCTTTTGATTGTCTATCTTAGCCGTAATCCACCAAAACTGTGATTCAACCTTCAATTCTTCAGTTCTGCTGTGGTTGGGTTCTTTCACACTAATACTCCTTGATTTATTAAACTTTGCTATGTCTTGTGTATGTGTAGGTGCGTAGGGGCTTCGTAATGGTATCAGTGCTCATGATGCACTGATAAAATTTGATGGGATCCATGTGGAATGATTTCTCTTATGAACAAAGGCATGGGGGATCGTCATCCCCGGCCTTTGGTCCTCTTTTAACATAATGGAAAAAACCATTAAAAACCCACACAATCCAAGAAAAATTAGAAAATCCTGCATATTTTTTGTTTAATTGCTTCATAGGTTGCGGTTAGGTCGCAGCCGTTGGATGAAAGCATCCAATGGCGGAGATTGCTTTGCGGGGGTCAGATAGGAGGCGGTTGAGAGAATGGTGTAGCGGATTAAGTCCAGGTCGTCGATCTGTGTTGATTGACGGCCGAGATCAATCGTAACAATACAATGCAAAGGGGTCACATTATAATTACATAGGCAAGAAATACAAAGAAATGAGGTTAAAAACCTTTGGCGGAGGAAAAATTCATTGAAAGGGAAAATGGGGTTTCTAAACGATCCTGGGCCGTCGGATGAGATTGGCCCCTGAGATCAACGGTTGTGGTTGATCTATGAAATACCTTGGAAGAAGACAGACGATGATAGTTCAATGGTTTGATTGAATCTGAGCCATTGATCTGCAAATATCAATGGCGGGGAATGAACGCGATAAAACACAGTGTAAAAGGGAAGGGTGGTTTTGGATTGAGAAACTAGCGGTATCGCGCAGCAAAAAGGCGGGTAGGCAGTTTCACCTTTTTGAACGCGATATGCGTCTTAGCCCGACACGTGGCACTTCAAAACCACTTATATCGCATAGCTCTTGGAGAATTAACCTTTGTGCTTGAATCTGCGCGTCAGCCGTTAGATCAGGGGTCTCAGATCTGACGGTCTTGGAAAGAGCGTGATATTGATAAGATGTGCGGGCGATAAGATGTGGGGTGGTTTTAATCTGAGCCGTCAGATCAGGAAATGAATGGCTGAGATTCATTCTGGAGGAAGGTAGGATAAAATATGAGGCAGAGAAAAGGGTCAATATGGGCCATTGATCTGCAAAGATAAACAATGGAGATTTCCCCAAAAAAATTATAAAGCGGGGCTTCATAAATTTAAAAAAGGTTGCGGGATCCAATCTAGACTGTCGGATCTTGACACATGGACGGCTCGGATGCAATCGGAGGTCTGCGATCGACGGGGGAAAAACAGAATGGGTGTCGATGCGATTGAGCAATGGTCTTCACAGTGGAGGATTTCACAGCGGAAGAAAGGGCTTTGGGATGGAGTGATAAGGGCCGTTAGATCTATGAAGGTGGGGAGGAGATCAACGGCTAATATTCCATCGGGAGGCCGCCAATCGGGAGGGGGTGAATAAAATATAAAACGCGCCCACTGATATCTTTTGATGCAAGATTGCGTAGGTTGTTTGATCATTTCAGATCAATGGTTGGGAATGGGTTTAACCAATTAATGAGCATAACCCTTTATAATATAGGAAAATCGAAAATTTAATGAAATACAAAGGATTTTTTCCTTTGGGGCGGGGTTTTATTTACGATTAGCACCCGATTGCGGGGCCTCAGGGTATATGGAAAGAAACGGAGGGATCGTGGGTTATATGCATAAGAGGCCAATCAGAATTGGGACGAAGAAGTGGGCTTTTCAAATGCGCCCAATAAAAAATCTCCGATGCGAGATCTTATTAACCATCGATCGGCCTTTGGATCAACAATTATTTTCCTTTTAAAACAATGAAATGGTGGGTTTAATACAAACATAGGAAAAGTTGGTTTTTATGAATTTACGAAGGGAAAATATGATCGGGATGGGTTTATTTATAAGTTTAAGTGCCCGATTGCGGGCTCTTGGGTTATATGAAGAAGCAAAGGGATCGGGGGTTATCTTCAAAGGGGCCAATCGGATCGGAGGTTTCAACGTAGCAAATAGACTTGCGCTCGCCGATTGTTCCGATGCGATAAGCGCTCGGGACTATTAGCGCTTGGTTCTAGCGCCAGGGTATATATGGGGAAGTGGTTTAGGGCTTAGCCCAAAGGGGCTTAAGCCTTAATACAAAAATGTGTTTTTTTATGATTTTTTCAAGGTTTTTTAATGGATTTTGGCGGTTTCGGTAAGGTTCAAAAAGGATTTTAAAACCTTATAAAAGGGGTTTTATGAAGGGAAGAAGGGAATACATGAAAAATAGAGGAATTTTATGAGGAAAGAGGGGATAAAAAGGAGGTTAATGATGAAGGGAAGGAGGAGTGAAAAATGATGAAAAATGGAGTTTTCAACAGTATTTTTCTTCAGGGAAAACAACATAATTTCAGAGTTTTAAGAGGGGAAACAGTAGTGAAGATTAATCAAAGGACATGATATCTTCACAAGACTTCAAGAATTAACAATTTTTGCAATAAAACTTGTTTCTTGAAGGCTTCAAAAATGATTTAGCCATCATTTGATATGACAAAATTTATAGGTGGCTAACATTGGCTCGACATGGGGATGGTGCCTTCTTGAAGGCATCAAGAACTTTAGACTTGCATTCTCTGGGGGGTTAATCGGTGCCTCATCCATTGGGCTACTTTTTTCTTCACTTGGATTATCTTCTTCTGCTCTGAAAATATTAGCAGCCATGAAAAAAAAATGGAACTTCATCAACACAAGCTTTCTACCTACCCAATCCTACTGATCTAGCATTTTTTCTTCTTTCAAAGTGCACTTGGATTGGAAAACTCTTTTACAAACATTTTATTCTTTTGAAAGAAAAAAAATATCTAAGTCTACTTCTTATTTCTCCATGATATCAGATTAAAAAGTTGAGTTCATATGCTTCTCTACCTAATCTATTATTTGTTAGGATTAAACAGTCTAATAGATTTTTATTCATTAATTTCTAAAACAGAAATTTAAAAGCATAAAAGTCAGGATTGAACAGTCTAACTTGTTGCTGATCTATGGCATAAAACAAGTTGCACGGAGATAATTATTTTGTAGAAAATTAAATCAAAACATTGAAGGCTTAAGATCTGAAAATTCAAATCACGACCTTCTCCTTTCTTCAACTCTATTTTCGAGTTTATTCGAGTTATTTTTCCCTTTTTCTTTGGTTCAGATTTTAAGTTCATTAGAACCAGTTTATCTCTATTTTTGACTCACAGTTTAAATAGATTTGAGTCATTCTTCTTTTGAAAAATGAGGTTCGGATTTTGAGCTTGTTTGAACCTTTATTTTCTATCCTAATCTACCTAAATGATAAGCCAAGATTAAGCTGTTTGGTAAATCGAATTCACTAACCTATCAACAGTAAATTTAAAACTAATTAGTCATGATTAGGCTGTATGACTAACTAGGAGTGTGTTTTTCAGGAGTGGCATTTGAGCTTGCACACTTTCAGATTTTGTTTCTCTTTTTTTGGCATGGGGCTGTACCTTTCTTATTTTTACAATCTGCCCTCTTTTCCTTTTTCATCGTTTTTGTATTTTCTTTTTTATTAAAGACAAAAATCAACAACTATCTAAATTCTCAAACTGAGCTTTACTGACATTCCTATCTAACCTATTATAACTTGGAGTATTTACATTATCATATGATACAAAAGTGCCAATGTAGCCAGTTGAGTAATGTCATAAAGAAGAAGAAATTTTGGCTGCTTCTCAGGGGTATCCATAGCACATTTTGAAGATTAATCTTCAAAACCAAGACTATCACAGAAGGTGACAACTTTTCATGCATTTTTCTCTTGCAAAGGATCCATACTTGATAATTTGAGCTAGGTGGGACTTCCACACACTCTTCCAAAGGATCAACAAAGAAAAGATGAAGATTCTCTTCTTTTTTTCTTTCCATGTCTGGTAGATTGTTTGCTTCCAAGACTTCAGCTTTGAGGACTGCGTTGTCAGCATGTGGCTTGGAAGTATCATCATCCTTAACCTGCAAAATAGCAAACAGTAAAATATCTTCTTTCTCTAAATCTATGCTTGTCTCTGATATAAATTCAGGTTCTTTGGATGACAGATTGATATCAGTGATGGGAGAAGTTTCTTCTTGAGAAGATGGTATATCCTTAGTAGTATAGTCTTCTATTTTTTTTTCTCCTTCATCTTCCTCATCATCTAAAATGGAGGATTCATCATATTTGGCAGTGTTGTCCTCTTGTAGCCCTGGTATGCTCGGACTCAGTGGACTGAACTCTGTGAAGAGGTTATTATGTTCTTGAGCAAGGGTGTCTTCAAATTTTTCCTCTTTTTCAATAGAATACTCTTTGGTTTCGACTTGCTTAAAAATTTCTTGATTTATCTTCTCTTCACCCTTTGAGTTGAAAGGTTGTTGATTCCCAATTATGTGAAAGCTATTTATGATGGATTGAAATGGGTGATTGCTGCTTTCAAGTTGACGATGGTGAATCATAACACCAATCGAACGTTGGTTTCCCTGCGTGATTAGTTTCTGCCTGAAACTCATCATCATCATCAGATTGATTAAAATTTGGAAAATTATCAGCATAAACAATTTCACCAGTCAAACATATTGGGTCATCAATTTGTTCTTATTTTAGTTGATCTATAGGTTTATTTTTTGTTTCAAGAAAACAAGATGGAGTAGGTAGATGAGTAGAAGCATTTGGTTCAAATGAGGGTTTGGAGGCTGGTAGTCTATTCAATATTAGATCAATCTCTTCCTCTGTTAAGAGAGAAGAAATTTTCTTTTTTCTTAGGACAGAGGTACATCAGTCCTCTTGTTCTTGTGTTGGCTGATTTTGAGGCTGGATGTCTTCTTGAGCCTCTTCTAAGGGATCTTGACTTGTGCTTGCAGAGAAACTTTGAGGATTTTCTATTGTTTCTTGATCTTCTTGTGTTTCGAAAAATTCCTCATGATTGTTATGATACTCAGTTTGCATACAAGGTTCATGAGTTGTTTCTTCCACATTATCAGGGCCCCACACTTCTTGTGTAATCTGATATGGGTTATAATCTAGAGGAGGAGTTGCTATATGAGCTGGTTCTCCTCCTATATCAGATTCTGCGTTTTGAAAGTGGCTACTTGTTTCATCAAAGCACTGCTCACTATATGCTTTTGCATTTTGGTCATGGAGTTCTCTTATCAGCATAGTGCAAGACATAGGTAGGCAATCAAGCATTTCTTGACAACCTTCTTCATTGCTTTCTTTGTAAGTTTGCTCATCATCTTCTATAAAGTGTTGATCATAATACACATCTTGGTCACTTTCTTGGTCTTAAAGTGATTGGGCTTGTGTTTGATCAGGGGAAAGCATAGCTTGCTCTAGATCATCAATATTCATATTAGCCATCAACCTATCCATTCTCTTTCCAAGCATGTGAATCATATTTTCCATCATGATTAGAATTTTCTCTTGATTATTTTCTTTATATTCTTGTTCACCATACATGTCTTGTAGTTGTAGAGTTTGTGTCTGGACAGGGAAAGGCAAATGTTGCTCTGGATCACCAATGTTTAGATTAGCCATAAACCTATCCACCCTTCTTCCAAGAATGTACATCAAATTTTCCATCATGACCATATGCTTGTCTTCTGGGTCTATATCTAAATCCATGTTTGTAAATGAGAAATAGAGGTCACTGTGTTTTTTCAATCAGTTCAAGGTCTTCTACCACTGGAGTCATTTGGTCTTTTGGGAGTTTCAGAGTGTGGAGTCGCCAGGTGGAAAATTTTTTATTTCCTAAGGAGGTAAAATGTTTTATGGTTCCACCACCATGTTTGTTTGAATAACAATATAAGGAGATTATGGGTTTTCTGAGGTCTTAGAGATGTACAACGCACAATTTACCTAGAATCCCCAGCGGAGTCACCAGAAATGTTAGCTCCCCATAATTCCAGCAGATTGGTGAGACCAGAACTTTTGAGAGAACACTTGAACCACTTTGGGATTATAGGATCTGGCCCTCTTGAATTCGGAGAGGGATCTCTCCAATAATTACAAATATTGATTTATCTTTAAAGGTTTTATGGGTATGATATTAGGCTAGTTATGAAGAACGAGGGTTTTTTTTGTTGTTTTTGGATGGTTGAGCATGATTATTAGTTGAGTGGAAAGTCCTAAAATGAAAGAGTTTCAAAGGTGTGAATATGCAAGCAATCAGAACAAAGCTTTGGCTGATTGGATAGATATAACACTAGTTTTTAGTCCATTGGGCTATGGAGTCATAAAAGGGTTTAATTGCACAACAATTTCAAGAGTGGTGCAAGGGGAAAGTCATCTATATCACAAGATATTTGAGTTTAAATGATGGAATGGAAATAATAAAGTGTTGAAGTGGTGGAAACAGACACTAATTTCAACTAGGATTTAACAGTCTGTCCAAACAAGAAAAGCCTTTTAAGTAACTGTTTAAAATTGGCCAAAGGGCAGGGCTCACCATAGACCTCTTTGGACAAGTTCGTATTAAAGTAGACTCAATAGAAAAACAATCCAGTAATCCACATAATTACTTTCAAAAGGGATGAAAACACATAAGAGAAACAAAGTGCAACTTAAGATCAGATAAGATACTTTTAAATCTAGCTTGCTTTGAGCATACACTTAGGGAAACTTTTAGAATTTACCTTTGGAGAAAGAAGCTAGAAAATAGGGCACACCATCACTTTTATAGTCTAACTTTAGTAAGAAAATAATGAAAATAACATTCAAGAATAATGTTTAAAGTAAACAGTAGGACGAGGGAATGCCAGCATTCCTAACTACTTGACTGTATTGAATCATTCTTAAATACATCATTTGGAGGAAAACATTGAGATAAAGCGTATTAGTCAGAGAAGGGTACTGTAAACAGTAAATCCTAACTCTATGATTGCTGTTCTTTATCAGAGAATAATGGAGAAAATGGCATACATGAAAGGAAAACAATAACACAGAAAGAGGCACTTCACTAGTGATATAGACCAGGATCCCAAGAATCAGCTTGTATATTGAAGTCAAACCAGTTACATTCTTCAAGTCCAATGTTTCAGTTCAGAATTCATATTCACTTCACAACCTAACTTATTCGATGACAAACAGAGCTTCAAGAGCCTTTGAACACTATTTACATGTAGAAAATTTCGAGCATAAGTATATTTCAAAATTCTGCAACCAACCCTTTACAACAAGCTCCTCAAGAAGATTTTATAGAGAAATGAGGAGGTCGAATGATAGAAAAGATCTATAGTTTCAATTAATATAGTTTTAATGCTTCTCGGCCTTTGAGGGGCTGAATGGAGAAGATTATAGATATTTCCTCTGTATTAATTGATTTACATTAAATTTTAAGCTTGCTGGGAAGCTTTTGTTGACTTTAAGGATCTGTGTCATCGTTGTAATAACTCTTTGTTGGGAAAAATAATGAGAGGGGGGGGGGGTGAATTAGTATTTAGAGCAGACTGAAAAATTTTCACCTTTTCTTTTTCTTAAAAACCATATGCTACTTTATTGAACCCAACTCGTGTATACACGCGGATATCCTTAAGAAAACTTGCGTATGTCCAGAGATCTTGACAGATTAATACTTCTTCTACTATTGCACTATTCATTCATCAATAATAGTAAGCAAAGAAGACATTAATAATAATGAACTAATACACACAAGAAGATATATAACACTTCAGATTAGGTGTGGAAACCTGAATTTGGAGAAACCCACTGTCATTGCTGCCTCTCGTTTTCAATATTTATTATAAAGAAATTTCTACAATTTTTACCTGTGTAGACTCTGCACAGCATGCAGTACTCCACCTGTGGTAGCCGTAACCTTCTCGTTCTTCAACCATCGGAAGGGAGCTCCAACCCCTCACGTATGTTTCTAATTCTTTAGCACCACCATGGACCATGTTTCATCAATTTTCATACTGGATCCAACAGCTTCCACACAACATACCTTGTAGGCCACTTTTCATCAGATTTTTAGACTAGATCCACTCCATACATCAAACTGAAAATTATAACTCCATCAACCAATCAACCAACAACTTGATCTTCAATCAACATAATCAGTAGCATATTCAACATTCAAACAACCCAGAACTGTATGAATACATCATTGATAGATAGCAGTAAAACAGAAAAATAGATCAGACATTTCATTCCACACACTTCAGCAAAACCCTAGATTCCATACGCGCTTTTACTTCACTGAACCTGCGTATATACGCGCTTTCACAGAGACAAACCTGCGTATACGTGCTTTTGCTGAAACAAACCTGCGTATACATGCGCTTTTTCTGAGATGAACATGTGTATAGATCTGTAACTTTTTAGAACTATGCAGCTCTTCAGAACAGATAACTCAGATTTCACCCTCTACTTCAGCAAAGATTCACCAAATCACAGATCCAAACATTCCATAAACAGATCTAGAAAATACATAGTCATTTCAGATCTAGAGATTCCTTTTCATCATTTTCTTCATGGGTACATTATTAATTCAGATCAATCAATAAAATGTTACCCATTCCATGCAGAAATACTTCAGAGTGAAGTATTCATTAAAACCCAGACTTCATAATAGATATGCAGATACAAAATCAACCTTGAACAGACATTGATTCAAATATCATATGCTACTTTGCTTTATTGAAGCTGCGTACATACGCGCTTTCCTACACATCAACCTGCGTATACTTCTGTGTATTTTATTCTTCAAAAAACCCTAACTGCCATACGCGCTTTTCATGTAGCAAACCCACGTATTTACGCGGTTTTGTTGAAACCAACTAGCGTATAGATCTGTAAAAATAAATTTTGCAGAACAGACTAGATCTATAAAAATTACCCAGATTTATTCATTTAATTCAACAGACTTGCAGGTCAGTTCTTCACCATCCCTTCAGTAGGTCATTCTTGAGATTCATCATCATCAGATCTAGAGATCTTGAACCATCATTATATCCATGGGTGCATCATAGATTCAGATCTAACAGTTAAGAACAGAGTTCATCCATGTAGATATCTCTTAAAGAGATTTATTTATTAACAACCCTTACACATGCACGCCCTTGCACTATGATCTTCTTCTCCTTATATAGATTTAGCCTTTGTCAATACCATGAGTCAAAACCACTCAACCGCTGATGGTATTCCTGGATGGGATCAAATAGATAATCCAACGCTCAATACAGTGGGCCAATACCATGGTAATGTCCCCTGGTTTTATAAGTGCAAATAGGCATATGCTACTTGGTACGTACTTTTCCACATACATACGCTACTTTTCCTTTACAAACCCGCGTATGCTTTGTGACATATCTTATTCATCATTACTCTGGCACTTATTGGAATTTCTTTCTTTGTTACTTCTGAACTGCTCTGTAGATACATCAGATTTACATTATTAAAAAATAGGTTTCTATCCAAAGTCAACTCATCAAGTTAGTTTCCATCAAGGACAACTTCATCAAGTAGGTTGCCATCAAGGACAACACATTGCATCATATTGCCAACAATCTCCCCCTTTGGACTTGATGGCAACCATGATGGTGTTTGATCACCATAACCACAACAGATAGATACATTGATTATAACCATTATTCAAACACCATGATATTCTCCCCCTTTGACATCAAGGGCAAAGGGCGGGTTTTTATTCTCTTGTAGAAAGAAGAGCTCTCTAGATCTGATGTGCACTGAAGTTACCATGCTTGCTCCCCTTGAGCTCATGCTGAATCTTCAAACATATTTTTCAATGAAGTACATGTCTCTATGACCTTTCCTATCACCAAGGACTCATACTTATATCAATTATCCAACCAAGTGGATTTACATATGTGACTCAAGTACCCAACCAAGTGGGTTTACACATTTTGACTCAATTACCCAACCAAGTGGGTTTACAAATTTGAAGAAGTCCTTACATGACTGAATATAAAAATTTACATCATAGGTATAACCTTTTCATCAAAATATAGAAATAACTTATACAATCAAGACCAAAGAATCTCAAGCATGAGATCAGACCACAACAAATAATTAGAATGCCAATAATGCATCCTTTCCATATGACCAAAGCTCCCCCTTAGCTTGTGCATCCTGAAAACTTTCAACAACAAATCATCAAGGCATCTTCATCAGAAGCATTAGAGAATGAAATAGAAATATGAGAGCTGGAACATCACCAGAGATACCCAACAGCACGGAAGCTGTGCTGAAGAATGCTGACCCAGAAAAAATTTTGTCAGCAAATACCCAGACGCGGTTTTCTGTGTATAAACTCGCGTATATACGCGACTGTCCTTCAGGAAATCCACGTATCCAATTTAATCTTCTGTATTTAAGTAGATCTGATCTTCTGCATGGAAGAGACTACTCCCAGCTTCTGTCTGAGATATTTGAATGCTTCCCTGGGTAAAGGTTTGGTAAATATATCAGCAACTTGTTCTTTGGAGGGAGCATACTCCAACTTCACCTTTTGTTCAAGCACTTGTTCACGTAAGAAGTGATACTTGATGGGAATGTGCTTGGTCTTGGAATGCATAATAGGATTCTTTGAGATATTGATGGCACTTGTATTATCACACATAATGGAGATAGGAGGTGAACATTTGATTTGAATGTCTTGTAAGGTTTGCATCATCCAAAGAAGTTGAGTGCAACATGATGTGACAGCCACATATTATGCTTCTACTGTAGATAAGGCAATGGAGATTTGCTTCTTACTGAACCAAGATATAAGCAAGGACTGGAATGCACCTATAGTGTTGCTTTTTCGATCAGCATCAACATGTCTCTGTTAATCATCAGTCATAAAAGTGAGATCGACATTCTTTGGATAACTTACTATGATCCTGATCTTGACTCCCTGTGTTGAATATGTGCAGCCGTGCAGAAGGTGGAGCTCTTTGGTTAGCTTGGAATCGTCCATGATCCCAGCACTATGTGTGGTCTGGTCTGATGAATCGTGGTACAGATCCTGTTCGTTTGATTCACCGTAGGAGAATCATCATGAGAACTGAGATTACATCCGGTTATCATTGGTGTACTTACAAGTTTGCACTCTTCCATGCCATACTTCTTCAGAATTTGCTTAAGATATTTTTCTTGTGATAAGAATATGCCATCTGTTGCTTGTTGCACTTGCAAGCCAAGAAAGAATGTTAGTTCCCCAAGTAAAGACATTTCAAATTCTTGCTGCATATCAGAAGCAAATTTATGACTCATAGACTCTTCATTACTTCCAAAAATGATATCATCAACATATACAACCATAATCAATAGTTTATCATTTTCAGTTTTTGTGTATAAGTTGCTATCAGCAGACGCCTTTGAAAATCCTTGTTGATGAAGATATTTGTCAAGACGATAATACCATGCCCTTGGAGCTTGTTTGAGACCATATAGAGCCTTTTTAAGTCTACAAACAAGTTTTTCATCATTTCTCAAAATGAATCCTTCTGGTTGTTCTATATAAACTTCTTCTTCTAGGTCACCATTGAGAAAAGCAAATTTAACATCCATTTGATAAACTTTGATTTGTTGGAAGCTTGAAAAAGCAAGAAACATTCTTATGGCTTCAAGTCTAGCTACAAGAGCAAAAGTTTCTTCAAAGTCTATACCTTCTTGTTGATCATACCCCTTGCAAACAAGTCTAGCTTTATTTCTTATAACATCCCCATTCTCATTTAACTTGTTTTTGAATATCCATTTAGTTCCAATGACATTTTTGTCATGAGGTCTTGGTACTAATTCCCAAGTGTGATTCTTTTGAATTTGATCAATCTCTTCATTCATGGCTTGAATCCAACATTCATCTTTGCTAGCTTGATTGAAATTGTGTGGTTCAATAGTGGATAGAAATGCCAAATAGCTAGAAGATCCCACAAGAGTCCTTCTTGTTTGTACACCTGATCCCTTTTCTCCCAAAATTTGAGATTCTGGATGATTCTTTTGAACATATCTGGATGGAGTTTTTTCAGATAAATCATCTTCGGGTTCTTCATTGGGTTCACTGTCTATATCATTTCTATTTAATGTAGAAGGATATATGTCACCATCGTCTTCATCTGTTGTTTGTTTTTCTTCTTTTGGAGCTGTAGGAGACTCATCAATAACAACATCAATACATTCAACAATCTTTCGAAGTCTTTTATTGTAACATTTATATGCTCTACTCTTAGAGGAGTAACCAAGAAGTATTCCTTCATCTGCTCTGGGTTCAAACTTGCCAAGTTTTTCATCATTATTTTTGATAAAGCATTTTCTTCCAAAAACTCTAAAATGCTTCACAGTGGGAGGATTACCATACCAGAGTTCATATGGAGTTTTATCACTATTTACATGAACATGTGCCTTGTTAAGAATATTTACCGCTGTATGTGCTGCTTCTCCCCAAAATGTGTCAGGTGTTCCGAATCATCAAGCATAGCTCTAGCCATTTGTTGAATTGTTCTATTCATTCTTTCTGCTACGCCATTTTGTTGTGGAGTGCCAGCTACAGAAAAATGTCTTTTTATGCCATGTTGTTCACAAAATTCAAGGAATTCATCTGATGTATATTATCCTCCTCGATCAAATCTAAGACACTTGATTTTTAGATCTAATTTATTTTCAACCAGTGCTTTGAAGATCTGAAATTTCTCAAATGCTTCATCTTTGTGTTTAATCAACCCAATCCAACACATTCTAGAGAAATCATCAATAAATAAGATATAGTGTTGTTCACCACGTGGTGAATTTTTCCTCACAGGTCCACATATGTCAGTATGAATGAGTTCAAGAGGCTTACTTGATGATCCTTCCTTGGCATTAAATTTCACTCTGGTTTGCTTACCGAATTGGCAAGATTTGCATATGATACTTTCAGGTAGAGTAATATTGGGAAGATCACGAACAGTGTTAAGTCTGCTTGATTTGTTGATTTGAGAGAAGCTCAGATGCCCCAAACTTCTATGCCATAGCCAGTTTTCTGAAGATTTACTAAAGTAACATTGTTCTTTGCAGTTCTTCAATACATACGGGTTGCTTGGAGTTCTTTTTCCTTTTATAATTGTTTTACCTGTATCAAGATCACGTACCACACATTCTTTTGAACTAAAGACAACTTCAGTTCCTTGATCACACATTTGACTTACACTTAACAGGTTATGCTTTAATCCATCCACATACATGAAATTATTATCTTTCACCTTTTCTTTTAGAAAAACAAACCCTTTTCCCTTAATGACAGCAGGAGTATCATTTCCAAATGTAACATTATTTTATTTTTCTAGAGCGTTATATGCAAGAAGTTTGTTTTTGTCACTTGTAATGTGTTTTGAGCATCCACTATCAATGTACCATTGGTTTTCTTCACCTTATGCAAATAAAGCTATGCCACAATTTTCAACCTGTAATTCCTTCTTTTTCCACACTTTGGAGCTTGAAGGAAAATGCTCTTTTTGCTAAAATTTGCTCTTGCATTCAGATTCTTCATGGCCAAAGTTATTGCAATAAGCACATTCAACTTCATTTTGAAGAGGAGAAAAGCTGTTATAGGTATTATTCTTTGTTCCAATATCAATCCTTTTCTTTCTTTCTTCTCTTGTCATGATGGTTTTATATGCAACACATTGAACAACTTTATGACCAAAATTGTGACATGAGAAACATTGTCCATTGAAGAAGAAATTTCTGTGATCATGAAATATTCTACTTGAATTTACCTGTTTATTGGTGTTTCTTTGAAAGATATTCTTGTTAGTGTTCTTTGAATTGAGATGCTCATGCTTTACCTGTAAATATTCTTTATTCCCTTGCTGAGTGGCAGAATGTTGTATACTAGGTGTAGCTGCTTTTAGATAATTTGGTGCTGAAGCCTGAGAAGATTCTCCGATATATCCAAGACCTGTATTTATAATAGGAGAATGTTGTACCTTGATAATCTCATCTAAGGTTTCAGATCCTTTAGAAAATCTAAGATTCAAAGTCTTTACTTTCTCAATTTCTTTTCTTAGACTTACTATTTCACATTCTAATTTCTCATTGTGTTTCTCCTTTTCTTCAAGCTGATTTTTCAGAGTTTCTATGGATATTTTAATTTCTTCTAAGCATATTTTGAGTTGATTGAATTCATCAAGAAAATAATTGTCCTCTAAAGCATCCATAAAAGTATCTTTTTCTTCTCTAGATTCCTTTTCAAATGCCATGAGAAGTCTAAGATCTTGTTCACATTCTTCCTCACTGTCAGATAACCCATCACTGTCTTCATGAGTATAGTAACTTTTTCTAGTGCTAAATCGGTTTTTATTTCTTCTTGCTACTTCCTTTCCTTTTTCATGTGTTTCTTTGTGAGGACACTTAGCAGCATAATGACCAACTCTTCCACAAGCAAAACATTTGAAAGGAAGCTTACCTCTGAACCGTCCTGTACCAAGTTGGAGTTTCTTTACAAAATTTACCTCATCTTCTTCTGAGATATACCCTGATCCTTCTGTCTCTTATACTTCTTTCCCTTTTGTAAAGACGACTTCTTTGACTTCAGATGGTCCTCCTCTTCTCATTTCACATGCAGTTAGTATGCCATGAAGTTGCACCACAGTAAGATTTTGAAGATCCTGCTTTTATTCAAGAGCAAAAACTTTTGACTCAAATTTTTCCATTAGTGATCTTAAAACTTTCTCAACCAAAGTAGATTCGGTTATTGTTTCTCCCAAATTTCTCATACGATTTACAATATCATCAAGGCGTAAAAAGAAATTGGCAATGCTCTCATCATTATGCATTTTTAGATTCTCATATTGAATTCTGAGAGTTTGGAGTTTAGCACTTTTTACCTTTGCATCACCTTCATAACTTAGAATGATTTTGTCCCATATTTCCTTTTATGTATCCAGTTGCATGAATTTGACAAATTCTGTTTCAGTTAGACTTCCCAATAGAGCATTGACCGCCTTTGCATTTGTTTCATAATTCTTTCTTTCTATTGGATCTGTTGGTACTGCGGTTAGATATTGATATCCTCCTTCAACAATAGCCCATACATCTGCTCCCAGAGACTGAAGATAGGATCTCATCCTTGTTTTCCAGAAGATTAAATTGTTTCCTTTGAAGAGTGGAGGCCTGATAGATGTTGTTCCATCTTGTTTGATCTTCCTTCTAGCGGCTAAGCTTTTTTAGAAGGACTTGCTCCGATACCAATTGTTGGGAAAAATACTGAGAGGGGGGGGGGGGTGAATCATTATTTAGAGCAGACTGAAAAATTTTCACTTTTTCTTTTTCTTAAAAACCATATGCTACTTTATTGAACCCAACTCGTGTATATGTGCGGATATCCTTAAGAAAACTTGCGTATGTCTAGAGATATTATTATGCATTTAATACTTTACTTAGATCATTGCATCATTCATTCATCAGATGTTTAGTAAGCAGTAAGAATGTGCAGTAATAACAGAATGAACCATCACACATAAGAAACACACATGAACACCAGTATTTAAGGTGGAAACCCAATTCGGGAGAAAACCACCGCTGCTGTCGTCTCTGTCTTCAATATTTATTATAAAGAAAACTTCTTACAATTTTGTACTGGTGCAGACTCATACCAGCACGTAGGCACCCACCTGTAGAAGGCTGCAACCTTCTCTCGTTCTCCAGCCACTACTGAAAGGGAGCTCCAACCCCCTCACAGAAGGCTTCGACCCTCAGCACCACCATGGACCACGTTTCATCAATTTTCATACTGGATCCAACAGCTTCCACACAACATATCTTGTAGGAAAATTTTCATCAAATTTTCAGACTATACCCCACTCCATACATCAAACTGAAAATTATAACTCCATCAACCAATAGAGCATTGACCGCCTTTGCATTTGTCTCATAATTCTTTCTTTCTGTTGGATCTGTTGGTACTGCGGCTGCATATTTATATCCTCCTTCAACAAAAGCCCATACATCTGCTCCCAGAGACTGAAGATAGGATCTCATCCTTGTTTTCCAGAAGATTAAATTGTTTCCTTTGAAGAGTGGGGGAGTGATAGATGTTGTTCCATCTTGATTGCTCATCTTGTTTGATCTTCCTTCTAGTGGCTAAGCTTTTTCAGAAGGACCTGCTCTGATACCAATTGTTGGGAAAAATACTGAGAGGGGGGGGGGGGGGATGAATCATTATTTAGAGTAGAATGAAAACTTTTCACCTTTTATTTTTCTTAAAAACCATACGCTACTTTATTGAACCCAACTCGCGTATACACGCGGATATCCTTAAGAAAACTTGCGTATGTCCATAGATCTTATTATGCATTTAATACTTTACTTAAATCATTGCATCATTCATTCGTCAGATGTTTAGTAAGCAGTAAGCATGTGCAGTAATAACAGAATGAACCATCACACATAAGAAACACACATGAGCACCAGTATTTAAGGTGGAAACCCAATTCGGGAGAAAACCACCGCTGCTGTCATCTCTGTCTTCAATATTTATTATAAAGAAAACTTCTTACAATTTTGTACTGGTGCAGACTCATACCAGCACGCAGGCACCCACCTGCAAAAGGCTGCAACCTTCTCTCATTCTCCAGCCACTACTGGAAGGGAGCTCCAACCCCCTCACTGAAGGCTTCGACCCTCAGCACCACCATGGACCATGTTTCATCAATTTTCATACTGGATCTAACAACGTCCACACAACATACCTTGTAGGCTACTTTTCATCAGATTTTCAGACTGGACCCACTCCATACATCAAAATGAAACTTATAACTCGATCAACCAATCAACCAACAACTTGATCTTCAATCAACATAATCAGTAGCATATTCAACATTCAAACAACCTAGAACTGTATGAATACATCATTGACAGATAGCAGTAAAACAACAAAACAGATCAGACATTTCATTCCACACACTTCAGCAAAACCCTAGATTCCATACACGCTTTTACTTCACTAAACCTGCATATATATGCGCTTTCACAGAGACAAACCTACGTGACACGCTTTGTCGAATAAAATGAACTCGCAGAGCATAATGCTGCCTTGCTAAGATGAACATGCGATAGATTCTAACTTTTCAACTATGCAAAACTTTTCTACCATAACCCAGATCACCTCTATCAAATAAAGATTCACCAGATCACAGATCTAATCCTTCCATAAAAAGATCTAGAAAATACATAGTCATTTCAGATCTAGAGATCCCTTTTCATCATTTTCTTCATAGGTACATTATTAATTCAGATCAATCAATAAACTGTTACCCATGCAGAAATACTTCAGAGTGAAGTATTCATTAAAACCCAGACTTCAGAATAGATATGCAGATACAAACTCAACCCTGAACAGACATTGATTCAAATATCATACGCTACTTTTCTTTACTAAAGCCGCGTACATATGCACTTTCCTGCACATCAACCCGCGTATCCTTCTGCGTATTTTATTCTTCAAAAAACCCTAACTGCCATATGCACTTTTCATGTAGCGAACCCGCGTATATACGTGATTTTTTTGAAACCAACTTGCGTATAGATCTGTAAAAATAAATTTTGTAGAACAGAACAGATCTATAAAAGTTACCCAGATTTATTCATTTAATTCAGTAGACTTGCACCAGTTCTTCACCATCCCTTCAGTAGGTCATTCTTGAGATTCATCATCATTAGTTCTAGAGATCTTGAACCATTATTATATCCATGGGTGCATCATAGATTCAGATCTAACAATTAAGAACAGAGTTCATCCATGTAGATATATCTTAAAGAGATTTATTTATTAACAACCCTTACACATGCACGCCCTTGCACTATGATCTTCTTCTCCTTATATAGATTTAACCTTTGTCAATACCATGAGTCAATTCCACTCAACCGCTGATGGTATTCTTGGACGGGATCAAATAGATAATCCAGCGCTCAATACAGTGGTCCAATACCATGGTAATGTCCCCTGGTTTCATAAGCGCAAATAGGCATATGCTACTTGGTACGTACTTTTCCAAGTATATACACTACTTTGCCTTTACAAACCCACGTATGCTTTGTGACATATCTTATTCATCATTACTCTGGCACTTACTGGAATTTCTTTCTTTGTTACTTCTGAACTGCTCTATAGATACATCAGATTTACATTATTAACAAATAGGTTGCTATCCAAAGTCAACTCATCAAGTCATTTTCCATCAAGGACAACTTCATCAAGTAGGTTGCCATCAAGGACAACACATTGCATCATATTGCCAACACTCTGCTGATATTTTTGTAATAAGTCTCTGGCTCGAAATAATAGTTGAGCTGTATTGGGGAAAATATCTTCTATTCTCGTAATAACTCAGCCCTCTGTTGAATGCTTTGAGGCTACAGGTGGCTTTAGGTAGCTGAGAGGATTCAATTAACCTCTGATGTGGCAGTGGAGGCATTCTTTGTCTGATAGATATTATTGATTTTCCTTTAATTACTGCTATTTTGACTTGATTTTGTGTGTTTAGGCTTAATTAGACCTAAATTATTTCTTCTGTTATTTAACTGTGTTTAATTTAGTGGATTAGGCTTTTTATTGTCTATCTTAGCCGTAATCCACCAAAAATGTGATTCAACCTTCAATTCTTCAGTTCTGCAGTGGTTGGGTCCTTTCACACTGATACTCTTTGATTTATTAAACTTTGTTGTGTCTTGTTGATGTGCAGGTGTGCAGGGGCTTCGTAATGGTATCAATGCTCATGATGCACCGATAAAATTTAATGGGAACCCTGTGGAATGATTTCTCTTATGAAAAATGGCATGGGGGGTCATCATCCCCGACCTTTGGTTCTCTTTTAACATAATGGAAAAAACCATTAAAAACCTACACAATCCAAGAAAAATTAGAAAATCCTGCATATTTTTTGTTTAACTGCTTCAGAGGTTGTGGTTAGGTCGCAGCCGTTGGATGAAAGCATCCAACGGTGGAGATTTCTTTGCAGGGGTCAGATAGGATGTGGTTGAGAGAATGGTGCAGAGGATTAAGTCCAGGTCGTCGATCTGTGTTGATCGACGGTCGAGATCAATCGTAACAATACAATGCGAAGGGGTCACATTATAATTACATAGGTGAGAAATACAAAGAAATGAGGTTAAAAACCTTTGGCGGAGGAAAAATGCATTGGAAGGGAAAATGGGGTTTCCGAATGATCCTTTGCCGTTGGATGAGATTGGCCCCTGAGATCAACAGTTGTGGTTGATCTATGAAATCCCTTGGAAGAAGGCGAAGGGTGATAGTTCAATGGTTTGATTGAATCTAAATTGTTGATCTGCCGAGATCAATAGATGGGAATGAACGCGATAAAACATAGTGTAAAAGGAAAGGGTGGTTTTGGCATGAGAAACCAACGGTATCACGCAAAAAAAAGGTGGGTAGGCATTTTCACCTTTTTGAACACGATATGTGTCTTAGCCTGACACGTGGGACTTCAAAACCACTTATATCGTGTAGCCCTTGGAGAATTAACTTTCGTGCTTGAATCTACACAAAAATGCGCATCAGCCGTTAGATCAGGGGTCTCAGATCTGACGGTCGTGGAAAGAGCGCTATATTGATAAGATGCGCAGGCGATAAGATGTGGGGTGGTTTTAATCTGAACCGTTAGATCAGGAAATGAACGACTGAGATTCGATCTCGAGGAAGGTAGGATAAAATATGAGGCGGAGAAAAGGCTGAATATGGGCCGTTGATCTGTAAAGATCAACGGTGTAGATTTACACGAAAAAAATTATAAAGCGGGGCTTCATAAATTTAACAAAGGTTGCGAGATCCAATCTGGACCATCAGATCTTGACACGTGGATGGCCCATATGCAATCGAAGGTCTGCGATCGGTGGGGGAAAAACAGAATGGGCACCGATGCGATTGAGCCATGGCCATCGATCTGAGGATCAGATTGATGGTGGGAAATGAGTTGGAGGAGTTCACAGCGGAGGAAAGGGCTTTGGGATGGAGTGATAAGGGCTGTTAGATCTAGGAAGGCGGGGAGGAGATCAACGGCTGATATTCCATCGGGAGGCCGCCAATCGGGAGGGGGTGAATAAAATATAAAACGCGCCCACTAAGATCTTCCGATGCGAGATTGTGGAGGCTGTTTGATCATTTCAGATCAACGGTCGAGAATGGGTTTAACCAATGAATGAGTAGAACCCTTTATAACATAGGAAAATCAAAATTTTAATGAAATACAAAGGATTTTTGGCTTTAGGGCAGGATTTTCTTTACGATTAGCACCCGATTGCAGGGCCTCATGGTATATGGAAAGAAACGGAGGGATCGGGGGTTATATGCATAAGAGGGCCAATCAGAATCAGGACGAAGGAGTGGGCTTTTCAAATGCACCCGATAAAAAATCTCTGATGCGAGATGTTATTGGCCATTGATCGGCCTTTAGATCAACGGTTCTTTTCCATTTAAAATAATGAAATGGCGAGTTTAATACAAACATAGGAAAAGTGGGTTTTTATGAATTTACAAAGGGAAAATATGATCAGGATGGGTTTATTTATAAGTTTAAGCGCCCGATTGCGGGCTCTTGGGTTATATGAAGTGGCAAAGGGATCGAGGGTTATCTTCAAAGGGGCCAATCGAATTGGAGGTTTCAACATAGCAAATAGACTTGCGCTCACCGATTGTTTTGGATTTTGAGCTTGTTTGAACCTTTATTTTCTATCCTAATCTACCTAACTGATAAGCCAAGATTAAGCTGTTTGAAAAAACAAATTCACTAACCTATCAACAGTAAATTTAAAACTAATTAGTCATGATTAGGCTGTATGACTAACTAGTAGTGTGTTTTTCAGGAGTGGCATTTGAGCTTGCACACTTTTAGATTTTGTTTCTCTTTTCTTGGCACGGGGCTTTTCTTGGCATGGGGCTATACCTTTCTTGTTTTTACAATCTGCCCTCTTTTCCTTTTTCATTGTTTTTGTATTTTCTTTTTTCTTCAAGACAAAAATCAACAACTATCTAAATGCTCAAAGTGAGCTTTATTGAAATTCCTATCTAACCTATTCTAACTTGGATTATTTACATTATCATATGATACAAAAGTGCCAATGTAGCCAGTTGAGTAATGTCATAAAGAAGAAGATATCCTGGCTGCTTTTCAGGGGTATCCATGGCACATTTTGAAGATTAATCTTCAAAACCTAGACTATCATAGAAGGTGACATCTTTTCATGCATTTGGCTCTTGCAAAGGATCCATACTTGATAATTTGAGCCAGGTGGGACTTCCACACACTCTTCTAAAGGATCAACAAAGAAAAGATGAAGATTCTCTTCTTTTTGGCTTTCCATGTCTGGTAGATTGTTTGATTCCAAGACTTCAGCTTTGAAGACTGCGTTGTCAGCATGTGGCTTGGAAGCATCATCATCCTTAAACTGCAAAATAGTAAATAGTGAAATATCTTCTTTCTCTAAATCTATGCTTGTCTCTGATATAAATTCAGGTTCTTTAGATGACAGATTGATATTAGTGATGGGAGAAGTTTCTTCTTCAGAAGATGGTATATCCTCAGTAGGATAGTCTTCTATTTGTTTTTCTCCTTCATCTTCCTCATCATCTGAACTGGAGGATTCATCATAGGCAATGTTGTCCTCTTGTAGCCCTGGTATGCTCAGACTTAGTGGAATTAACTCTGTGAAGAGGTTATTATATTATTGAGCAAGGGTGTCTTCAAAGTTTTCCTCTTTTTCAATAGAAGACTCTTTGGTTTCGACTTGCTTAAAAATTTCTTGATTTCTCTTCTCTTCACCCTTTGAGTTGAAAGGCTGTTGATTCCCAATTATGTGAAAGCTATTTATGATGGATTGAAATGGGTGATTTCTACTTTCAAGATGACGATGGAGAAACTCATAACACCAATCGAATGCTGGGTGCCCTGCGTGATTAGTTTCTGCCTAAAACTCATCATCATCATCATACTGATTAAAATTTGGAAAATTATCAGCATAAACAATTTCACTAGTCAGAAATATTGGGTCATCAGTTTGTTCTTCTTTTTGTTGATATAGATGTTTATTTTTTGTTTCAAGACAACAAGATGGAGTAGGTAGATGAGCAGAAGCATTTGGTTCAAATGACGGTTTGGAGGCTGGCAGTCTGTTCAATATTAGATCAATCTCTTCCTCTATTAAGAGAGAAGGAATTTTATTTTTGCTTAAGACAGAGGTACATCAGTCCTCTTGTTCTTGTGTTGGCTGATTTTGAGGCTAGATGTCTTCTTGAGCCTCTTCTAAGGGATATTGACTTGTGCTTGTAGGGAAACTTTGAGGATTTTCTATTGTTTCCTGATCTTCTTGTGTTTCAAAAAATTCCTCATGATTTTTATGATACTCAGTTTGCATACAAGGTTCATGAGTTGTTTCTTGCACATTATCAGGGTGCCACACTTCTTGTGTAATCTGATATGGGTTATAATCTAGAGGAGGAGTTCCTATATGAGCTGGTTCTCCTCCTATATCAGATTCTGCGTTTTGAAAGTGGCTACTTGTTTCATCAAAGCACTGCTCACTATATGCTTTTGCAATTTGGTCATGGAGTTCTCTTATCAGCATAGTACAAGACATAGGTAGGAAATCAAGCATTTCTTGACAACCTTCTTCATTGATTTCTTTGTAAGTTTGCTCATCATATTCTATAAAGTGTTGATCATAATACATGTCTTGGTCACTGTCTTGGTCTTGAAGTGATTGGGCTTGTGTTTGATCAGGGGAAAGCATAGCTTCTTCTAGATCATCAATATTCATATTATCCATCAACCTATCCATTCTCTTTCCAAGCATGTGCATCATCTTTTCCATCATGATTAGAAATTTTTCTTGATTATTTTCTTTATAATCTTGTTCACCATACATGTCTTGTAGTTGTAGAGTTTGTGTTTGGATAGGGAAAGGCATATGTTTCTCTGGATCACCAATGTTTAGATTTTCCATAAACCTATCCACCCTTCTTCCAAGCATGTACATCAATTTTTCCATCATGACCATATGTTTGTCTTCTGGATCTATATCTAAATCCATGTTTGTAAATTCGAAAAAGAGGTCACTGTGTCTGTTCAATCAGTTCAAGGTCTTCTACCAGTGGAGTCATTTGGTATTTTGGGAGTTTCATAGTGTGGAGTCGCCAGGTGGAAAAATTTTTAGCTCCTAAGGAGGTAAAATGTTTTATGGTTCCACCACCATGTTTGTTTGAATACCAATCTAAGGAGATTATGGGTTTTCTGAGGTCTTAAAGATGTACAACACACAATTTACCCAGAATCCCCAGCGGAGTCGCCAAAAATGTTAGGTCCCCGTAATTCCAGCAGATTGGTGAGACCAGAACTGCGGAGAGAACACTTGAACCACTTTGGGATTATAGGATCTAGCCCTCCTAAATCCGGATAGGGATCTCTCCAATAAGTACAAAGATTGATTTATCTTTAAAGGTTTTATGGGTATGATATTAGGCTAGTTATGAAGAACGAGGGTTTTTGTCTGTTTTTGGATAGTTGAGCATGATTATTAGTTGAGTGGAAAGTCCTAAAATGAAAGAGTTTCAAAGGTGTGAAGTTTCAAGAAATCAGAACAAAGCTTTGGCTGATAAGATACATATAACGCTGGTTTTAAGTCCATTGGGCTATGGAGTCATAAAAGGGTTTAATTGCGCAACAATTTCAAGAGTGGTCCAAGGGGCAAGTCATCTATATCACAAGATATTTGAGATTAAATGATGGAATGGAAACAATAAAGTGTTGAAGTGGTGGAAACAGACACTAATTTCAACTAGGATTTAATAGTCTGTCCAAACAAGAAAAGGCTTTTAAGTAACTATTTAAAACTGTTCAAAGGGCAGGGCTCACCATAGACCTCTTTGGGAAAGTTCGTATTAAAGTAGACTCAATAGACAAACAATCCAGTAATTCGCATAATTACTTTTAGAAGCGATGAAAACACATAAGAGAAACAAAGTGAAACTTAAGATCAGATAAGATACTTTTAAATCTAGCCTGCTTTCAGCATACACTTAGGGAAACTTTCAAAATTTACCGTTGGAGAAAGAAGCTAGAAAAAAGGTCACACCATCACTTTTCTAGTCTAACTTTACTAAGAAAATAATGAAAATAACATTCAAGAATAATGTTTAAAGTAAACAGTAGGATGAGGGAACGCCAACATTCCTAACTGCTTGAATGTATTGAATCATTCTTGAATACACGATTTGGAGGAAAACATTGAGATAAAGCTTATCAGTCAGAGAAGGGTATTGTAAATAGTAAATCGTAACTCTATGCTTGCTGTTATTTATCAGAGAATAATGGACAAAATGGCATACATGAAAGGAAAACAATAACACAGAAAGAAGCACTTCACCAGTGATATAGACCAGGATCCCAAGAATCAGCTTGTATAATGAAGTCAAACCAGTTACATTCTTCAAGTCCAATGTTTCAGTTCAGCAATCATCTTCACTTCTCAGCCTAACTTATTCGATCACAAACAGAGCTTCAAGAGCCTTTGAACACTATTTACATGTAAAATTTTTTTAGCACAAGTATATTTCAGAATTCTGCAACCAACCCTTTACAATGAGCTCCTTAAGAAGATTTTATAGAGAAATGAGAAGGTCGAATGATAGAAAATATCTATAGTTTCAATTAATATAGTTTTAATGCTTCTCGGCCTTTAAGGGGCTCAATGGAGAAGATTACAGATATTTCTTCTGTATTAATTGATTTACTTTAAATTTTTAAGCTTGATGGGAAGCTTTTGTTGACTTAAGGCTCTGTATCATTGTTGTAATAACTTTGCTGATATTTTTGCAATAAGTCTCTGGCTCGAAATAACTGTTGAGCTGTATTGGGGCAAATATCTTCTGTTCTCGTAATAACTTGGCCCTTTGTTGAATTATTTGAGGCTACAGGTGGCTTTAGGTAGCTAAGAGGATTCAATTAGCCTCTGATGTGGAAGTGGAGGCATTCTCTGTCTAATAGATATTATTGATTTTCCTTTAATTACTGCTATTTTGACTTGATTTTGTGTGTTTAGGCTTGATCAGACCTAAATTTTGTCTTCTATTCTTTAACTGTGTTTAATTTAGTTGATTAGGATTTTGATTGTTTATCTTAGCCGTAATCCACCAAAACTGTGATTCAACCTTCAATTCTTCAGTTTTGCTGTGGTTGGGTCCTTTCACACTGATACTGTTTGATTTATTAAAATTTTCTATGTCTTGTTGATGTGCAGGTGCGCAGGGGCTTCGCAATGATATCAGTGCTCATGATGCACTGATAAACTTTGATGGGAACCCCGTGGAATGATTTCTCTTATGAACAAAGGCGTGGGGGATTGTCATCCCTGGCCTTTGGTTATCTTTGAACATAATGGAAAAAACCATTAAAAACCTGCAAAATCCAAGAAAAATTAGAAAATCCTACATATTTTTGGTTTAACTGCTTCAGAGGTTGCAGTTAGGCTGCAACTGTTGGATGAAAGCATCCAACGGTAGAGATTGCTTTGTGGGGGTCAGATAGGAGGCGGTTGAGAGAATGGTGCAGAGGATTAAGTCCAGGCCATCAATTTGTGTTGATCGACAGTCGAGATCAATCGTAACAATACAATGCGAAGGGGTCACATTATAATTACATAGGCGAGAAATACAAAGAAATGAGGTTAAAACCTTTGGCGGAGGAAAAATGCATTGAAAGGGAAAATGGGGTTTCCAAATGATCCTGGGCCATCAGATGAGATTAGCCCCTGAGATAAACGGTTGTGGTTGATATATGAAATCCCTTGGAAGAATGCGGAGGATGGTAGTTCAATGGTTTGATTGAATCTGAGCCGTTGATCTGTAGAGATCAACGGCGAGGAATGAACGCGATAAAACATAGTGTAAAAGGGAAGGGTGGTTTTGGCTTGAGAAACTAGTGGTATCGCGCAGCAAAAAGGAGGGTAGGAGGTTTCACCTTTTTGAACGCGATATGCATCTTAGCCTGACACGTGGCACTTCAAAACCACTTATGTCATGTAGCTCTTGGAGAATTAACCTTCGCGCTTGAATCTGTGCGAAAATGCGCCTCAGCCGTCAGATCAGGGGTCTTAGATCTGACGGTCGTGGAAAGAGCGCGATATTGATAAGATGCACGGGCGATAAGATGTGGGGTGGTTTTAATCTAAGCCATTAGATCAGGAAATGAACGGCTGAGATTCGATATGGAGGAAGGCAGGATAAAATATGAGGCAAAGAAAAGGGTCAATATGGGTTGTTGATCTGCAAAGATCAACGGTGGATATTTCCCTAAAAAACATTATAAAGCGGGGCTTCATAAATTTAACAAAGGTTGCGGGATCCAATCTGGACCATCGGATCTTGACACGTGGATGGCCCAGATGCAATCGGAGGTCTGCTATCGGCGAGGGAAAACAGAATGGGCGCCGATGTGATTGAGCAATGGTCGTCAATCTGAGGATCAGATCGATGGTGGGAAATGAATCAGAGGAGTTCACAACAGAGGAAAGAGCTTTGGATGGAGTGATAAGGGCTGTTAGATCTGAGAAGGCGGGGAGGAGATCGACGGCTAATATTCCATCAGGAGGCCGCCAATCGGGAGGGGGTGAATAAAATATAAAACGCGCCCACTAAGATCTTCTGATGTGAGATTGGCTAGTCTGTTTGATCATTTCATATCAACGATCGGGAATGGGTTTAACCAATGAACAAGCGGAACCCTTTATAACATAGGAAAATCAAAATTTTAATGAAATACAATGGATTTTTGGCTTTGGGGCGGGGTTTTATTTACAATTAGCACCGAATTGTAGGTCCTTAGGGTATATGGAAAGAAACAGAGGGATAAGGGGTTATATGCATAAGAGGGCCAATTTGAATCAGGATGAAGGAGTGGGCTTTTCAAATGTGCCCGATAAAAAATCTCCGATGCGAGATCTTATTGACCATCGATCAGCCTTTGGATCAATGGTTCTCTTCCTTTTAAAACAATGAAACAGTGGGTTTAATACAAAAATAGGAAAAGTGGGTTTTTTATGAATTTACAAAGGGAAAATATGATCGGGATGGGTTTATTACTAAGTTTAAGCGCCCGATTGCGGGCTCTTGGGTTATATGAAGTGACAAAGGGATCGAGGGTTATCTTCAAAGGGGCCAATCGGATTGGAGGTTTCAACGTAGTAAATAGACTTGCGCTCACCGATTGTTCCGATGTGATAAGTGCTCAGGAATATTAGCGCTTAGTTCTAGCGCTAGGGTATATGTGGGGAAGTTGTTTAGGGCTTAGCCCAAAGGGGCTTAAGCCTTAATACAAAACTGTGTTTTTTATGATTTTTTTCAAGGTTTTTTAATGGATTTTGGGGGTTTCGGTATGGTTCAAAACGAATTTTCAAACCGTATAAAAGGGGTTTTATGAAGGGAAGAAGGGAATACATGAAAAATAGAGGAATTTTATGAGGAAAGAGGGGATAAAAAGGAGGTTAATGGTGAAGGGAAGGAGGAGTGAAAAATGATGAAAAATGGATTTTTCAGTAGTCTTTTTCTTCAGGGAAAACAATAGAATTTCAGAGTTTTAAGAGGGGAAACAACAGTGAAGATTAATCAAAGGACATGATATCTTCACAAGACTTCAAGAATTAACATTTTTTGCAACAAAAATTGTTTCTTGAAGGCTTCAAAAATGATTTAGCCACCATTTGATATGAAAAATTTATAGGTGGCTAACAACGGGTTTGGAAACGGTTTTTGGAACTGTGACTCCAAGTTCCAATGCCATATGCAGAATTTAATCCAAATAGTTAAGCTGTAGAGTTAAAGGTGGGGGGTCAGCATGTGACCACCCCACCCAAAACCACTTGCTGTCAATGCTAATGGTTTTATTCGGTGGAACTCTGGAGGCACCTTAAATTAGGGTTTTTTCTATTTTTAGTAGCATTTAGGTGCAGTCTCCACTTTTGGTGGAGGTTTTCTAGCTGATATTGGGAAAAATGCATTGGGAGGTCAATTTTCAACCAATTTGGGTGAAACAAGAGTCCACCTAGACTAATTTGAGAATTCTGGAGCCATTGGTGCAGAGAAAAGAACCATTATAGGCTTGCAAACACATTTATTTTTCAATTTTGAGCATAATGACAAAGAGGGACATGTCATTGGGAGCTGGACAAGCATATGTAGCCCAGGAGGGGTGAACTGCTTCATCATGCCTACTGTGTAAAACTTACGTGTGATGTTTATTCTCTATTATACATTGTTGTATAGTGTTATTTAGGCTTATTTTCATGTTTAAAGTTCAAAAATTCATCTATGTTTCATGGTTAAAATACTCATTCCTTAATGTTGGCTTGAGGGGTCCTGACCCAGGTTCGGAGGTTGAAGTTTTCCAACAAACCCTTATAATACTGGCCCTTTCGACAATGACCTACTTGCGCAAGTCAAGGTCTCACCCGAAGTAGTATGGGAGGGTGTTGGGACCAGGTTTCTGCACCCTAAGAGAGAGAGTAGGTAATCAAGGCAGATCTTTGTTCGCAACCTCTTGGATTCGCATAGAAAGGTCAAGTTCGTTAACAGTATAATCCACAATTAATTATAACAGAGCTATTACCATGCACAAATCTAGTCAGTACCTTCACATCCATGTGCGTATTAGCAGTTACCAGTACATAATATATTAAAAACATCATTAAAAAATCACAGATATACTTCATACCATAACAGAGATATCTTCGTAGCATAAACAAATAGCACAAATGTATTCAAAACACCAGACAAATTCTGAAGATTTGCATCAAATGTAGTGCAATAAATCTAGATACACAGAGATACTTCAACTATACCACATATATTAGCATCCAAAAACCTAGTTACAACCCAAACATAGCCTGCACACACAACTAGCAGGGTCCGCACATAACAGGACTGAGGGTCTCCGCACACACAGCCAACAGGAGTCCTTACCCCAAAACAATCCAAATAGATCTAACAGTTCACATGCAGCCTTAGTAAAAATTCATGCCTACCTTCTAGACTCCAAATATTCATCTATTTATATTGACTTAGCCTACGCTTTCCTGTGGTCCACAAACCGTGGTTTCCGAACTCTAGGTCTACCCTTTGACCCATTACAATGCATTCAGAGCTTTGACCTACCCCAAAACCCCTACGTTAGACTAATTAATACAAGAATATAAAAATTCACAGCTTTAGGGAGCCCTGTTCCAATAGGCCCTCAACACAATATTGTGACTCATCTGGAGTCACAGCTTGGGTGGAGTCTTCATTCATTCTTAGTGCTACTCTAGGGTGGTAATAGGCGGTGACAGTACTTGAAGGTTCTGCTCAGCATTTTTCTGTGCAATTTCCACCAGTTTTTGCGCTAGAGGTTCTTTTGACATAGTAGTGATTCTTTCAAGAGCCTGGTTCAACCGTTGGACCACCCCATCTATGTCCCATGAGAGCTTTAGGGAGTCCTCTGACCAGGGTGTCAAATGGTCGCCGAGGATTTTCTTTTTTCTTTGGAGCACAACAATGTCGCTATGAAGTGTATGGCTAGTTTGGAGTTGTGAAAAGCACTGAGCAGGAACAAGGGTAGACATTGTTGCTTCTAGTCTTTCAAAATCCTACTCCTTTTGGGTTAATTCCTGATAAATCTCATGGAGGAGATGGTTGTGCTGTACTTGGGACCAAATTTCCATAGCTTTTTCCAGCAGAGCAACACCCTGACTAACTTGCGCCAAGATAGTAGCCCTGGGTACGTTCCTTCGGGGGGGTCCTAGGCTGGAGCTTGGCCTACATTGAAGCAATCTTAAGCTTAAAATCAGCCCTCACAGTGGATACCTCAGCCTTGGATGCCTTCAGAGTGACTACTAGACCCTCAACCTTAGCTTGGGGCTCAGCAGAAGTAGGAATGACCCAATGCATATCGTCGCACAGTCAATCAAGTAGTTGTTCCAAGGTAGCCTGCTGCGTGAGGAGGGTAACATGCGCAGCCTGGATCCGGGCAGATTAAGTAGCGTGGGTCACAACATCCTACTCGGCTGCGTTGAGGTGTTGTTGTGCGCGAAGTTCTCGGTGTTGTACTTCACTAATGAGGGTTGTAAGTATCTCATGCAGCTGCTCGTTGGGTAGCTGACTAACATCAAGGGTGACTGGACCTCCCTGGACCTGGCAGCAGAGGTTGGTGGGTTCCATTGTAAGGGAGGCACCTGGGAGCTGGCAGGGCCAACTATCTATAGTGGATGGTAATGCAGTAATGGGGCCCTGCTGACCCAATGACCCTGTGTGATCCTTGCTTGTTGAATTCTGCCTCTCTTGCTCACTGCTTGCTGGAGTCTACCTCAATTGATCAACACTCGCTTGAAGGTTGTCCGCTGTGAGCCGAAGGGCTCGCATCTCTGTCTGCAATCCATCCAACGCAGCCTTGTTCTGTTCTTCCCAAATAATCCATTGATTAGTAGCCACGATGGTGAAAACATCAACAATCTTATCCAGGTCATCCTCTGTCAAGGTACTATCCACGTTGGTACAAACCTTATTGGCCTTGTGCTTCTTGCGAGGTCCTTGGGATGATTCTCAAGTACATTTGAGATTCACGGGGACTGACGTATTTTCCAATTCTTCATCAGTGAAGGTCTGGTACAGCTAGGATTCCAGTTCTAGCAGCACGGTAGTACTGCAAGGAGTCGTTCGTAGTGGAATTCCTGGCGCTATTGCTGAGTCGAGCAGAACAAAGAGCCTGGGTACTACATGGGTACTGGACATACCTGCTGAATTGACAGTGGAAGGTGGGGCGGCTACCTTCCACTCTATCAGCCAAGTATCGATAACCCGTTGAATGTTAGCCTTGGTCATCATGTATGGCAGTTTAAGCCACGTACGCACTCAATGAGCCCTGATTTGCACATCATGCATTGTAACCTGGAAGGCAGTAATGTGCCTGTACTTTTCATAGACTTTCGGGGATAGGCATGGCTAGGAATCAATGGCTGCAGAGATACTACCTTCATAGAGCAGCCAAAAGGTCTTATTTTCTTCAATATGCTGACAGTCCTTGGAATCTTAGAGATTGGAAAATTACGCTCCTTCACACATGCCACTCTCCAAGGGGGGAAAGAATGCATCTTCAGGGAGTTCCTAGGAAACTAACACAATTAGCAAGATCATCCACAAGTATAAGGATTTTCCTCGCTTCCTGAGCCTCAATCACGTTATCAAGGAATTTTTCGACTGGATACTGGGACCAGTTATAACAGACGCCATTCGCACACTGAACCGCAACCTAAATGGCATGGGCATGGGTGGAGGCAGCCTGACATTTCCACATCATCTTGCAGGCGAGGATCTAAGTGCCGAAACAGGTGTCAGGGTCCAAAATTGTATCAATCTGGAAGCCCCTTTTGTTACGCTTGACCTCGTATGCAGCTCGGACGGTTTTAACGAGGTGATGCTCATATTTCTTTCTTATGCCATCCCACGGTCTGGGCCCATGCATCACAAGGCCGGTAATGTGGTGAATGAGAGCAGCATCTATTGGTATGCAGTCTTGGAGCCACAAATATCCGTCATGAACCAGTGCTAGCAATTGGCGCACAATCAGGCTAGTAATATTGTAGCGGCCAAAGTGAGGAAGATGCAGTAAATTCAGGATTCCGGCCCCAGCTAGCCCCCTAGCCCAAACCAGCATCTCCATCTTGGGTACACCATCTTTAATGACCTGTTCTAAATATAGGTATGGGGCCAACGTAGGGAAAGTGACCAGGTTACCAAAATCAGGATCGTCAAACGTGATGTGGGGGAGGTGGCCAACCATATCCCCTAGCTGAGGCACATTCACAGGGACCAATGACGTCTGAAGATAGGAGCAAACAATGTCTACGTTGGGCATGTGTGTCGCTGATCTGCATGGTTGAACATATGGGGGAAACCATGTCAGCGGGGTCACTTGTAGACCTTCTGCTGAGAGGGTCATGGGATTCGAAGGGGTGGGGTTCGAAGGGTCCACTGGCAATTTCTTATTAGGATTTTTCATGGGGGACTACTGAGTTCGAGGGGAATTGTGAGGTTTTCTGCCTACCCACTGTGCTTTCTTAACCTTCCTTTTTCCCTTCTGCATAGCTGAGATGGAAGTGACTTCTTCTACTACGGGGGCTACTTCATGGACTTCATTAGATTATTCTTCCTCAGAGGTCGTCTTAGGCAGGGGGGCAACGGGGTTAGCGCCAGGCATCCTAGCTTGGAAGAAAAATTCGGTAGAGCTACCATTAGATGGTGCAACTTTAGAAGTCATGCATACAACCCAAGGATGAAAGGTATTAGAGCATTAGAAGGCTCAGAAGCTAGACCAAGGCATAAACCCTGCGACCTAAACAATCCCTAATTTATAGCCATCCTGAGGGGAATCCAGCTCATAATGCCTTGATTGCTCGTAATTATTATGGGAACGATACTCAGTCCTTGTAAATCACCATATTAATTATCTGTAATTGGCTCCCCTAAGTGGGAGGCATGGTTCCCCAAGTTCCCGTTTGGTTTCAACGGTGAACTTTCCCCATTTTCCAATCCCCCAGAGCAGGAAGCACCTCCCTTGTGCATCAGCCCTGCGCATTCGCACACCGACCCTGCACCTACTATATGTGTCCTAGCTACTCTGGCCATATAGTCATTTGATGCGGTATGGCTTCAACTGGCTGCCATTGACATAGCCTAGTACCATATCACCCCGTAGCATGGCTAACTGGACAGCTCCCCCATCAGTGATTTCCTTTACCATGTAGGGGCCTAGCTAGTGCTGATGAAACTTTCCCGAGTGTTTTTTGAACTGGCTATCATAGAGCAGGACCAATTATCCCTCCAAAAAGCTCTTTTGCCGAATATGCCTGTCATGCCATGAATTTTCTCGGGTTTTCTGAACTTGCTGATGGAAGTTTGCGTTGAATCGATATTCTTCCAAGGCGATGAGATACACTAAGCACTCTTCCATGATATCAAGCTCTGCTATGTTCGTAAAGGCTATGATGTGTAGTGTAGGAACAATATATTCCATGGGCATAATGGCCTCCTTTCCATAAACCATCCAAAATGGTGTTTTCCCTGTCAGCTTCTTGAATGTTGTGTGATAGTCCCAAAGGATTGACGAGACACGCACATCCCAGTCGTTGCGATCGAAATTACAGACCTTAGTCAATGGCTGCTTCAAGATTTTATTGAAAGCTTCTACTGCTCCATTTTCCTATGGACAATATGGGGTAGTTTTCGCATGGTGGATCCGAAATGCTTCATTCAAAGCCTCTATTGTTTCATTAACAAAATGCATACCTCTGTTGCTCATCAAGATCTTCGGGCAACCAAACCTAGTCAGAATATGTTTAAAAATAAAATGCACAGTGGTATTTGTAGTGAAATCCTTCATAGCTTCTACTTCAACCCATCGAGCCACATAATCAGTCGCAGTGATGATGTAGCACGCACCTGTCTTATTTCCTGGCTGGTTGATGGGCCCAAAGAATTTGATGGCCCATTTGTTAAATGCTTGGAGGGTCATCTGTGGTTGTAGGGGAATTTTGTCCCTGCGTGAGAGCCTTCCCATCCACTGGCATGTATCGCAGGCTTTGCAATAATTGTGAGAGTCACTATGCAGTGTAGGCCACCATAACCCGGCTCTTAGGATCTTCTATGTTGTTGCCTTTCCTACGTAGTGACCTCCTGCTACGCTTCCGTGAGCTTCCGCTAAGATGGCATGCCGCTCATGCTCCAAGACATATATTTGCAGCACTTCGTCAGCTCCCAACTTATACAGGTGACCTGCAATAATGGTAAAATCTATCGCGCGAGTCACCAATTCTTTCTTCTGTTGTACCTAATACTCTGCAGGTGCTATCCCCATAGTCAAGAAGTTAATGATGTCGGCGAAGTGCGAATCTACTACCTTAATAGAAAATAGTTGTGCATCCAATAGTCATTCCTCTAGGTTGGTTGGTTCTTCGCTGTTTTCGATTCGAGATAGGTGATTATGCCCAACATTCAACTTTCCCGGCTTTATGATGATCTCAAAGTCATATTCTTGAAACAACAGAAGCCATCGACATATTTTCCCCCCCAACATAGGCTTATTCACTAGGTACTTCAAAGCTGTGTGATCAGTGAACATCTTAAAATTCCCACCCAATAAGTAATGTCGGTATTTCTGTAGGGCGTACACCATGGATAGCCCTTCGCGCTTTGTAGTTGAGTAGTTATGCTTTGCGCTAGAGAGATTCCTACTGGAAAACGAAACTGGATGGTCAATGTACCCCTCCCCTAGTTGCATCAGGACAACTCCTAGGGCGATCCCTAAAGCATCGACATGGACATGAAACTCCTTTTCCCAATCGGGGAATATGAGAATGGGTGCAAAGACCATCTTCTCCTTGAGTAACTCAAAGCTTTTATGACACTCATCATCCCAATAGAATGATACCTCCTTTTTCAACAATTTTTCCATAGGTGTTTGATTAGTGCGTACCCTTGAATAAACTTCCTGTAGTAGCATGTGTGTCTGAGGATTGAGCGTAGATGCTTCTCAGTTGTAAGAAATGCCAGGTTGATGATAACCGCCACCTTGGCGGGGTCAACCATCAGCCCTTGTTGACAAACCATGTGACCCAATAAGATCCCAAATGGTACGCAGAATATGCACTTCTTGATATTCAGGGAGATTTGGTGCTTTTTGCAAGCACCCAGCATCATGCGCAGGTTCGAGACATGACTCTTTACTAACCCAAATACAATCCAATCATCAAAATATACCTCTAAGAACTTGTGGATAAATTCTTTAAATATTGCAACTACCACCCGGGAAAATATGGCAGCGGAATTCTTGAGCCCAAATGGCATAACAGTGTACTAAAATGAACCCCATTCAGTAGAGAATGTAGTTTTGCTACGATCTTCAGGTGCGATCCTAATATGATGATAGCCCGAGAATCCATCAGTGAATGAATATGCCTCCTACCCCCCTATGCTATCAAGGATTTCATCAGAGAATGGTGTAGGAAAGGGATCATGTACACAAGCATCATTTAATTTGTGCAGGTCAACATAGATCTGTATCTCTCCCTTAATATTTTTCTCCTGAAACACCATCAGACTTATCCAGTCTAATTGTTCAACCGGTTTGATGATACCAGTGGCAATAATTTTGTCAATTTCTTCCTTGAATTTCTGTTTATACTTAGGGTTCAACCGATAAGGGCGCTGCTTTACCAGGCGTGCATATGGTTTTAAAGTGATATGCATGACTCCTATGTCCCATGTGATCCCCTTGAGCTCCAAAAATTTCATCAGGAATAAGTCTTGGTATTCTTTGAGGAGTTTTGCAATTTTTCCCATAGTATCATCATCCCAATAGTCCCCAATCTTGGCTAACTTGGATTGCGCCTCTGTTCCAATGTTGAATTCTCGCAGCTTCAGAGGCTTAGTGACATCAATGGTCCACAGCGAAGGTCCAGCAACTGGGTGCTCCCCCTCTAACTCCGAGATAGAAATATTCCTTGGGTCCTCATCACATTCCTCTATCGACAGATTGCGATAGTTGATTATGTCCTGCATCTGCGTTTCCCACGTTGGGGCCCCTTGTGTTGCCCATGGGCAGGATTCATCAAACACTAAGGCATCAATGTCTTGCATAGCTTCAACAAGTGCCTCCATTCCTCCTATCAACCCGAATGTCCCTACAAACTCATCCTTCAGGGTGTCGCAGTGGTGGGTATGCTAGTGTAACTCTACGTCTAGATACCATCTGGTCAGGATTGGCCCCAAGGCATGAATGAAAAAATGGACTCATTCTTTTGTAAATCTGTTACCCCATTCTGTCATCCACGCGAAAAAGTGCTAGTGGGGGTCCCCTAGCCTCTGTAAAGTCTTTACGCGTAGGTGAGCCAGAGTTTTGAACCATAAGATCATCATGTAACGACATTCTTCCCAATCCTAGAATGCCCCCTTATGCGTGTTCCACCGCCTTGCAAGATTTGCGCACATGGCGAGATTAAGGGCCCATAGCCTTTGTTGTCTTGGGACTTTAGCTTCAAAGGTTCGCAGGAACTCCTTAATGCTACCAGAACCATAAAAGTAGGGAAAGTCTCTTACCTATGAGGAAATACTCTGGAATTTTTTTGTGATTCTAAGACAGCACAGCGCAGATACATCATGTAACCTATTTTTCCAATTTTATAGCTCCCCATCAGAGTCAAAAAAACATTCGCTATCTTTCTCCCAGTAGAGCACATCCTCAGTTGTAGGATTGATCCAATATTCGTCCCAAGCGGTCAATTTATAAATGTGATCCACATCCTCTTCTTTGCACACTGGTTTTGTATACCGCTCTCCTTCCGTAGGATCTAGCGGGACTATCACCTGGGTACCTTCATTCTCAAAGACCATGTTTCTTTTCTTTATGTTGATAACACCTTCCATATCTATAGCCCAATCGAGCCCTAGAAGCGCAGGATAAGGATCTGCATCGTCCACAATTTGGATTACTTCAAAGTCAGCACATACCTTAACTCCTACAATTTCTATCATAATTTTTGACAGCCTCCCCAATGGTATGATATTCTGCAAGTTATACATGCACAGCTATATAGTGGACCATTCAAGGTTCGGTTCTCCCATTTGCTGCCATGTCTACTTAGGCAGGACATTCACATCTAATCCTAGGTCTAAGATGACCTGATCCATATCATAGTCGCCAATCTGTGCAGTAAGCCACATCTCTCAACCAATGCGTTTCTTATGTTTGTAAATTTTTTTCACATCCTTAACATTTGTGACGGGGTTATCTTTTTCTGCACAACTATCTATTAGTGCTTGAAGATTTTTTTTTACCTTCTGGTTGCGCAGTAGCTTCATACATGCCTGCAAAAATGATTTGACGTCGTCATCTACTTTGAGGTTTGCGGGAGCCTGAGAAGTAGATGCCTTAGCCTTAGTAAAGTCTCTGCAAGCTATGACAAAGGTTTCCTTTTCATTTTGTAGGTCCAAACCTTCTTGTTTGATATTTGCTTTTCAGATAATAGGCTTAGCCGCAACTTTCTCCTCAGCTCCCCCGGTAGCCATGCCATTGCGTGTTATGACATTAATGCTTGGGCCTTCGTCACGTGGTTCAACTTTAACCCTCTATCCATTCTGCGTAGGTGTCTGCTGCTTTTCCTGCATTTTTGCTATCAGAATTGGATAGTCTTCATTCACATGGTCCAACTATCTACAATACCTGCAAGATTGTCCCGCAGGGTTTGGGCAGTCCCTTGCAAAGTTCCCTACTTCTCCATAGTTATAACAAATCAGTTGTCATCTTCCCTGACCTGCGCCCCCACCCCTCCCCCCTCCTCTGCTTGAGGGAGATAGAGGTGACATGGTGTCATCCTACATCCTATATAGGTTTCCTTGGTCCATCATTAGGTCATATTTTTGACAGTTTTGTTCGCCATGTCCCACAGATGAGCAGAATCGACACCATTGTTGCTTCAACTCTGGCATGTAAGCGGCTAGATGGGGGCAGTGGTTGGTATCATGCAGTCATGCTACGTGACAGTCAGCGTACCATAAGGTCGGAGTACTTGGTCCTACTCCTTCCCTAGGACGTAATGGGCTATGCCCCCTGACCTACATGTAATCTGCCAATAGAGGGCACTGATCCTTGTTGTGCCCAAACACCCTACATCTTATGCACCATACGTCAGGGCTGGCTTATTTCCCCCGTTCCTTGCATAGGTTCTAGATTTTGAGATGCATTGCCTGTAGCTGCCCTTGGATCTGCTGTACCCCTAACTGAGCATCATCTCTTGGCGCAGCTTCTAACTTCATAGAAATCTCCAAGGATTTTTCTTGCAAGTCAATGGCTTGCTGACCCATAGGCCCGTGCAGGGGAGGTAGTAACATAGCGATGAACCATTCCTTGTGTTGTCTATCATCATACATAAATTCCCCCTCTCTGATCACCTTCTTTAGTCGCTGTTCAGCCTCCCATACAAACTCAAAGGGCCCTTGTTTGAAATCTTTTAGGTCATTCATTGTCTAAGAATAAGGCTTAGGCTTTCAAAACTGCTATTTTAGGGCATCCTTAACCTATTGAATGGTCACATTCGCATGCTGAGATACATATCTCATATACCAGTCCAAGGATATTCCTTCGAAGGAGAGCGATAGATGTGCCATTTTTACAGCATCGTTGGCCACATTTTGCGCAGTCCATACCGACTCTGTGACGAACTAGAATCAGTCCATATATTTATCTCCTACACCTTTGAAGGTGGGTAGCTTCATGTGCGTGGCCATATATTCTTCAGGGGGAGGTGGCAGAGGTGTAGGGGAGTTCTTGCCCTTATGCGGATTTGAAGGTGGTGTCGTAGGAGGGCTATTTCCCATGTGCGCAACCAATTCTCTTAACAGACTCTAAATGGATCTGTCCCCTTCTTGATTGAATCTGTAGTAATTACCACTTCGAGTTATACCCTCACTCTAATCAGAGCTCATTCACTCAGTGTGGCTTCACAGAATGCCCTTTTCGCACAATAATATTTTAATCAGCAATGGCAATGTTTTCAAGAACTTACCTCGGAACCCTTTGAAGAACCTCCACTCTTCTTCAGAATAGGATATGAACTGATCAACTGTGAAATATGTCACAAATCCTCCCAGCACGCTATCCAACAAGTGATCTACTGTATGGGTGACGGTATTGTCAGTTCTTTCCAACTATTGGATCAAATCTAGAGTCCACTGCGTGACCCGCTCATCCTTCCAAATCATATGGAAATCTACAAGCCTATCTAACCACTCCTACCACTCGTGTGCAAAGGTTACAAAGAAAATTTCGTATACCTCAGTAAAAATGTACTTATTTTTCCACTTCTTAGTTGTTAGCTTCGCACTGCGATTCTCTTTCACAAAAAAATATTGAATCTATCTTTCAAGCCACTCTTCAATTTATGCCTTCTCAGGTCTCCAATGACCTCATGGCATTACTCGATCTCTCTCTCAAAATGCTCTCGGTTCTGGAAACGGAACCATTTTTTGGCTTGAGGGGTCCTAAACCAGGTTTAGAGGTTGAAGTTTGCCAACAAACCCTTATACTACTGGCCCTTTCGACAATGACCTACTTGCACAGGCCAAGGTCTCACCCGAAGTAGTATGGGAGGGTGTTGGAACCAGGTTTCCACACCCTGAGAGAGAGAGAGTTGGTAATCAAGGTAGATCTGTGTTCGTAACCTCTCGGATTCACACAAATAGGTCAAGTTCATTAACAGTATAATCCATAATTAATCATAACAGAGCTATTACCATGCATAGATCTAGTTAGTACCTTCACATCCACGTGCATTTAGTAGTTACCAGTACATAATATCATAAACGCATCAATAACAGATCACAGATATACTTCATACCCTAACAAAAATATCTTCGCAGCATAAACATATAGCACAGATGTATTCACAACACTAGATAGATTTTAAAGATTCGCATCAACAATAGCACAATAATTCCAGATACACAGAGATACTTCAACTATATCGCATATATTAGCATCCATAAACCCATTTACAACCCAAAAACAGCTTGCGCACTCAGCCAGTAGGGTCTGCACACAACAAGACTTAGGATCTTGGTGCACACAGCCAGTAGGAGTCCTTACCCCAAAAAAACCCAAACAGATCTAACAGTTCACACGTAGCCTTAGTTGAAATTCATGCCTACCTTCTAGACTCCAAATATTCATCTATTTATATCGACTTAGCCTACACTTTCCTGTGGTCTGCAAACTGTGACTTGAAGACTCTAGGTCTACCCTTTGACCCATTACAATTCATTCGGGGCTTTGACCTACCCCAAAATCCCTGCGTTAGACTAATTAATACAAAAATATACAAAATCCGCAGCTTTAGGGAGCCCCGTTCCAACACTTAAGAAAACAAATGGAGACAAATTGTACATGTTTTGAATACTGAAAGGACACTTAGCACAACAAACTAATACACTCCTTTTAGATCACATAGGGCTACCTCTGCATTTTCAGGTTGATCCGGATTTATGCAGGAACGCAACAGAATACAGAAATAACCATAAACATAGAGATGCAACGGAAATAAGGCTTCATTTCATTAATATCAAATAACATAAATATGCTTACAAACATAATGGAAATAAAATAGCTAGGATGTTGGTAGCGAATCTCTGAGAAGAGATGTGGTGGCTACAGACCTATAAACTATGTTACAATGAGGCTCGAGGGCCTATTTATTATGGAGAAACAATTGAGAACTCTAAATGTCCAAAATCCTAACCCTAGGAGATGAAGCGCCAAAACTATGGGCCCTGTTTGGGTAAATTGGTGTTTCAACTTCCTGGGGACATAACTTCGGCATGCTATCTCCTTTTGACACACATGATACATCATTAGAAATATCTATCCGAGGACTACAAATGTCACCACAAATATCAATTTCAGAATGGAATTATATTTGCTAGAGGAACGATGCCCAAAAAACATCGTTTAGGGCCTCAAAACGACTCCGGAAGTTTAGGACCCGAAAAACTACTAAAAATAGTAAGTTGTGCCGAAACTGAAAAACTAAAAGAGACAATGGTGGGGCCCCAAGTGGAATAGATGGGTGACCACCAATATCCACCTGGATCACGTGACACACTCCATTGATCTGACTCCAAGCGCCACTGCCCAATGGATCAATCTATCGACACTGTGTTCCAGAGAACGATGAAATCAAGAGGCAAATTCAGGAGTTGCTACAGAAAGGTCACATCTGGCCAAGTTCATAGCCTTATGGGAGCCCGATCGTGATGGTGCAGAAGAAGGATGGGACTTGGAGACTCTGTATTGACTATCTGGCGTTGAACAAGATGATCACTATCTGGAATACGTATATGGTCTTGTAGATTGGTGATATTCTGGACCAACTCAAGGGGGCTAAATATTTTAGCAAAATCGACTTGAATTCCGGGCATCGCCAGGTACCAATCAAACCCTCTGATGTGTGGAAGACTACTTTCAAAGCCAAGGAGGGATTTTTTAAATGGCTAGTCATGCCTCTAAGGTTGAGAAATGCTCCCACAACTTTCATGAGATTGATGGACGGCATATTGTGACCATTCACCAACTCATTCATGGTGGTGTATTTTGATGACATTCTAATCTTCAGCCAAATTTGGGAGAGCACCTCCACCACATTTGATAGGTCCTACAAACACTAAGAAAACACAAGTTGTGTGCCAATTTGGAGAAATTCCCTTTTGGCATGACCCAGGTTCAATATATGGGATACATTATTGATGAGCGGGGGGTGCATGTGGACCCAACCAAGATCCAGGTCATTCCGGATTGGCTAGCCCCACCCACTATAACAGAGCTTCGCAACTTTCTGTGTCATTCCAATTTCTACTACAAGTTCATGTTGGGGTTCTCTCATATCACTTGGCCTTAGAGTCAAGTATGAGAAACAAAAATTCTTTTGGTCTGTATCTCAACAGAAGACATTAAAAAATTTGAAGCATCACCTCTTCTTTGCACCAGTGCTCAAATTACTAGACTTGAAACAACCATTTGAGATTGAGACAAATGCCTTTGACTATGCTATTGGGGCAATACTTACTCAGTAGGGGAATCCAGTGGTATATCACAGTGAGACACTTTCAGACATAGTCCAAAAGTATCCCACCTATTGAAAAGAAATGTATTTCATTATGCAGGCCTTCCGCCATTGAAAGCATTACATTTTGGGAAAGGAAATGGTCATCCACAGATATCACCGACCCCTACAGTTCATACAGACACAAGGGAAGTTGCAGAATGATTGCCTTCATAAATGGTCCACATACCTGCAAAAACTCCATTTTAACATCAAGTATAAGTAGGGAAGCACCAATAACATTACAAATTTCCTCATTCAACTGCCAATCATGGCACTAACCACTATGCTCTACTCTTGTGGGCATGAGACTTCAGGTTGGTTGCATCTCTACAAAAGTGATCTAGAATTCGGAAACACATTCCAGATGCCCTTGGAGGGTAAGCAAGTTCCAACTTTTCACCTCAAGATGCACTGTTATGCCACCTCAGACACCTTTTTTTTACTTCAAGTGAGCGTGCTAAGATGATTTGGGGAGCACACTACAATCGGATCGTTGGACATTTCGGGGTCGAGAAAACAGTGGCAGTACTGCAGAATTATTTCTATTGGTTGAACCTTCGACATGATGTTGGGAAGTACATCAGATCATGTACTTCTTGCACGATTTCAAAACTGACCATCAAGAATTAAGGCCTATATACTCCGATGCCTACCCCTAGTCTACCTTGAGAATCCTTCTCCATGGATTATATGTTGGGCTTTCCTTCTACCAAGCATGGCAACGACTATGTTTTTGTGGTCCCCTGCAAGAATAATATCAAAATAGAAGTCACTACTAAACTATTATTTGAATGAGTGTGGGTACACTTTGGGATCCCACATTTATTTATCTAAGATCAGGATAGTAGTTTCCTCAGTACATTTTGGTCAAGTCTCTGGTCGATGTTGGACACCAAGCTCACTAAGTCCATAGCTTTCCGCCCCCAAACTCATGGCCAAACATAGGTATACAACATGATAATCGTACACATTACATGCATGTACAACTCAAAGTATCCACACACATGGGATGAATGCCTCAACTATGTCCAACATAGCTATAGCCAGGCCCTCCACAGCTCAACTGGCCACAACCCTTTTCAGGTGGGCTTGGGATTCTAGCCACTATGTCCCATTGATGTGGCCATACCATTTACAATTACTCAGACAGATTCAAATAATGTCCATTTTGAAGCTGAAAAGTTGAAAAGCTTCATTGAGCACATTCAACACATTCTCCAGTGGGTTCATGACATCCTGGAGAAGTTCAATGCCAAATAAAAGAAACGACATGATCAACATCGGGTGTCAAAATTTTTAAGGTGGGTGAAAAATTTCGATTTCAACTGCAGAAAGAACGCCTAACTGAAGCTCATTGGAAGCCCATACTACTCCGATATAGGCCTTACACCATTATTAAGGGCATGGGAGACAATTATTTTGAGCTCAACATTCCCCCATTCCTTTTCCTGTACCTAGTGTTCAATGTGGACTGCCTTCAGCCATAATTTCCACCATTACTGGACACATCAAACATTGTAGAACAACTCAAACCAACAAAGCTAAACCCTGATTGCATGGAACAAACCACAACTGATCAGATCGTCTCACTCAGATAAACAACACTTTCTAGAAGAAGATCTAGTTGTATCAGTTTTTTAAAGCTAGCCTACTACTACACCAAGGCAAGTAGCTCACCAGGGACCAGGTTCAACATAAGTTTTCTCATCTCATGGAGGAACTAAATCCAATGGGAACCATTGATTACTAAAGGGGGAGGACTAATATATGAGGATATTGGTGGCCACCTGCCTATTCTACTTGGACCCCCACCATTGTTTCTTTTAGTTTTTCAGTTTCCTTAATTGTAGCACAATTTACTATTTTTGGTATTTTTTCGTGTCTTGAACTTTCAGAGCCGTTTTGAGGCCCTAAACGACATTTTTTGGAGAAACTAGGACCAACAGGTTTTTAACCATTGTTGGTCACTCAAAAGTTCTATTCCTTGGATATATCTTTCTAACAAGGTATTGTGAGCGTCAAACAGAGATTGTATGCCAAAGTTACAATCACGGGAAGTTGATGTACCAATTTACCTAAACGGGGCCCATAGTTTTGGAGCTTCATCTCCTAGGGCCAAGATTTTGGATATTTATGGTTTTCCATTGTTTCTCAATACTAAATAGGCCTTCAACAGCCTCATCGTAACCATAGTTAGGAGGTATGTAGCCACCAAGATCTCTTCTAGCTTCTTCTAGATAAGTTACCATCACCTAAGCTAGTTTATTTTCCGTTATGTTTGTAATCATATTTTAGTATTTGATATTAATGAAATGAAGTGTCACTCCCGTCAGATCTCTACGTTTTTTGTTTTGTGATATATTTTATTGTGTTCTTGCATAAGTCTGGATGATCATGGAGCTTTATAACACAAGTCGTTGCAGTATTTACAATGACCATATATATACATACACATTTGCTTCAACCAACAAATAACCATACTATCTATGGATCTTTATAATGCAACTTGATACAATAGTTACAATAATATACACATATACACATATGCAATTCTGTTTAACCAACACATAAATGGCATGATTACTCCATCAACAACAATGGAATCCATAGGCTCACACACCCTTCATCTTCAAAGTAATACCAAATTAACTTATTTCCTAGAAGTCCAATCACTACAAGAGCCAAAGTTGCATCCAATATCCAATACAATCCATTCATCAAGCCACTTTGTCCTCAGGAATTAGTATCGATCATTGTTCCAGTAAGTACACTCCCAATGTGCGTATGATTCCATCTAGAAATGCTAATGACCAAAAAAAATCCATCACCGTCTTCCTTCGCTACGCATAATCCTCAAGTAAAATCCTGTAACCCCCTTTTGTGCATTCACTCACTTTCAAGTCTCCCTGATATCCCCTATCCCGGCGATCCATCCCTAAGAAGGCTTCCTCTCATCTAAAGATACAAAATTCAAGGCACATACCCACTTCTGACCATCATATTTGTCATAACATGCTCATTATTGTGGGAACGATATCCCGCTCCTGTAACGCCAATTGGATTGTCTCGTAACCCAATTTTTAAGGGAGGTGTTTCCCTCAAGTTTCCGTTTGTTTTCAATGGTAATTTCCTTATCATTCAATCCCCAAAGACAGAAGCACTCTCCCCGCACATCGTGCCCGTACATCCACGCACCGACCCTGTGCCTACCATTCATGTCACAACTAATCTGGCCATATAGTCATTTGATGCAGTACGACTTTAGTCGGATGCCATTGACATAACCTGGTACCATATCACCACACAGTGTGGCTAACCAGATAGCTCCTCCATTAGTGATTTCCTTTACCATATAGGGCCCTAGCCAGTGCTGACGGAACTTCCCCTGGTGCTTCGCAAAATGGCTATCATAGATCAGGACCAATTATCCCTCCGAAAAGTTCTTTTGCTGAATATGCCTGTCATGCCATGATTTTTCCTGGGCCTTCTGAACTTGTTGATGAAATTTAGAAATGAATCGATCCTCTTCCAAAGCAACTAGCTGTGCTAAGAATTATTCCATGATATCAGGCTCCGCCATGTTCGTAAAGGCTACGATGCGCAAACTAGGAACAATATAATCCATGGGCATAATGGCCTCCTTTCCATAAAACCATCCGAAATCACCCACACGCCTTCTTGCATGTGGTTCATGTGGTGCGATAGGCCAAAGGATCGCAGGACACGTATGGGCCATTGTAATCGACAGTGTGATCCAAGGCTAATGCCGCTTCTACTTTATTGAAATCTTCTATTGCTCCATTTGCCTGGTGGGATGATATGGGGTGCTTTTTCGTATGGTGGATCTGAAACGCTTCTACCAGTCTTCTATTGTTTCATTAACAAAATCACCATCAAGATTCCTCGATACTAAACCTAGTCATAATATGTTCAAAGATAAAGTGCGCAATGGTATCTGTAGTGTAATCCTTCACAGCTTGTGCTTCAGCCCACCAAGTCACGTAATCAGTCGCAGTGATGATGTAGCGCGCACCTGTTTTCTTTCCTGGCCGGTTGATGGGCCCAACAAAATCGATGGCCCATTTGTCAAATTCCTACAAGGCCATCTGTGGTTGTAGGGGAATTTTGTCTCTGCGCGAGAGCCTTCCCATCCGTTGGGCATGTATCACCGTAAGCTTTAGCAATAATCTTGAGAGTCACTATGTAGTGTATGCCACCATAACTCGACTCTTAGGATCTTCATGTTGTCACCTTTCCCGCGTAGTGACCTCCTACTATGCCTCCGTGGAGCTTCCGCTAAGATGGCGGCCGCTCATGCCTCAAGACGTGTATCTTCATAGCACTTCGTCAACTCCCGCTTATATAGATGACTCCGCAATAATGGTCAAATCTCGTCGCACGGGTTACCCTCAATTATTTCTTTGTTGTACTAAATACTCTGTGCATCATTCCTATAGTCAAGAAGTGAATGATGTTGGTGAAGTAATATACCACCTTAATAGCAAACAATGCAAGATCCGGAGAAGTCATTCCTCTAGGTTGGTTGGTTATTTGCCTTTTTCGATCCAGGATAGGTGATTATGCCTAGCATTCAACTTTCTAGGCTTTACGATGATCTCAAAGTCATATTCTTGAAACAACAGAAGCCATCGACATATTTTCCCCCCAACATAGGCTTATTCACTAGGTACTTCAAAGTTGTGTGATCAGTGAAAATCTTACAATTCCCACCCAATAAGTAATGTCGGTATTTCTGTAGGGCATACACCATGGCTAGCCCTTCGCGCTCTGTAGTTGAGTAGTTACGCTCTGCACTAGAGAGCTTCCTACTGGAAAACGAAACTAGATCGTCAATGTCCCTCTCCCTTGGTTGTGTCAGGACAGCTCCTAGGGTGATTCCTGACACATCTACGTGAACATGGAAAACCTTTTCCTAGTCAAGAAATATGAGAATAGGCACAGAGACCATCTTCTCCTTGAGTAGCTCGAAGCTCTTCTGACACTCGTCATCCAAAAAAAAGGAAACGTCCTTCTTTAGCAATTTTTCCATAAAGTTAGGGATTAGTGCGCACTTGAATAAACTTCAGAGTAGCCTATGTGTCCGAGGACAAGCGCATATGCTTCGTTAATGCTAATTTGTCACTGCCCTTACTATTCCCCATCCTCGAGGACCCATTCTGTGACCTGTGAACATTGTCATGCCTTGAAATCATCATCAATGCATCCCTCTGAACATGAGCTTTATTTTCCCTTGAGACATCTCCTTGCAAAAGTCATAAAAAACAGCCCTTTTAGCATTGGCGCGGGCAAGCAGTTCAGTAATCGCGCCAATGGGGAAATTAATGCAAAGAGGTCGCGCCACCTGGCGCTCTGTCATAGAGCCGTAGTCGCGCCACCCAATTTGGGAGTTGTTTTTTAAATATCGATGGCGGGAGTTGAGTTCTAACAAATTCACAAACCATCACCTATCTTGAGTTGGGAGGTTGGCTGCGGGAGTTCTATGGAGGGAAGTGGTTTTGCCACCTCCCATGGAACCTTCTTTGTTGATAGGGCCAATCCCATAATAATAGGGATCCCAACTCCTCCTTCCCCATCTATAAAAGCTTGCTCAAATCAATGGCAAGCTAGTCTTGAAGTGCCTAAGCTCTGAATCTCCATATTCCCAAGAGCCTTTGTGTTGTAAAGCACCCTCTCTTTCCCTTAAGGCTGACTCAAGTAAGGAGACCATTGTCATGAGACTCTGGAGAGGTTTTCCCTTTCCTTGGCAAGCTTTGCGAGACGTGGACGACTGGAAACCCGTCCGAAGGAGATCGCGACGTCAGAACTTGGTTGTAATCTTTCTTCGCTGGTTATTTAATAGATGATTATGATTATGGTTCCACTCCGTTTCCCATCATGTTAATGCGAGTAATGTCCTTTCTGACCGACGTTTAGTTACGTATGCTGGTTTCTATGCTTGTATCTGTTCGTTTCTTCTGTGTGCAGGTGTTCATCCGCGGAGATCGTGGAGGGATTGTGATCTGCCGAGGCTGAGGAACGGGGACGCTTCTTCTTCAGATCCTAGCGTTGGAATCCAGGTAGGCTTCTATCTCCAGCCTTTTCATTCGTAATTAGGAACCTACGTCATGACATTGTTTGTTGCTAGACCCTCGTCGCAGTAGGATCAGTCAGTCCGCGTAGGGGATTTACTCTCTCAACAAATCAAGGACGACCGAGAATAATAACCACTCGAGGATGAGTAGGCTGGCCGATAAGTGGAACTCGCGAGCTCCGGTACGTAGGGCGAACAAGGATTTGGCTGCGGTATTGAATGAACAAAGCCGTTGGAGCAGAGTAGACCATGAGGGTCGCTCAATGAACCAAGTTGACCCGAGTGAGGGGCCGGCCCTGAAACCAGGCTGGCCCGATAAACAAAGACGGCCGGTTGCGCAGGCTGACCTGGTTGTAAGTGAGCCCAGGTTGCACCGAATAAGCCGGTTGGCCTGGAGGCGGGACACCAGGTTGTACCGGATGACCCGGTTGGCCTGGTGGTGGAACAGGACCAGGTGCTTGCTGGAAACCAGTTTGACCTGAAGCAGAACCATAAAGTGGTCCTGGCTGATACGCAACGTTAGAGACAATAGGATATTGCGGTTGCATCGGTAAAGAAGGCCGGATTTTCCCCCCAGGTCCATAGGCCGGTCCCTGTTGATACCCCGGCTGAGGCTGAGCAGGTTGACCAGCAGGGTTATAATATGGTCCTTGCGGGTTATAGAATGGCCCTTGCTGGCCCGCAGAGTAGCCTTGAATGGGCTGTCCCTGTGGGTCGTACTGATAGCCAGGTTGTCCTGCAGGTTGACCTTGGAAAGGTTGTGCCTGCAAGTTCTGAGCCTGGTTGTACGGTAAACCTTGAACATAAAGATAAGCCTCAGGAGCAGGAAGACGCAAAATGTCCCCATGCTCATCAAGCTGACCCGGGAAACCATACACGGGAGTGCCGTCTTGTGCATAGTGCGAAAAGAAAGATCGGTAAGGATCTTGGGGGAACTGTCCAGCTCCGGCGTTCGGCTGCTGTAAAAACAACCGATACTCCTCCGGAGAGATATTCTCCGGTATAGCAGTAGCTAGATAAATGTCTTCAGGAGTTGGCCCAGCCCTAGTAGCAGATGCTGAGACAACAGAAGAAGAGGCAGCCACACAAACAGTGGGCCGAACGGGAACAGAAGTGACGGGCGTCGAAGGGGACACCCCGGGTGTAGTGGCAGCTGGTCTCGACGTGGGAGATGATATCCCCATAGAGGCAGCAGCTGAAATGATCTGACCCAGAGATCTGTATCCCTGTGGCAAAGAAGGACTGGCTGACGATGTGGTAGCCAGCTCGGAACCGTCTCCCTCAAACAATCTACGAGGGATGCACTGATAGTCATCAGACCCTGGAATTTCCTCACCAGAATCACTCATGGTTGATCCTGCCGTTAAATCACGTAGAAGACGGCGAGGACTAGGAGGAAAAACAGCAGTAACAAACGGTGAACCCGATGTAAGAGAAAGGAAATCAGCTCCTAATCTCAATTCAGACACAGGGTCCGAAAAGGGCCAATTGAACTCAACTGGTCCTCCAAAGGGTTGCTCGGCGAGAACCGGTCCCCCGTCAGGAAACTTGGAAACAACAGGCTGCTGTGGTTCAACAGAAGGCTCAGAAGCTTCTGAAGAATCGTCCGTGTAAGGACTACCAGTAGACGAAACCGATGGTTCCGCCACTGTGGCAAACGACTAAAAGAAAAGGGCACACACACACATGGGCTGAAAATGAGTTAAGACACACGCTCAAACGGTCAACAAGCAACGTCTAAATAGGTGTGAAATCGTGGGCGATTAATTTTACCACATTGGAAAATAAGAAATTCTACCGTTTCATGTTTTAAGAGTCGAGAAACGATAAAAAGATGACTCTATCTCTTTCGGAGTTGACACAAGCGTGAAAGGACAAGCGCTTGACGGTCTTTTCAAGTTTAGGGAGTCAGAAAAGACCAAATGACTGCTCAGGAAAAACTAGGCACAAAGGGTGTACCAGATATCCGTGAACTGCAATATACACCTTGGTTTCAAAAATGAAACAGAAATCGACCAAGGACTTTTCGTACGTGCAGGTAGTCTCCCCGAATGCTGTGTTCGGTGTATCACGGGTATAGGGCGGCAGACTCGGCTTCCTGTGGATAAAGGATTGAAAACCTATGGGGGTCTCCCTTTATATACGCAACGGTACGGGGAGCACAAGTCCGTACTAGCGCTGTCTAAAGCCAACAGGCGAACGACAGCTGCTAGGTTTAACGACGCCGGAACACGTCTCTAGCCTAGACCTTCTAAATATGTTTCGTTAAGTTCCAATGCTGGCTTAGGTTAATTGAATAAATTTTACAATTGATCTTCAATTAAGTTTCAATTTCCAGGCCCTATCGTATGTAGTGTCTCCTAAATGCAAAGCTATATGCCACAATGCAACATTTCGTTCGATGAAAACTAATTAGAGAAGAGTTGAGAGCTTTTATACAAACGAAATGAATGGAAACCAAACAAAGAGCTCTATAATGCAACTAATGCAATTGACAACTTTTCGTTCAAAACACTAATCACTAGCGATATGGAAAAGATTGTAATTTGCACTAAGCAACAAAAGCAAAGAGATTTTTTTTTTTGATTTTCAATGTTTAATGGCTAATATGCACTAATCAAACTTGAAAATGAATGGAGCAACTTGAGAAATGATATCCAAGAGAGCGAAACAAACACACTTCACTCATCAACACAAGCAATCAGATTCCCAAATCGACCGAAGTCTCTCAAAGCAAAGGAAAGACTCAAAGGCTTCCGATGGACCGTGTGATCTAGGCCCAAAGCAAGACCAAACGAATTTCGAATGAAGAAATGAACAATCACCCAAAAATCGCAATGAAACAATGAAAAACTACTTAGAGAATGTGGAGGATCAATCAGATAGTTGACAGGACAATCCAAACACCAAAACTCCCAAGGAGGGCTCGATGCACTAAGCCACTAGATGACCTAGGGCTTGAAAAGTGAAATCGGTAGATAAAAGCAAACAACCCAAGGAAGGAGGTGAATTCCCAGCCAAACAAAAGTCCAACACACTCAGGCAGTCGGAAAATCAAGAAGAAAAACAGCCAGCAGGAGAGCTGAAATGAAATCTCAAAAAACTTACGGTGGCGCGGTTGTAGAGTGGCCAGCGCAGAAGGCTAGTGGCGCGAAAAAGGTTGTACAAAAACAAAAGCGCCAAGTGGCGCGGCTTTGTCGAGTTAAAAACCGCGCCCGATCGAGTTTCTCAAACAAAAATTAAAAATAAACCCTCCGAGGAAGCAGAGACCCGATACAAGCTAAGCAATCAAGAAGCAAAAACACACAAAAAAATCCAACTTGAGAGAAGGTTCATCAAGCAAGGAAAAACAAGATACAAACGGCAGAGGCAGACAAAGGCTCCAAGTCGTTCGATGCGCAAACCAAACCGGAGATCGGCTGAAGTAGCGTTGATGCACTACGCTAATGCTAGAAATAGCGTTTGAAGGCTATCTGGCTGTAATACGAGACTCCGTCTCGATTTACAAATCAAATAGCAATCAAACAACAATTTGGATCCCAGAGTGGAGTCGCCCCCGATCCTGTTTGTGCCCCTCGGCACACCCGCGCCATTACCTGTTCCATCTTTTCCCCGGATGGTCTGCTCCCAGTCAGTACAGGGATTGGACCTCTGCGGGACAATCCAGTAATGAAATAAATGTCAGTGACCTCCAGTTCTAACACCTGGTCTCGTAGCCTGAACACTTTTTCATTTTCATCCCAGATGTTGATTAGATATTGGAGGAGCTCGGCCTGAGCTCGTAAACATGGCGTGAGGAAGAACTTTTTCAATCCACAGTCTCTTAGAGCGTTCATGCAAGCTTGGTTTTGCATGGCCTCTTCATCCTCATCTCCGTGCTCTCGTTCCTTCCATTCGCTTGAGGGTAGTATGGTGTTGAGCTATCGTGACGTAAGCCCAACGCTGAAGTCAGCTCCGTCATCATGTAATCACGGAAATGAGTACCATGATCGGTGACGATGGCTTGAGGAACCCCGAATCGTGCAATAACGTGGTTGAATATAAATGAAGCAGCCGTTCTTCCGTCAGCAGCTAGTGTAGGCATCGCCTCGGACCACTTAGTGAAGTAGTCGACGGCGACAATGATAACACGAGCGTTTAGTTACGTATGCTGGTTTCTATGCTTGTATCTGTTCGTTTCTTCTGTGTGCAGGTGTTCATCCACGAAGATCGTGGAGGGATTGTGATCTGCCGAGGCTGAGGAACGGGGACGCTTCTTCTTCAGATCCTAGCGTTGGAATCCAGGTAGGCTTCTATCTCCAACCTTTTCATTCGTAATTAGGAACCTGCGTCATGACATTGTTTGTTTGTTGCTAGACCCCTGCTGGGCTAGTAGGGATCGCCTCTGTCCGCAGAGGGGATTTACCTTCTCATTTCAGTGGCGACTCCTTTGGGGCCCCATAACCACTCTGGAGGCTCTCGGGGTTGTACAAAGGCAACATGCGCCAAGTGGCGTGACTGTCGGGTTAAAAACCGCGCCAGTCGAGTTTCTCAGCAAAAAATTAAAAATAAGCCACTCCAGAAACCGACCAATGCAAGCTAAGCAATCCAAGAAGCAAAAACACACAAAAAATCCAACCCAGAAGGTTCATCAAGCAAGGAAAAGCAAGATACAAATGGCAAGGCAAGACAAAGACTCCAAGTCGTTCAGTCTGCAAACCAAACCGGAGATCGACTGAAGTAGCGTTGATCTACTCCGCTAATGCTAGGCAGAAGCGTTTCGAAGGCTATCTGGATGTACTTCAGACTCCGTCTATAGTTTACAAATCAAACAACAATCAACAACAAGCTGGATCCCCAGCGGAGTCGCCAATTTGTTGAGGAGGTAAATCCCCTCTGCAGACAGAGGCGATCCCTACTAGCCCAGCAGGGGTCTAGCAACAAACAAACAATGTCATGACGCAGGTTCCTAATTACGAATGAAAAGGCTGGAGATAGAAGCCTACCTGGATTCCAACGCTAGGATCCGAAGAAGAAGCGTCCCCGTTCCTCAAGCTTGGCAGATCACAATGAGGTAAATCCCCTCTGCGGACAGAGGCGATCCCTACTAGCCCAACAGGGGTCTAGCAACAAACAAACAATGTCATGACGCAGGTTCCTAATTACGAATGAAAAGGCTGGAGATAGAAGCCTACCTGGATTCCAACGCTAGGATCTGAAGAAGAAGCGTCCCCGTTCCTCAAGCTTGGCAGATCACAATCCCTCCACGATCTCTGCGGATGAACACCTGCACATGGAAGAAACGAATAGATACAAGCATAGAAACCAGCATACGTAACTAAACATCAGTCAGAAAGGACATTACTCGCATTAACATGATGGAAAACGGAGTGGAACCATAATCATAATCATCTATTAAAATAACCAGCGAAGAGAGATTACAACCAAGTTCTGACGTCGCGGTCTCCTTCGAACGGGTTTCCAGTCGTCCACGTCTCGCAAAGCTTGCCAAGGAAAGGGAAAACCTCTCCAGAGTCTCGTGACAATGGTCTCCTTACTTGAGTCAACCTTAAGGGAAAGAGAGGGTGCTTTACAACACAAAGGCTCTTGGGAATATGGAGATTCAGAGCTTAGGCACTTCAAGACTAGCTTGCCATTGATTTGAGCAAGCTTTTATAGATGGGGAAGGAGGAGTTGGGATCCCTATTATTATGGGATTGGCCCTATCAACAAGGAAGGTTCCATAGGAGGTGGCAAAACCACTCCCTTCCATAGAACTCCCGCAGCCAACCTCCCAACTCAAGATAGGTGATGGTTTGTGAATTTGTTAGAATTCAACTTCCGCCATCCATATTTAAAAAACAACTCCCAAATTGGGTGGTGCGACCACGGCTCTATGACAGAGCGCCAGGTGGCGCGACCTCTTTGCATTAATTTCCCCATTGGCGCGAGTACTGAACTGCTTGCCCGCGCCAATGCTAAAAGGGCTGTTTTTTATGACTTTTGCAAGGAGATGTCTCAAGGGCAAATGAAGCTCATGTTTAGAGGGATGCATTGATGATGTTTTCAAGGCATGACAATGTCCACAGGTCACAGAATGGGTCCTCCATTGTGCGGGATGGAGAATGGTAAGGACGGTGACAAATTACTGTGTAACAGATGCCCCCTAAAGTATGAGGCCCGAGAGGGAGAGGGGTGAAATGCTTTACGAGAACATGTCCAACCGAAGGCCTGCCGTCGGAAAACCTGCGCAGAAAGATACAACTGATATCTCTAGTACATGATGTATAAGTGGTATGGACGCAGCCATCCGAAACAGAGTTATGCTATAATCCGGATCCAGGGTATGGGCGCAGCCATCCAACTAAGATCAAACAAATAGACTCAGGTATGGTCGCAGCCATCCAATCGATGAGTCATGTACATAACGATAATAATCCACAATCGCAGCCTGAATTACAACAGACACAATCCAGGGTCTTGCGCTCCATCTCGACCCAACAAAGTACAAGTTCAAGCATGTGAATGTGTGAGCTGAAGTCGAACATGCAAGAACATCGTCGGATTACCAGCCAATGATGAAAGCTGTTAACCGACGCGAGAGAAACCACCAATAATGACAATGGTCCTCAAGGTACTACAGGTACAATCTACGGCGTGCGAATGAATGAGTTGACGTCGAACACCCGCAGAATCACTCGATCGGAGGCCAATGATGTAAACCTCTCGTCGAATGCGACGAACCTGCCATTGAGGCATGCATGCTCCAAGGTACCATAAAGAGTCTCTAGACCAAACTCCTCAAACTCTGGATAATGAGTTTTCCTAGTTGATGTTTCACAGTAGCTTGCTTGATCAAGGTGGGTCAGAATGATTCCACATCATCACACCAGATTGCAGGAACATAAATGTTTCTTCTGTCAGTGGAATCGTGATCGATGGAGAATGAGGAAGGCCGAGCATTTGCGAGGTCAACTTCTCTGAACATATGAAATGACGACAATGGATTTGGCGTATTTTGACATCAACGGATCAGAGGTCATGGTGACGAGCGTGAATCGTATGAGAGGTCAAAAGAGATTACTCCAAACCCATGGAGGCAATGAAGCAACAGATGAGATGTCCCCAACCCGACACGAATGCAGACAAGTGCCATGTTCAAGAGCGACATACCGCCGACGACAACGACGATGGTTCCATTTTTCCCCCACCATTTCTGGCGAGTACCCCAATTATTTTTGATAACAAGCTTGAAGGGGATAGCATATGCTTGTGATATAAGTCCGCCCTTCGGGCGAATCCATCCTAGTGCATTTAACGAGTCCTAGGAAGGAGAAACTCGGATAACGTCATTTCGACTAGATCCAATGTCATCAGGGTTTAACGAGTCTGACAAAGGAAGAACTCGGCGTCTTTTCATGTTTAGAGAGTTTGAAAAGACAGCGGAAAAGAAAACTCCACAGGTCCCTTTTCGTAAATAGTTTCCCAGATCCGAAAAAGGTAGAAAACAATATCCGGGAAAACCTCCTAGTCGCGATAGGCTAGGGTATTCCTTTTTCGTAATCGATCCAGCCCAGCCCGAAAAAGGGTTAAACTTATACTGGGTGAATGTCGATTCGCATCCATTTTAACGAGATCGAAACGACAAGGGCCTCGGCGATCTTTTCATATTTAGAGAGTCAGAAAA